>JAYRBT010000070.1:5094463-5108808 GCA_036023395.1 Myiotriccus ornatus
CTGGAGCCTGCAAGGGGCTCCGTGTCAGGGACTCCTGTACCTGCAGCGGACCCCTGGGCCCCCCCAGAGCCCTGTGCTGCGCTGGGGTCCCCGTTCAGGGGACGAGCTGCAGGATCAGGGGCTCGTTCCGTGAGCCCTGGGCGCCTCAGTAGGTCTGTGGGACACCAGAGCTCCTTCTCGGTGGTGTTTGGAGACAGAGCTCTGCGGACTTGGGTCCTTTGGGAATACACCCCCGTGTGTCAGCCCAGCATCACCTCTTCCCTTCCAGGTGCTGAACCTGTTCTTGGCCTTGCTGCTGAGCTCCTTCAGCGCAGACAACTTGGCAGCCACGGACGACGACGGGGAGATGAACAACCTGCAGATCTCGGTGATCCGCATCAAGAAGGGCATCGCCTGGACCAAGGCGAAGGTGCGGGAGTTCATGCACACCCACTTCAAGCAGAGGGAGGCGGACGAGGTGAAGCCCCTGGACGAGCTGTACGACAAGAAGGTGAACTGCATCGCCAACCACACGGGCGCCGACATCAACAGGGACATCGACTTCCAGAAGAACGGCAACGGCACCACGAGCGGCATCGGCAGCAGCGTGGAGAAGTACATCATCGACGAGGACCACATGTCCTTCATCAACAACCCCAACCTCACCGTGCGGGTCCCCATCGCCGTGGGAGAGTCGGACTTCGAGAACCTCAACACGGAGGATTTCAGCAGCGACACGGATCCCGATGGCAGCAAAGAGGTGGGGCGAGGGGCTGGGAGTTCACTCGGGTCGTTTGAGCCACTGTGAGGGGCAGATGGGAGGGAGAAACGGGTGGTTCCCTCACGGAATTCCTGCTTTGTACTCAAGGCAGAAGTTCCTTGTGCGAGTGGCTCCGTGGGAAGCCACAAATACTTGTAAAATACATAGAATAATAGAATCACAGAATGATCATTTAGTTCCAACTCCTTGCCGTGGGCAGGGACACCTTTCACCATATCAGTACTTAGTCCTGTCTGTCCCATTAACGTGAGGTGGGTCAGGACCTCAAGGAGGGAAGCGAGGAAACAACTCTCATTCCAGGAAATGTGGTGAGCAAACTGTGGCTGAACCGTGGGGAAGATCCATTATTGGCTGGGAACTGATTGTTGACGGGGTTGGGGTTTGTTTTGTGCTCAGAAACTCGACGACACCAGCTCCTCTGAGGGCAGCACCATTGATATAAAGCCCGAGGTGGAAGAAGTCCCAGTGGAGGCACCGGAGGAGTACCTGGACCCCGATGCCTGTTTCACAGAAGGTGAGCTCTGGGGGAGGGAAGAGCTCTCTGAGCTGCTTTGGGGGCTGATCTGCTGTAAGCTCACCTTAGGGTTCAGCCAGCCTGGCTCAGGGCTGGCTCTCAGCTTATTTTGAGACCTTCCTCACGTGCTGGTGAACTAATTCAGAGGAATGTGCAAAGTGAAGGCCTTGGAGATGCCTTTGCCATTGCCAGGATGCAGATCAGATCATGGAACCACAGACCGGTTTGGGTTGGAAGGGACCGTAAAGATCATCCCACTCCACCTCCTGCCACGGGCAGGGACACCTTCCACTGTCCCAGGTTGCTCCAGGCCCCATCCAACCTGACCTTGGACACTTCCAGGGATGGGGCAGCCACAGCTTCTCTGGGAAATCCATTCCAGTGCCCCTCCACCCTCACAGGGAGGAGTTTCTAAAGAATCACCGATGACCTGTAGCAGAACAAGGTGGTTTTTGTGCAGCTGGTGCCTTGAGTGCTCAGAAGCAGAGTACTTTTCCCCTCCTGCCTCTGGCCTCAATGTCTTTCAGCAGCCGATCCATTACAGGTATTCCCATGGCAAAGATGCTTTAAATGGTTCAAGGTTATTTTATCAGCAAGTTTTCCATTCGTCCCCTCAAGTGCCTGGACCTCACCAAGTAGAACGAGCTGATCTGTTCCCAGAGTGATGTTAATTCGGGCGCCCGGGCGCAGGAGCGGCGGGACGATCCCAAAACCCTCCAGGAGGGCAGGAGTTTGAACTGGAACTCGTCGTGTTCGGTGCTGGTGGCATCCAGAGTGCTCCCAGGGAGTGAGAATGTTCTGTTCCTGCCTGGCATCCGCGTGCCCTGAGCCCAGTGTGCCCTGTCCCCCTTGCAGGGTGCACGCAGCGCTGCAAGTGTTGCCAGGTCAACATCGAGGAAGGGCTGGGGAAGTCGTGGTGGACCTTGAGGAAAACCTGTTTCCTGATCGTGGAGCATAATTGGTTTGAGACTTTCATCATCTTTATGATCCTCCTGAGCAGTGGTGCTCTGGTGAGTACAGGGTGTGGAGCCCGGGGGTGTCTAATTGTGTACAGGAAATTTTGGGGGGGGGAAAAAGCAAACTGGGGGGATCCTTACCTGGAGAACAGCCCAGCTCCTTTGGGGTACTGCACAAAAGCCTCTATTGAGGACTTCAGTTTAGTTTAAATTAAGAACAAAGGGGTGGGAAAAGCCCTCCAGGATCATCAAGTCCAACCTGTGACCAGGAATTTCCTATTTTTAGGGTTTGTGGGATCTTTTTTGGTTTAGTGTTGCAGCATTTCAACTACTCAAGCAGATAAAATTCACTGTGTAAGAACCATAATTCATTTTACTATGTATGATTCATGTATTTTATATATATTTATGATATAGATTTAACTCAGAATCATTTGAATAAGCTTCTGGGTAACAACACTGGACTATGGAGTAAATCCCATAGAATGACACGAGCTCCTGGTTGTTCCCCAGGCTTTTGAGGATATTTACATAGAGCAGAGGAAAACCATCAGGACCATCCTGGAATACGCAGACAAGGTCTTCACCTACATCTTCATCCTGGAGATGCTGCTCAAGTGGTGTGCCTATGGATTCGTGAAGTTCTTCACCAACGCCTGGTGCTGGCTGGATTTCCTCATTGTGGCTGTATGTATCCTCTCCTCCTTCTTCCTGCTTGGAAAAATCCTGGTGGGGAGTGTTTCCTGCCGAGATCCATCCTAACCAAACCCCAGGTTTAATGAGGATTCGGTGCCAGATGTCTGTGAGTTTGCACATCGGGGGTCAAGGCCCCTTGAGCCCTTTGGGTGTTTCCAGTGTTTCCTGGCGCAGCTGGGGGATTTCTGCCCTGCAGAGCCCGAGCTTTCCCAGCCCTTGGCTCTTCTGCTCAGCTGGAAATAGGATTTCTGGGAGACCTGCCCACGTGTCGGGCTGCTGGAAGGTGTTCCCAGATGTGATATTCCAAGGAATGGCATTCTCTGTAACCAGTTCCCTGGGTTATTAACAACAAGGGGGTGAGGAGGCAGCAAAACCTCTTCAGTCCCACCTTCATCCTCCTCCTTCTTCTGTTCAAAATATCTAAAGCCCAGGGAGGAGAAAGCAGGACCACATGAAACCAGGAGGACAGATAGGTGGTCACAGCAGAAGAGAGGGACACGGTCAGTCGGGATAGATCAGCCCTGGAATCCCCTGCAGGACACCCTGGGAGGGAGGATAAATGGGAGAGTTAAAAAAAAAGGGAGAATAACTTTGGGAATTAGAAGAGGAAAGACAACAGAGAGAAGTTTCAGCAATAGGTTTGGCTCCGAAGCACAGCAAGGGAATTTAAAATAAACAGAGTTTATGCTGTCCAGAGTGGCAGGAAATTATGAAATTCAGTAGGACTGGAGCCCAAAGAATTGCAAAAGCAAGAACTTTGGAATCCCAAGTGCTTGGATTCTTTTGTTTCTGCATATCTGGCTGGGAATCAGTGGCCGTAGTGAAAACCCCAAGAGCCAGTAATTTAAAAAAGAATTCACACTTTTTCCAAGCTTCTCCCTTGGAACATTCTGTGTATGATTCAGTTGCTGCTCAGCACCATTATCACTCTGGAAATATTCCTGAGTAGGTGGAGGAACTATGCTTGGAATTCAGGGGCAGAAGTGACTCAAACTCTACGTTTCCTGTGGAAAACTGAAATGTTAAATTGCCTTTTTTTTTCTTTCTAAAAAGTCCTCTCTGATCCCCTTTAACACCTTTCCTTGGACACATCTGCACCTTGTGAGTCTTTATTTTCTGGCAGTAACCCCGGAGATGAGGCACAAGTTTAATTCCAGCTGTTGGGGGTGAAGTGCAGTTTAGTGGGCAGACGTGGTCCAAGTTTCATTTCCTTCCCAGGTGTCTGGTGGAGTAAAGGTCAGGAAATTCCCAGGAGGGGAGAAGGATCCGGAATTCCCGGGGCTTTGGGAGGAATTCCTTTCGCCCCATGGTGTCTCAGACAGGAGAGTTGCACATTTGTCCCTGCAAAGAGTCTGAAGTGGGAGCTGGAGATGCCAAGATGTCCCTTGCTAAAGCCCTGGTGATGCCTCGTGTCCTGTGCCTGCTAAATGACGGGTTTTCACCCCGGATTTTGGGCCGTGGCGTGGATGGGGTTGGAGCGAGTCAGGACAGCAGGGAATGAGCCTTTGCACCCTAACAACGCTCTTGGATGTTATTTTGCAGGTTGCTAGCATTGTCCAACCCCCTCCTCCTCATCCCCAAAGCTTCCTGGGTGTGTTTGTGAAGACTTTTTCGGGGTAATAATGAAGGATTCTGCTTTCCAGTCAATCTGGGATTCCCTTTGTCCGACCTCGTGCCTGCCGTGTCTTCCCTCGGAAAGTCCCCAGGGAACAATCCTGGGAGACCCCTGAAAGCTCAAACAGCCTTTTCCTGTCACGGTCTCGGTGTCCTGCTCAGGAGTGAGGTGTTCTCCCAAGCTTTAAAAATGGGGATTCAGGGAAGTCTGTGCCCTGTGTTCGTGGAATCATGGAATGGTTTGGCTTGGAAGGGACCTTAAAGCTCATCCCATTCCACCCCCTGCCATGGGCAGGGACATCTTCCACTAGGCCAGGTTGCTCAGAGCTCCATCCAGCCTTGAACACTTCCAGGGATGGGGCATTCCAGTGTTATATTTACAGGCTAAATAGACCACACCTCCAAATCCACTCGATTTTGGTCCAGGATTTTAACTTAGCAGCGTTGCTGAGGGCTCAGTCTCATTCCTAGAGGGCTGATTTTCCTTCAGAAGCCTTTGTTAGAATCTTTGGGGCACCCTTGGGGTCTTTGCTGGGACCTTTGGGACACTCCTGGGCATGGGTTTTGTCAGTGGAATTTTAAAATCAGATGGAAAAACCCGAGAGCTGTGTGGCCATATATTGTAGCCACTTATTTTTTGGGGCACATATCATGGAATCGTGGAATGGTTTGGGTTGACCTTCAACGTCATCTAATTCCAAGTCCCTGCCAGAGCAGGGACACTTTTCTTGTGAAGGTGGAAAAAAGCACATGCACCAAATATGATGAAATCTCAGTTTTCCCACGTGTTTATGCACTAGAAAGCTGGTTCTGAAATTCCCCTGGAATATGTGTGGGATAAGAATCATCCTTATAAGTAATTTCACGTTGTTATCCTAAAAACATCCCTTCTAAAAAAGAATGATACCTGGGAAGTGTCCTGGTCTGAAAACGCAGTTCAACCCCCACCTGTTCCAGGAGGAGTCCTCGTGTTTTCCTGTTGTTTGTTGCTCTATACTGATGTCTTTTTATTCCTTGAAGAAGGTTGGCATGTCTGTTTCTTGCCTGTGTCTGTGTGACAGCAGCACAAATGGGAACAGTGGCAGCTGCTGGATGGTGTCTGTAGCCGTTTACACGTGGCCAAGTCACGCCCGGGACTTGGTGGCTTTAAGGATACTTGATAATTCCCACCTGCAGAGCCTAAATCTGGCTCCAGGCTGCTGAGCAGGTTGTCTCTGTGGTTGGAAGAGTGCTGGGAAGTGGATCTGGAAGCCGTGTGGTGGTTCAGTGTGTGAGTCCGAGCAGCTGCCCGTGTGTAAAATGGGCACGTCCCGCCTTGGGGACACTCCCGAGGGTCATCGCGACACTGCCGAGGGTCCTTGGGGCGTCGGGGCAGGTAGAGGGCACAGCTGGTGTGTGTGACAGGCGGGAAGAGCAGCCCCATCCTCGGGAGCTCAGGCAGGAGGAGCCGGAGCGGCCCCGGCCCCGCGCGCGGCGGGGTCAGCGCTCGGGTTTCCCGGAGCTGTTCGTTCGGTCCTGGCTGAGGTGTTGAGGCCTCACCGGTGTGAGAGCTGGGCCCAGGTGTGCAGTGAGTGTATTTATCTGTATTCTTTCCCATAGGTACCTTTAACATTTGTCTGGCTTAAATTTCATGGGCGCCGCCGGGATGCCGCCGCCGGTGCAGGGCGAGGGTAAGGCTTTTGTCCTCGTTTGGGCTCTTCCTTCCAACAGCCCCCTCTCCGTGTGTGTCTCTGCCTCTCTCTCACTGATCTCTCCCCTCTGTTCTTTTCTCAGCCTCATTATTTCCTTCCAGGTCGGTTCAGTCAAGTGAAGTAGGCAGCTGGTGTCATGGCTTCGGTATTTGGGGCGGCCCAGGTGGCTCCTGGGCTGGGCAATCAGGGTTAGGGGATCCAATCTAACAGTCTGGAACCTTTTTTTTTTTTTTTTTTTATTTTCTTTTTTTTTTTTCCTTTTTTTTTTTCCTTCTTTCTTTTTTTCTTTCTTTTTTTTTTTCTCCTTCTATTTTTTTTTTGTTTCTGTTCTGTTTGTTTCTATTTTGTTTCTGTTTTCTGTGTAGGTCTCTTTAGTCAGCCTTATAGCTAATGCCCTGGGCTACTCGGAACTAGGTGCCATAAAGTCCCTTAGGACACTAAGAGCCTTGAGGCCTTTAAGAGCGTTGTCCCGATTTGAGGGGATGAGGGTAAGATTCCATTAGCAGCTGATCCTTCTGCATGCCCGTGGAGCGGTTTTTTTTAAAGCATGCTAGAACTGATCAAAACTGGTGGAAAGAAAATTCCAAACAGAATCATGATGCAGCTGCTGACTCGATCACCTCTACGTGGATGTCCCCTCACCCTGCCCACCGCTGCACCCTCCCCTCTAACCAAGGGAGATGCATAAAGCTGCCTCATTTACATTAATTACTGGCCCAACCCACCTGCCATTCGTAGCCGATGTCGACACTTGGCTGTTCTCATTTGGCCTGGCTTTGACCTCGAGCATCCGAGGGGCTTCTCAGCTGGAACTTTTCTCATCTAGGGAGAATCACCAGGTGCAAAGAAGCAGAACTGGAACCACCTCAGGGTCTCCAGCCCGTCCGAGTGTTGGCTGCTGGTGGAATTGGATTGAAAGACTCTGTCTGAGGGGGTTTGACAAAAAAGCAGTTTGCCTGCCAGGGGAAAAAGCTGCTGCCTCTCGTGGGTCACTGCAGGAAGGGACTGGGGGGAGCTCAGCTGGTTGAAAACTTTGGTTTCATTCCTCTTGTTGCACCTTGTTGTTCTCGGTCCAGTCTGGTGGCGACTGGCAGCCTTGTCTGGTAGTGAAGCTTTTCCTTTCCACCCCCTCCCTTTTTCCATGCTTTTTGGTCCCTGTCCTGTCACTGTGGAACCAGAATGAAGCACAAGCAAAGCATTGAACTTAACAAGCTTTCCTCAAATTGGAACCGGCACCACTCCCTTGGGGATGTCAATTATTGCAGTGTCTCGCTGCTTTGCCACTAATATTCTGTATTTTGGTGTTTTTTTTTTTTTTCCCCCAATTGGGATTGAAATAGTCTCCTATGAACATGCAAAAAAAAAAAAAATATCATGTAGTAGAAAAATGAAGTAAAGGGTGTTTTGTACTGATGGGTTTCCCAGGTGATCCTAGAACAGTAATGGGGGTTTTGTGCTAAATCCCAGTTAGCTCATAATCAGAGATATTACAGGAGATGAAATGGTGCATTTTAAATAGAAAGGGGAGAGCAGTTGCAGTTTTACTTCAGGGTCTGATTGGAGCAATTCCACCTGGATCCTTCTGATCTTTGGGTTTGCTGTAGTGTAACTGAGCCCAAAATCCAGAGTCAGCTGAGCAGGGATCCTCAAATTCCCTAGGAAGTGATAGAAATACAGGAGGTCCAAACCCAAAGAGGAGGGTTTCTTCCCTGAGGCCTTACCCTGCTGTTATTTCTTTGTGCCATTGCCTTAATTCTGAACTTGACTGTGTGATATAACGGCACAAAGGATGAAAACTTTCCCTGGACACAAAGGCAGAGCTTTTGCTGGGCTGGGTTCAGGTCCCACCCAAGGGTTTGATCTCAAAGAACAGGCCTAGCACTGAACCTGGGGACATTAAAGCCGTTTTTAAGCTGTGCAGGAGAGGAGATTTCTGATGCACCATCAGGAAATGCTCATCCTGAAAGTGGGGGATTTTCACCACAGCAGAATTGGTGGTTACAACTTAGCCCTGTCAGGTACCCAAACCCAGTTATTTTTCCTTTGTTCTGACCTGAAGACAAGTGTCCCTGCCCCGTCCAACCAGACCAGTTCCTCTGAGCCAGAGGACAGAGGTCTGAAATGCCTTTGTAAAGGAGACCCAAACTGGAGTTCTTTGCTTTTCTCTCCTCCATGACAATCTGCATTTCCAGGAGCTTGCTCTGCTCTGGGCTCAGACAGGGAGTTTTGACAGTGGTGCTGTGGGATGTGCATGTGTTCTTGTCAGTCTGCACACAAAAGCCATGTTCCTCCCCTCCAATCTCTTGGAAAGCTGTGTCAGTTTAAACAACTGTCAAGTGACCGTATTTCGGGGGGATTTCACCCTTTTCTTGCTTCCTGGGAGAACTGGAATAAACCAATGTATAGATGGGAGGGTCTGACCCAAAAAGCCCCTCTGGTGTTGGTGTCCAGCAGCTGGACACCCTGTTGGGATGAAGGCTGGACCTTCACCTGCGTCTTCAGCCCTCCCTGGGTGCAGTGATGAACTCCTGACACGATTTAACAGCTGGAATGGGAGACTCACTCTCTAGATCACCGTGGCCTTCATTTTTCCTCCAGAATGGCTTGGGTTGGAAAGGACCTTAAAGATCATCCACTGCCATGGGCAGGGACACCTTCCACTAGTCCAACCTCTCCGTGAACTGCCGTGTGGAGGACAGGGCTTGGCTGCAGCACTTTGTGTGGTGGTGGCATCCAGCAAAGGGATGTTGCAGGAGCAGAGAGGGGACCAGGACCAGCTGTGCTTCAGGTGCTGCCACCTGAGAACTCCCAAACCCCCCACCCCGTGCAGCTGAGTCGTCTTTCGAAACTGAGGCGAAGGGAACAACAGTTTAGATTCTCTCCGTCTATTAAAGGAATCTAAATTAGGAGATCAGAATGAAAGATTTAATATCCTGCTGACCTACCTCTATTAAAAGCCTCAGAGCTTGCCTTTGGTCATGTGGTGGCCAGGGATGCTCAGGGACACGGCGCTCCCGAACTGGGAAAGGCTAAAATTGGGCGATGGTGGGAGAGCCGAGCTCCGACGACACCCCTCGTCGCTCCCACGGCGTTTGCTGCTGTTTGGAGGGAGGAACATGGCTTTTCTGTCTCCTCGAGCCTGCCCAGCTGCATGCTCAGCTGTCTGCCTGGGGCAACATGACTGGCCTTGCTTAGTCACAGTACGATCTCGGTGTTACTCAGTGTGACCAGAGCGATGCCGGGCTTGGTCCTGTCCCCCCCGGCCGGCTCCGGGCCCTGGGTGGGAGCAGGATCAGGCTCCGGAGTGAAAACAGCCCTGTTTGAACGTGGGGAATGGCCGGAGGGGCCACTGGCTGATAAAACCCATGGAATCCACGAGCAAAAGTGTCCTCGCACTTGGCTCTGAGAAAATTCCAGCCAGGAGCCTGTTTGTTTGAGCGCACACACACACACACCCCCTTCCCTTTGGGCGACTAAAATAACGTTAAATAATTGTTGTTTAACTTGAAGAACGACTGATCCAAAGCTGAACTCCGTCCGTCCAGCAGCCTGGCCTGTTTTATTCTGAAAACAGAGCTTCCCCAGGTGGCTTTGGAGCAGGATTGGCTACGGCTTGGATTAAGTTCACTGCCAACTTCTGTGCGGAGCAGCCGCCACCGGCGTGTCAGTGGCCCGACCCCCCTATTCCCCCCCCGAAAACAGCTGTACTGATGCTCGCTGTCTCCTGCCTCGTGTCTTATACTGAAACTTTTTCCCACCCCTTCCAACACAGGTGGTTGTCAACGCCTTGGTTGGCGCTATCCCTTCCATTATGAATGTCTTGTTGGTCTGCCTTATCTTCTGGCTGATTTTCAGCATTATGGGGGTTAACCTGTTTGCCGGGAAATATCATTACTGCTTTAATGAAACAGCTGAGCACCGCTTTGAGATAGATATTGTTAACAACAAGACAGACTGCGAATCTCTGATGCCACCCAACTCCACGGAGATCCGGTGGAAGAATGTGAAAATTAACTTTGACAACGTTGGGGCAGGATATCTGGCTCTCCTGCAAGTTGTGAGTTTGGCCTTTCACCGTTCTTTTAACTGGGGACTGCAAACTGCTCCTGATGTGTTCCAAATGCTCCCCTCTCCCCTGAGACACAGCGTCCCCTCCACCCCCCTCGGGTTTGGGGCTGGAATAAAGGGGCCGTTTTATCTTTCCTCCCTTTCCCAGTGTCTGGGTCTCCCAGCCCAGCAAGGGGGCCCCAGGTCTGTCCACTTGCACTTGGCCTTGTTGGACCTCACGAGGTTCCCATGGACCAACCTCTCAAGCTCTCCTGATTTCACTTAAATGAAAAGAGAAATATTTGAGTAATGTTAAAGGGCCATCAAGAGGGCCAGGGAGTCCTTGAGCTGCCTCAAGTCAGGCTTGTTCTTGTATTTTGGGTGAATTCTGTCTCAGAGAACGTGTGTTTTCTTTGCCAGGCTACGTTCAAGGGCTGGATGGACATCATGTATGCAGCAGTAGATTCCAGAAAGGTAAGACCCCAGTCTCGCCTCCCCCTGTTTCACTCTGCTCTTCTGCTGTGGTAAAATCAAGAGTGATAATTGCAGAGCTGTGCTTGTAGCATGTTTTTAATGCTGGGATTGTTTTAATTTCCTCTGTTGCTCTGATGAGTTAAAAGATGCTCGAGGAAATCCGAAAAAAGGGCAGGTTCTTCTTTTTTTGTTCTACTCCTCCTGGAGTAGAAATACAGTGAAGGAAATAATGCAATTATAGATTTAATCATCAGAGTAAGCTGTGGGGAGGAATTAGCCAGAAGATCCCCCATGAACCTTATGTCTGCATGGGAGCATTGGTGTGAATCCAGGTTTGGGATTGTGTCTGGGCTGGAGTCATTCCTCAGGCACTTTTCTGGCTCTGGCCTGCTGGAATCATGCAAATACCATCATTTCCTTGTCGTTTTCTTTTTCCTTCCCCCCCTCCTCTTCTCTTGATTTTTGTATGAGAATATTTTTAAAGGGGTTTTCTCGTCCTGCAGTGAATGCAGGTTGGAAACAAGTGTGGTTGTGTCAGGACAGTACAAAGACCTTTCCTGATCTTTTTGGTGTTACATCTTCAAAAGAAAGAGCTTGGGAACACCACCAGTCTCCTTTTGCCTGTATTTGTGTGATGTCTTTGAAATGTCACTTGTTCCTCTTCTCACCTTCCCCTTCAGCAAGAAGAGCAACCCAAGTACGAGGACAACATTTACATGTACATCTATTTTGTTATCTTCATCATCTTCGGCTCCTTCTTCACCCTGAACTTGTTCATTGGTGTCATCATCGACAACTTCAACCAACAGAAGAAAAAGATAAGTGATCTGTGTTTGCTGCTCTGCTGTTTGTGGCCTCCTGTGGTCAGTGTGTGCTGGGGGAGTGCTGGGTCTTCAGGCTGGTGGGATTTTCTGCAGAATAAAGTCAGTTTGGGGCACAAACCTCCCTTCCCTGTGCCTCAGTCCCTGCCCAGCCCCGTGGGACTGGCTGAGCAGGATCAGGGGTGCAAGAGGCAGCCCAAGGCTTGATTTAAACCCCAGCCACATTAGACATTTTCCCCAGACTACATTTTCATGCATTTTTGGGGTGGTTTTATGCCTTGACTGAAATAGAGGCTGGGAGCAAGATGCCTTCCTGTCTGTCTCTCATCTGCTGCTTTTCTTCCAAGTCAAGCTGAGGATTTGCATGTAAATGCCCTCACACCTGTTTATCACAGAGGGGAGAGGGGATGGGAAGGAGGCAGTGCCATAGAACAGGCCATTCCGGGGAAAAATACTCCTTTTTAAGGGAAGATCAGTCCACCTTGGGCATTAGTGTGAGTTATTTCTGTCTGAAATAGCTGCCCACCCACCTCCCAGCTGGCAGGTCTCCTCCTGCCTGAGCTGGGCTTTATCCCTGCTGCTGTAGGAGCTGATTGTAACCAGTTTTCCTTTTGCCCCTTTACTTTGGAGGTCAAGACATTTTCATGACGGAAGAACAAAAGAAGTACTATAATGCCATGAAAAAGCTGGGCTCAAAGAAGCCTCAGAAACCCATTCCCCGACCTCTGGTGAGTCCGTTGGAGGGATCTGAGGGGGGAACCTGCAGAGCAGATTTCAAAGGAGCTCTGGCTCCAAAAGCATCCTTTGTTCTAACTCGTGCTGGTCTCCACCTCGCCCTGTTCCTGTCATTGTAACTCAGGTATCAGCTGGGAAAGGTTAAAAAGCTCGTGCTGGGGTTGGTGTTAATCGGTTCTCATCACTTGAATCAACGAAATAAACCCCCAAACCCTGTCTGGTGAGAGGCCAGAGATGGGGAGTGGGAGCCTCCTGGCCCTGGTGAGGAGGGCCTTGGGCAGTTGCCCAGCCTTGGGGGCTGCACTGCTGCACATTCTCCCGCTGTCTGAAGGGCTTTGCACCCCTCAGAGAGCCAAAAAAGGCTTTTGGGGTGAGTCCCTTCGGTCCCGCACGTTTAAGGCACCTGCTGCTGGGACTGCACTGATGCCAGGACACAACAGGGGGTGGATTCTCCTCCAGGTACCCAGCAGTCAGTCACCAGGGCAAGGTGGACCTGGCTGCTTTCCCTGGTCGTGACTGGAAGTGCTTCACCCTCCCTTTGGGCTCAGCAAAGAGGGTGGAGAGGTGCAGTGGCATGTTGGGGTGTAAATAGTAGCATTTTCCTGCCTTTCCCCTAAACAGACTGAATTGTGGGCGGGGTTTGCCTTGAAAGCTTCATCAGATACTGACCAAGCAGTGTCCTCATCCCTCTTCCCGCCAACAGTGAAATAATTTGTTGCCTAATGATAGATTAGGAAGAAATTCCTCCCTGTGAGGGGTGGGGAGGGCCTGGCACAGGTTGCCCTGGGAGTGTCCAAGGCCCCTTTGGAGCAGCCTGGTCTGGTGGAGGGTGCCCCTGCCCGTGGCCAGGGGGTGGGATGGGGTGAGTTTCACCCCGTGGTTCCACGCCCCGTGTTCCAACCCTGTTGCTCGCCTCTCCCGTGGCGCAGAACCGCATCCAAGGAGCCGTGTTCGACTTCGTCACTCAGCAAGCCTTTGACATAGTCATCATGATGCTCATTTGCCTCAACATGGTGACCATGATGGTGGAGACAGACACGCAGAGCAAGCAGATGGAGGACATCCTTTACTGGATCAACTTCGTGTTTGTCATCTTCTTCACGTGTGAGTGTGTGCTGAAGATGTTCGCCTTGCGGCACTATTATTTCACCATCGGGTGGAACATTTTTGACTTCGTGGTTGTGATTCTGTCCATCGTGGGTAAGTGTGACGCCGCTCCAGAGGTCTGTGGGGGCCAGGCTGTCTCGGTGTGTGTGCAGGGCAGAGCACGTGTGTTCTGGTCTTTGAAGGGGGGGGTGCGTGGCTTGTCAGGGTTTTTGAGGTTCTCTTTTAGCCTCGAGAAGAGGCCGTGGCAGGTTTTGGCAGCCCGAGGTCCTGGCTGATGCGTCCTGCCCCCTGTTCTGGAATTCCTTTGTCATGTGGAGTAAACCACTTGACAACTTGACAAGTACTTGACAATGGGCTCTCCTTGTCTTTAAAAACAGAAGTTTCACTCCCCCCATCAGAACCTTGTAATGCTCAGTAACCACTGAAAATATCCCTGCAGGGCTTCCTGCCAGAGCATGTGATGTTGGGACTTGGGTTGAATGTTGAATCAATGTTTCCTCCAACAGGTTTTGGGCTTTTTAGCATCTAATCTGCAAAATATGCAGAGCCTCGCAAATAAATCAGGGTAAAGCTTGGGAGCACACAGGCCCAGTGACAAACCACAGCCTTCAGACTGTCCCACAGCCTAAAGCTCAGCTCCAGGTTTTCTGCTGCTTGAAATCAGGTTTATCTCACACACTGTTAGCACCTTCAAAGCAGAGTCCATAGCCTGGCTCCTGGGGCAGGGTTGGGCACCGAGAGCAAACATCCCCAGGAGGGAACTCCTCCATCCTCCTCTGGGTGGGATGAATCCCCTGCAGCTGAAACCCCTCCCTCTCTGTGTAGGAGAGCTGGTTAGGGAGCCAGAGCTAAGCCTTAGAACCACCTCCTGCCTTGGAAGGGATCATCCAGTCCAATCCTGGCCCTGCACAGACACCCCAACAATCCCAC
>JAYRBT010000070.1:5108908-5120087 GCA_036023395.1 Myiotriccus ornatus
CAGTGCCAACCACCCTCTGGGGGAAGAACCTTTCCCTGAGATCCAACCTGACCCTGCCCTGGCACAGCTCCAGTGTTCCCTCGGGTCCTGTCACTGGTCACCAGAGCAGAAATCAGTGTTTGCCCTCCCATGTCCCCTCGTGAGGACTTACCTGGCTGAAGGTGAGGCCTCCTGATCACAACCCTCCTTCCCGGGCCCAGAGGAAGCTGCAGCCTTGCGTGTCTCCATTGTCACACGTGTCCCTCCTCCTCTCTAGGAATGTTCCTGGCCGAAATCATCGAGAAGTACTTCGTGTCCCCCACCCTGTTCCGAGTCATCCGCCTGGCCCGTATCGGCCGCATCCTGCGATTGATCAAAGGAGCCAAAGGAATCCGCACGCTGCTTTTTGCCTTAATGATGTCCCTGCCTGCCTTGTTCAACATCGGCCTCCTGCTCTTCCTGGTCATGTTCATCTTCTCCATCTTTGGCATGTCGAACTTCGCCTACGTCAAGCACGAGGCCGGCATCGACGACATGTTCAACTTTGAGACCTTTGGCAACAGCATGATCTGCTTGTTCCAGATCACCACGTCTGCCGGCTGGGACGGGCTCCTGCTGCCCATCCTGAACCGGCCCCCGGACTGCGACCTGGACAAGGAGCACCCGGGGAGTGGGTTTAAGGGGGACTGCGGGAACCCTTCGGTGGGGATATTTTTCTTTGTGAGCTACATCATCATCTCCTTCCTGATCGTGGTCAACATGTACATCGCCATCATCCTGGAGAACTTCAGCGTGGCGACGGAGGAGAGCGCGGACCCGCTCAGCGAGGACGACTTCGAGACCTTCTACGAGATCTGGGAGAAGTTCGACCCCGACGCCACGCAGTTCATCGAGTACAGCAAGCTGGCGGACTTCGCCGACGCCCTGGAACACCCGCTGCGCGTCCCCAAGCCCAACACCATCGAACTCATCGCCATGGACCTGCCTATGGTAAGTGGGGACAGGATCCACTGTTTGGACATCCTGTTTGCCTTCACCAAACGCGTCCTGGGGGACAGCGGGGAGCTGGATATCCTGAGGCAGCAGATGGAGGAGAGGTTCGTGGCGTCCAACCCTTCCAAAGTGTCTTACGAGCCCATCACCACGACGCTGCGGCGCAAGCAGGAGGAGGTGTCGGCCGTGGTGATCCAGAGGGCTTACAGGGCTCGTTTGGCACGACGGGGCTTCATCAGCCGAAGGCCTGCCTCCACCAAACTGGAAAACGGGGGAGCCAACAGGGAGAAAAAGGAGGGAACCCCGTCCACGGCGTCCCTGCCCTCCTACGACAGCGTCACCAAACCCGAGAAGGAGAAACAGCAGCGGGCGGAGGAGGGGAGGCGAGAAAAGGCAAAGAGGCAAAAGGACACCAGGGAATCCAAGTGCTGAGACAGAGCAAAACGAAATTAAATAAAATAAAATAGTAGAATTGTACAAATTTAAACAGTATTTGCAAGTGGGGGAAAAAAAAAAAAAAAAAGATTGTTTACAAACTTCCTGAAATAATCTCAATACAGAACAGCTGTGGAGACACTTACCTGAAGATCTTATACCAAACATAGTCTGCTTACTGTGTGACAGCGTTGCATCTAAAGCAGTGACCTACCACCTGTTTAAAGGACCCTGTAAACAAACATTTAAACACACACACAAAAAAAAAAAAAAAGGAAAAAAAAATGGATTTTCTATTGTTTGGGCAGGTGGATACTGCATGTTCCACATCAGTCAATGCAACTTAGGACAAACAAGCAAAATAAACCACACACATGCACACACACACACACAGAGAAACAAAACCCGCTGCTGGGATTCATGTATTCTCCAAAGCAGCCCAAAATGGATTTTATTTTCCCATTTTGTTGATTATTCTTGAAAGGAAACCCAGAAGTCACGATGTTAACGGGTTTGTTCATGCAAAACTGGATTTGCATATAGTTAAGCAGCAAAAAAAACAAAAAAGAAAAAAAAAGAGGAAACAAAACAGGAATAAAAAAAAGAAAAAAAGTTAAAACAAGTAGAACAAAAAAAAAAAAGGGAAAAAATGAAACAAAGCGCCCATTGAGCCCATTGAGTTGTCACAGTTTTATTTGAGATTTATTACCTGCATTCTACTTTCTACATGGGCTTTACTCGGTTTGGGAGATGGGGTAATCGGGTACCTTCAGCCTGGAGCCAGCTCGGGCTGGTCCTCCCTGAACAAACAACGTGCTCGTTAACGCGCAGAAGCGATTTGCATGACGGCATGACCAGGGACCATGCATGAGGAACCACGAGACACGCGGCCACCTGTCCACAGGGGTGTGTTAAGCCATAAATTCGAGGCACTCCACTGAGTATCTACCGCACACTGTACTTGGAGAGAAACCTTAGTGACGCTCCTGCCCGGCACCAGTCGTGTCCCAGTTCGTAGTGGATCTTCCATAGACCTGCCAGTAGGAGAAAAAAACCCAACAGAACCCCAACAAACCCCGACAAAACCCAGCAACACCCATGAGATCCCATCAAAACCCAACAAAACCTATCAGACCCCAACGAAACCCAACAACAACGCAACAAAAAAACCCCAACAAAACGCTAACAAAACCCCCTACAAATCCCATCAAACCCCAGCAAAACCCCAACAAGCAGATGAATGAATTGTGTGTGTCTGTTTAACGACTTTGTCTTTCTTTTCCATAGAGCCATCTCTTTTGCACACTGAAATAGAACAAAATTCCAAATGCTGCTCTGGACCTCACCCAAGGGGAGAGGATAAATCTGGGAATGGCTTGTTATCCATGTCACTGTAAACCCCAAACCCTAGGGCTTCAACCAGCCAGCAAGGTCAGTTGTATCCTGCAATATTTAGCATTAATTACTGTCCGGCCTCCGCCCTGCGGCGCAGACACTTCTTTTGGGAGAGATAAAAGCTAAGAAAACAAAAAAAGGCAGCGTGTTATCTCTGCTGGTGGGAGTTTGGGGGGCTCACCCACGGCAGTCCCACGAGGTGGGGGACGGGGATGGGGCTGTCCCGTCACGGGGGGACGCGGAGCCGAACCCCGGGATCCTCGCGCGGTGCCGGCGTTGGGAGCGCGGCCCTTCCCGGGGTGCGGGGTGTGCCAGGAGGGTTCTGGGTGGGGGACACAGCCCTGCAGGGGCACGGGAGGAGCTGTCGGGTGCCTTCACCTCCCTCCCATCTCCCAGACCTCCTTCGTGGCCCCGCGGGGAGTGGGGGGAACCGGAGCTACCTCTTGCCTGGTCTCGCTGCGGCGGGGAAGGACGTCACGAGCCACCTCCGAGCGTTTCTGTTTCCTCATCCCCAGCTCCCTTTCGGGGCGTCCTCATGGCTCAGCCAGTTCTCAGGCCAGCCCTGCTGGGGTTGGGGGGTCCCTTCAGGGCCAGGGGGGCTCAGGGGGGTGCAGGGAAAGGGGGAGAGAAGGGTCGGTGCGGAGGTGACGTTTGGCCCCAACCGAACCGAGGGTACCCAGAGCACGGTGGGGCGAGAAACCCAAGAGGCCAGAACTCGACAGGAGGGTGAATCTCAAGTTTGCATAATCCCATAACCCAGAAAACGACAGGAATCACTTAAAATAAACCAGACCCAAGCAGGAAGCCATCCAGCAGCCATCTGTGCCACTGCAGCACGGGAGCAGCTCTGCCCCACAGCAGGGACCTCGCCTGTCCTGCCTTGCCCCTGTTGCTCCAAGGGTGGGATGTATAATAGTAATAACAATAGTAATGATGATGAAACAAAACAAAAAGAAACGTAAATCTACATACATATGTACAGGCTACATTGTAAACAGCACAAAAAAACACGAACATTAAAAGAAAAGGAAAAAAAAAGGGGAAAAAAATAGCTGAAAAGTGTGGTTGAACTTTTTAAGAGACGTTATAAATACTGTAATATACCATTTTATTTTATCGGCATGCCTTTTTGTAAATACAAAGAACTACAGAAAAAAAATTATAGAATGGCTTCTGGCTTATGCCATTGTCCATGGTTATTTTTATTTTTTTAAGATTTTTTCTGTTGTCCTTAGACTTTAGATAGCCAGGAAAAAAAGTCCCCCAAAGGAGAAAAAAAAAAACAACCAAAAAAAAAAAATTCCAAACAACCCCCCTACCCCCCCCTCCAAAATAGATTTTAACAAAAGCTTTATTGCAAGTGATCTTTGCAGCAGCGAAAGTCTCTATTTTTGGGTTCCAATGTGCAATAAGTCGACCACTTCTATGCAAGATTTGGCTGAACTTGTCCTTAGGCTGGGCTGAGTCTCGTAGGTGACGCTCGGTGCGTTCGTGCTGGCAACTCATGAAGCTACTCGATTACTTTAAAATAAAAAGTCCCTTCAAACTCTGTATATATATTTATTTTTTTAATGCTAGATCCGTGTGCAGCACGGGGGGTTGCTGAGCAGGAAGGGGAGGGAGGAGGTTCGTTGGCTGGAGTTGGTCCTTCTGCTCGGGAAGAGTCGAAGGGGGTGGTTTTTGGGGTGGTTTTTCTCCCTTGGTTTCCTCCCCGGGGCGGGTTTTTCACTCGGCTGAGGGGAGTGGGACACGCCGGAGCTTCACTGGGTGACGCCAAGAGAGGGGGGACAAACTCCGGGCCGGGAGCCTCAGGGAGCCCCGTGGGGCACCCGGAGCTCCGAATTCCAACCCCTGCTCGGAATTCACTCCCTGTATCCCGGGGTGGGGGGAGCAGAGCGAGGGATGGGGGGGGGGGGTCGCCATTAAAAAGCCGGAGCCGAAAATCACACCCAGGCCGAGCAGTTCCCTTCCCTCCCCCTCCTCCAAAGCCCCCTCTTCGGGGTTGAATCCGAGACTCCGAAGCGCCGAGGGGAGGGCGAGAGCGAGATGCCAGTCCCAGCTGCTTTACTCACTTTCCTCCTCACCTTTTTTTTAAATATAGAAGCCAACGTTGACCAAAAGTTCAGCCAACCCCGTGGCGTTCCGTAGAGGCCACGCCTGAGTTTGAATTACTTAATTTTCTGCCGCAAAAGTAAAATAAAATACAATAAAATAAAATAAAAAACCCCACACCTGTTCAAGCTGTAAAAGCTCAATAGCGAAGATTAGTGTATTAGAAACTGCATGGTGGCTCATACCGGTCTTACCCAACATGATTAACAATTACTATAAGCCAAAAGAAAACTAAATAAACGTTGCCCTTTTCACTGTACGAGGGAAGGTTGTCTTGGTGTCCCAGTTATTTGCCTGGTTGCATCCTCCCTCCCCTCCTCCTCCTCCTCCTCTGTGCTTCCTCCAAGGCTTTTTAGGGTGGTTTTGTGGAGCAGAGTGAGGGGCAGGAGGAGCTGCCGGGAGGTGTTTGGTGCCTGCAGGTGGACACGGCTGGGTCTGTGGGGTCGGTGCCTTTGAGGGGGGGCTCAGAACCTGCCCAGGGCTCCCATGGCTGGGGCAGGTGGGTGCCCTCGGCAGGTCAAAATGCTCCGTGTTGGGTCTGCTCTGGCAGGGGAGGACCTCGGTCTGTGGTGTCTCACGCTGTAACCCCTCACCCTGGAACCCCTCACTCACCCTGGAACCTCTCACCCTGCAGCCCCCCACCCTGGAACCCCTCCCTCACCCTGCAGCCCCCGTCTCTTGCACTAAAAGGACCCAAAAAACGACCCAAAGCAGCTGCAGAGCCCCCACAAATCCTTCCCCCGGGGGCAGGTCAGGAGCTCTGAGCACTGGTGCTGTTGGGGGTCCCCCTGCCAGGGCCTGGCACTTCCAGACCCTGAGTCCCACCCCTGTTCTTGGCTTCCCTTCTCCAGATCAACCCTTATCCCGTGGGGTGACAGGGTTTGGGTCGGTGGGGACAAGAGGGGGGTCCTGCTGCTCCGTGGTGCTGAAGGGCCCTGGATTGGGGCTGGAGCTGGTGGCAGGTGACCCCTCACCTGCACCCCACCACCACCTCCCCCTCCTGACCCTAAAGGGCTGAGCTGGGTGTGATCCCCTTGCCAAGGGCAGGACTTACCCTGGGGTTGAACGTCCGAGGGGTCACCTTGGAATCATTTTTCCTGTTTGAGTTTCGGTCACCTTGGAATCGTTTCTCCCATTCGAGTTTTGGTCCAGCTTTTGCTCAACAGATCTGAATTTTCCTGCTTGGTTGGGGCCAGTCAAAGCAAACCGCTGGCGCTGCAGGGCCCAGAGCGTGGCTGTGCCGTCCTGCACCTCGCCGGTGTCCCAGTGACAGCACTGGTTTAACTGGGACGCGGGGACGGAGCATTCCCAGCTCTCCCCATCTGTAAATGGGGTGGCTCATTCCCTACCTCACAGGGGTGTTGTGAGGCTTAGTTACCGAGCGAGTGTGATGCGCTGAGGGTCTCAGGCACCCGGGGGGGTGCAGGCAGAGCGGGGCACTCGGGGGGGACCAAGGGGTGCCAAAAATGCTGCTACGAAAGTCCCGCACCCTCCGCCCGGGGCAGAGCCGGCTCTTCCCTCTGACACCCCGCTCAGGTCACTCCCCCGAGCTGTCCGTGCTCCCCCTTCCCCCCTTGGCTTTGTTCTGTTTGACCTGAGGAGAGGAGGAGGATGGAGCTGGGGGAGGGAGGAGGAGGAAGGCGATGGAGGGACAGGCTGGGAGTTCCATGTCTGAACTTTGAGTTCCTTTGTACTGTACATCTTTTTACTTTGGAATTTGCAATAAAGGGGTATGTCCATCTTGTTTTAACAACTTCTCCTGGCTGCCCTCTCATTCTGTTAACTTCTCACAGCGCCAACCACCCCCCCAGTCCCCCAAAATCCACACCCTCGGCCCAGACAGGTCGTGGCTGCCAGCGCAGGACTCCAGGGGTGGCTTTGCAAGGTGGGGCTGGTCTGAAGTGTGGATGTCCAGAGCCAACCCATGCCCTGGAAGAGCCCTCGGGCTCCTTGCCTTGGGAGAGTCACATCAAAACCCCCTGGGCACGGCGCAGAGCTCATCCCAGCCCTATCCCAGCGTATTCCAGCCCCTGCTTTAGGCAGGCTGAGCGATGCTTTAGGGGACATGCCCTGTCACAACCCCCCTGCGTGTGCTCCCTTGCTACCCCTGCAGCTCCACGCTGCTCCAGGGGGACCCGCAGCCCCTGTGGCCGGTGGGGGACCTGCCCTCGTTCTGCTCCAGAGCGAACACTCCAAGACCCACCAGCTCGTGCCCCGCTCCCACCATCCACCAGCTCCGAGCTGCTCCTCGGGCTCCCCGCGGCCGAGGCAGACGCTCCACGGCACGGGGGGGCCGAGGTGACAGATGGCAGAACAGCCCCTCAGCCCCGGCACCGCGGAGCAGCCGCTGGGCCTGACCTTCACTGACGGGCAGGAGCCACCTGAGAGGACGCAGGGACAGCTCCGTGCCAGGAACTGGCCATGCCGGTGCTTCAGAAAGCGGCTCCCGGAGGGCAGCGGGTCCCTTTCCACTCAGGGAAAACAAAGCATTATGTAGATTGTATAGAATTTAACCATTTTGCTTGTCTCTGAAAGCCGCACTCGGGGTTGTTTGTCCTTCCCTTCCCTCTCCAATGCTCGTAGGCCACTTGGTTGGATTGGTGCAAACCCGTTCTTGATATAAAGAGAAGCCCTGGGTAACCCAAGGACAGGCCCCTCCCTGCCCAGGAGAACACACAAGGTCGGTCTCTCCATCTCAGTCCCTCCATGAGGCTTTACTGGGTCTTGTTTTCCCCCCCAGCAGATTGCGGGCGACGCTCCGGCCTGGGAACCATCCCAGTTTCAGGCGGCCAAGAGCCTCCTCCAGTGGCAGTAGTACATCAGGGTCATGGTGAGCAGGGTGGAGGTGAGGAAGGCTCCCAGGACGCCCAGGACCACGGGCTGGACCCAGCCCAGGGGGTCTCGGCTGTACGGGGGGGGCCGGTGCCGCTCGAAGAGCAGGTCCCCCGAGAGAGGGGCCCTCCTGCCCCTCGCCCCGCTGGGCTGCAGCTGCACGGAGCTGAGGTGCTGCACGCTCTGGCTGTACCCCTCCACGTTCCTCTGCAGCTGCAGGCTCCGGTCTTGGTTCAGGTTCTTCCCCAGCTCCCGGGCGATGTCGGAGCGGCCGATCTGGCGGAGGCTCCGGACCAGCCGGTCCCAGGTCGTCCCCTCTCCTGCCGTCACCAGCCAGTCCCGCAGGGCTTCCGAGCACCCCCTGGGGCCGCGGCGGGTCCGGCGGGGTGGGACGGGGCTGCTCCTCTTGGAGAGATGCTCCAGCTCCAGCTCCAGCTCCTCCAGCTCCTTGTCGGGCCCGTTCAGCTCTGCCTGGAGCTGGAGGCACTCGGAGCGGGACAGCAGCTCGGCGATGCGGCCCATGGTGTGCCGGCCCACGGTGGCCGCCACCGTGTCATCGCCCCGGCCACCCGTGGCCAGCAAGAGCAGGACGAGTCCCACGGGTACCAGCATCGTTTGGGTTCCAGCATGGATTGGGGTGACCCTTGGCATCGGGGTGGCCCAGGAACACGGAACCCCCCCTGCTGACCTCACAATTCCCCCCTGACCTCACAGGCCAGCGTGTTCCAGGGACATCCGTCCCTCTGTCCAGCCACCACATCCTTTGCTTTCCCACATCCCGCTGGCCCTGGAGCATTCCCCCTGCATTCGTGGGATTCACCTGGGCTGGGATATCCGGGCTCTGGAGGAGCGAGATGGGGACAGCCACTGCTCCCTGGGACACCTCCACCGCCCTCCTCCCATCTCCCAAAGGCCACGGCAGCAGCTCCCCTGTCCCCTCCCCGAGGAGGAGGGATGCAACACTCACCCCCCCACACCGGGACCTGCCTGTTCCTCTCCCACCCCAAATCCACGGAGCAGAGCCGGGTTTAGCTTCGCTCGAGGTCAGGGCGACGACCCCGTAACCACGAGGTGGCAATGCAGCCCCGAGGTGACAGCGCAGCCCCGAGGTGACAGCGCGGCCCCGAGGTGACAGCGCAGCCCCGAGGTGACAGCGCGGCCCCGAGGTGACAGCGCGGCCCCGAGGTGACAGCGCGGCCCCGAGGTGACAGCGCAGCCCCGAGGTGCCACCGGCGCTCCCACTTTCAATCGGGGCGTGGATAAAGCTGAGATTTCCCTGGATCTCCTGGAAAAGCTCACCACGGAGGCTGCGGGGCTGTGCCGGCAGCAGCTGGAGGAGCCGAGCCCCCCTTTGCTGGAGGAGGAGGATGGAGCCTTCCTCCCATTTTCCCGGCCTTTCTCCACGTCATTTATCCACAGCGCCGGAACCTCGGGGGTCCCAATAAAGGCCGGATTGTTCCCGATGTTCCAGCGCCAGCACAAAGGCTCCAGCACCTCCCGGCCACCACCCAGGGATGACACCGTGTCCCCTCCCGACCCGGGGGTCCGGCACCCAACTCCTCACCCTCGCACCCACCGAACCCCTGCCCCCCCTGCCCCCGGTCATTCCCAGCCCCCCACCCTGCACCTCCCCTCTACCTGCAAGTGCCGGGTGGGTCCTCACCAGCATCCAAACCTGCCCGAGACCCCCCTGAGCCCCCCAGGCCCGTGGGAAGTGGGGGGGACGTTCCAGCAGGGCCCCCTCCTCGGCAGGACATCGGTGCCAAACCTGGACCCATCACCCACAGCAAGGGATGGGACACCCCTAACAAGGGAAGGGGACCCCGTTGGATCCCCCCAGCACCCCAGACAAGGGAAGGGGATTCACCTGGACCCCCCATCACCCTAATAAGGGAAGTGGACACACCTGGACCCCCCCAGACCTGTAACAAGGGAAGGGGACACACACTGACCCCCCTGGCCCCCAAGGACAGGAGTTGTTCAGGTAATCTCTTTAATACTGTGTAATACTTTTCTTTTTTAAAATACAGCATTTCTTGAGGTAGACCATCCCAGCCCTAGAGCTTGTCTGTCTCAGACATCAATAAGACATGAATTTAAATAGTTTCATGTACAATATGTTGCAAAATGAGGTAGAAATGGTTACAGAGAGTGTACAAATAGGATAATAATAATAATAAGTCTTCAGGAACCCAGCACCACTTTTTGGAGGGGAGGGGGTGAGCAAAGGGGGTGCCCTGGTAATGCCCTGGATGCAATAGGAAACTGTGGAAAAAATCAGGAAAAACTGGGAAAAAACCTGGCAGACACTTCGGGGTGGGGTAGGGGGAGTCCCCGTGAGGGATCTGTTCTCTCTGCATGTGCAGACCCTGAGGTTTGGGGGGGGCTGCTCTGAGGGGAGGGCCTGGAGCAGCTGCTTCCCCATCTATAGAGCACTAAAAATAATAAAAATGAGTTGTTAATTGGTTTTTTTTTTTAATTAGGGGGGAAAAAACCCACCCCCACAGCAATGCAAAGGGGTGGGGGGTCAGTGGATGGGTTGGGGGGGGTTCATGCTCTGTGCAAAACCCCTGGCTCAGCCCTGATGGGTTTTTGGGGGCCCGGGAGAAGCGATTTCCCCAATCTGTGGCCACCATGGCTCAGAGGAGCCGAAATTCCCTGATTTCAGGTGAAAAAGCAGCAGTGTCAGCACTGGAATCCTCCCAGCAAAGCCCGGGAGACCCCTGGGCCCCAAACCCACACTGGGATCCCCCCCCACAGTCCCAGCCTGGCTCTGGGAATGGGGACCCCCCCCGCTCCAAAAAGTGGTGCCAGGGACAGCTCCCAACCTACGGCACTAAACTTCCCGCTGAAGACACGTTACTCCACCAAACGCTACAATAACAATGTTAAAAGCAAAAATTAAAATAAAATTATGGCATAATATACGTGGAAAGCACCCGAAATACATTCAAATTTCATCTTTGTAACAGCTTCAAGTTTATTTCTTTTTCCTTTTCTTTCTTCCTTTCTTCACCCCCTTTGGAAGCAAATGCACGAGGCAGCTTTGTCCCAGGTCGGAAAACTCTTAAAAAGATCTCTTTTTTTTTTTTTCCTTTTTTCTGAGAAGATAAAAAGAGTTTTTAAAAACACATTCTTTCATTTTTCTGAGGTAATTCTTTTCCTGAGTAGTTAAAAAGAAAAAAACAAAACAAAACAAAACAAACAAACAAACAAAAAAATACTACAGACCTTACAAAAATAAAAACCAAAGTCTAGGATATTCAACAATCTACAGCATTTTACTCCAAAACCTCCTGGTTTTGGGTTTAACCCCCTGGTTTTGGGGTGGAACCCCCTGGTTTGGGGTTTAAACCCCTGGTTTGGGGTGTCACCCCCTGGTTTTGGGGTGGAACTCCCTGGTTTTGGGGTGGAACTCCCTGGTTTTGGGGTG
>JAYRBT010000073.1:0-11801 GCA_036023395.1 Myiotriccus ornatus
AACCCCCTGCGGCGGAGACTTCGGGGAGGGGACGCACGGGAATGGGTGCGCGTGCGGGTGGGGGTGACCTGGTGTGGCGGAGGGTGCGTGGGGAGGGGGAGTCCAAGGGGAGAGGATGCTCTTGGGGAGGGGATGCATCTGAGGAGGGGGAGTACCCGGGGTGGGGGTCCACCTAGGGAATGGGTACCCTTGAGGAGGGGGTGACCCTGGGGAGGGGGTTCACGTGGGCAGGGGTCCTTGGGGGTGGTTTGGGGGGGGGGCTGTGCACCCCCTGTGCCCCCCATTGGGGTGTGGGTAAGGACCCCCCACCCCTCCCAGGTGGGCGCGGTGCCTGAGCTCCTCGGCGGGCTGCGGGGGGGACACCATCTTCGCCCTGTCCTCGGCCCCCGGGCGCTGCGGGGTCGCCGTTATCCGCGCCAGCGGCCCGGGCAGCCGGGGGGCCCTGCAGACCCTCACCGGGACCCCCAAGCTGCCCCCGCCCCGCGTCCTGGCCCTGCGGCGCATCCGCGACCCCGACACCGCCGAGACCCTCGACCGCGGGCTCGTCGTCTGGTTCCCAGGTGGGGCGGGGGGCGTGGGTTGGGGCTCGGGGTGGGGGGTGTCTTTGGGGCTTGGTTAGGGGGTCTTGGTGCCTGCCACTGCCCCCTTGCTGGGGGGGATCCTCAGGGGTGGTCCTGGGTCACCGCTGGCCCGTCTGCACCAATCCCATAGAGCTGCTACTGGGGGGTCTCTCCTGAGCCTCCCGGAGCTCCTATGGGGTCGAAATGGGGCGTGTGCCCACCGGAGGGGTGTGCTGGGCCCGGGGGGCTCGGCCGGTGCCCACCCAGGCCGTGTGTCCCCGCAGGACCCCGGAGCTTCACCGGGGAGGACTGCGCCGAGCTGCACGTGCACGGGGGGCCCGCCGTGGTCAGCGGGGTGCTGCGGGCACTGGGTGAGCCCCCTCTTTCCCTGCGTCCCTCCTGCCCCTCTCCCATCGCGTCCTGCCCCTCTGCCGTCGCATCCTCACCCTCAGGATGCTGAGGGTGCTGGGTGAGCCTCCCCCCACCCTCCCTACCCCCTTGCCCTTGTTGTATCCTGCCCCTTGGGGTGCTGGGTGAGCCTCCCGCGCCCCTCTGCCCCCACCCCTCGGGGTGCTGTGGGCAGGGGCTCACGGGGGGGCTCTCAGGGCGCCTCCCGGGGCTCCGTCCCGCCGATCCCGGGGAGTTCACGCTCCGAGCGTTCCGCCGGGGGAAGCTGGACCTGACGGCGGCCGAGGGCCTGGGGGACCTGATCCGGGCCGAGACGGAGGCGCAGCGGCGGCAGGCGCTGAGGCAGATGGAGGGCGAGCTGGGCCAGCTCTACCAGCGCTGGAGCGACACCCTCACCCAGGTCAGGGCCGCCCCGGCCTCTGCTCCAGCTTTGGTCCCTCCGCTGTGTCCTGGGGGCACAGCGGGGTGTCCCCTGACCCCTCTCCCGGCTCCCAGGCGCTCGCCCACCTCGAAGCCTACATCGACTTCAGCGAGGACGACAACGTGGAGGAGGAGGTTCTGTCCCAAGGTGGGGGGCGGGGGGCAGTGGGGTCGGGGGGGTGCTGGGACACCCTGTCCCTGCTGTCCCCGCCCTGCCACGTCCCCTGTCCCCGCAGTGGACGGCACCGTGCGGGCGCTGGAGCGGGAGATCGGTGCCCACCTGCGGGACGGGCGCCGGGGGGAGCTGCTGCGGGGGGGGGTCCGCGCCGTCATCGCCGGGCCCCCCAACGTGGGCAAGAGCAGCCTCCTCAACCTGCTGTGTGAGTGGGGCACGGGAGGGGGAGAGGGGGGTGCTGCTCCCAGCCGGGAAAGGGGCTCCCCGAATTCCACAGGGAATCACCCCCTGCGTTCTGTGTGCTCCCCCCAACCCCCCCAGGCCAGCGCCCGGCCGCCATCGTGTCACCGGTGGCGGGGACGACGCGGGACGTGGTGGAGGTGGCCCTGGACATCGGGGGGTACCCCCTGGTGCTGAGCGACACGGCCGGGCTGCGCGAGACCACCGACCTGGTGGAGCGGGAGGGGGTCGCCCGCGCGCGGGACCGGTGAGGCCGGGGGGGCTGCACTGGGGGTCACCAACCACCGCGGGCTGGCTCGGAGGGGGCGGTTGGTGGCCCCCTGCCCTACCCTGTGTGCCCCCCCAGGCTGTGCCAGGCCGACCTGGTGCTGGCTGTGCTGGATGCCAGCGCGGTGCCCCCCGAGCCGGCGGGGCTGGGGGCCGCGCTGGGGGCCCTGCAGCCCCCCCCCGGCACCCCCTGCGTGCTGGTGCTCAACAAAGCCGACCTGCTGCGGGGGGATGGGGGTCCCCTGCGCCACACCTGCACCCAGAGACCCCCCCTGCCCCCCACCACCCTCCTCTCCTGCAAGACGGGCGAGGGGCTCGACCGCCTCCTGGAGCTGCTGGCGCGGGAGCTGGCACAGCTGTGAGTGCAGGGAGCGGGCACAGGGGCACACCAACCCCTGTCCCGGCCCCAGGGGTGCTCCAGCCTGGCTTCTCGCCCTTTCCCAGGTGCGGGGACCCCCTGTGTGGCTCTCCCAGCCTGACCCAGAGCCGGCACAGCCGGCACCTGGGGGGCTGCGCCGCGGCGCTGGCGCGGTACGGGCGGGAGCGCCCGCAGGACCTGGCGCTGGCGGCCGAGCAGCTGCGGCTTGCGCGGCGGGAGCTGGGCCGGATCACCGGCCACGTGGGCGCCGAGGACATCCTGGACATCATCTTCAGGGATTTCTGCGTGGGGAAGTGAGGGGTGCGCCCGGGGGTCCCCCCTCGCTGCGCTGGGGACCGCGGGAAGGGAGCACCGGGCTCTCCGTGCCGGGATTAAACCGTGGTGCCTTCGGTGGCTCTGGTGTCTGTCCCCTCCCTCGTTCCCAGGCTGGGCTCCTGCGTTTTCCTGGCTTCGGGGGGAGCGTGTCCCGAGCCCCAGACATGGGAAAAAACCACTGGGAGAGGCCTCGTTTCCTGGCCAGGAGGACAAACAAGGAGCTGGAGCGGCTGGAAGGGAAAAGTCACCCCGGGTGTCACCCCTGGCGTGTCCCCCTCCTCACCATGGCATGTGAGGGGCTCAATGTCCTGGCGAGTCCATCCCTGTGCCCCAAGTGTGGTTCCAGCCCCACGGATGCAGCGTGGGGGGCTTGGGACCCCTGGGATACAGCCCCAAGCTGTGGGATAAAGGCCAAGCCACGGGAGACGTGGGGTCACCCCCGGCTCTTGCACCTACGTGGCAGCTGCGGGCTCTGCCACCCCAAAGGTGGCTGCTCCATGGGGACCCCTCACTCTCCCACCCCCCAGCTGGGGCTCCCAGGCTCTGGAAGCGTCTGGGACTCCCAGATTGTTTATAAAGAAGCTCCAGGAAATCCTCTGGCAGTGAGAGGGTCCCGCTGGACCCCTGGCCGAGCTGTGTGGGGGCAGCAGGGACAGACAGCTGGGACACACCCCCTCTGTGACCCTGATCCCATCCCAGCCTGGCACTGGCACTTCCAAGGGCTGGCCAGGGATGGGGGCACCCGGTGGCATCCCCATCCCGGGGGTGGGGAGGGCAGCAGGAGCACGTGGCTGCCGTTATCCCGGGATGGATGTGGCTTCGGGGGACCCAAGTGGGACTTGGGGGACACGGCTGTGACCCGGGGATGGGAGAGGGGGTCGGGAAAGGGATGGGGGCAGAGCGGGAACTCTACGTGCCGCCGAGGTGCTGGCAGAGAGTGCCTGGCGTGCGGGCAGCCCGGCAAGGCAGGAAAAGCTCTTTCCACAGGAAGGAGCGGGAAGCGCAGCCGTAAATCCCGGAGTGACGGGCGGTGATTAATCACCGCGCTCGCAGGGGGCTCGGCGGCCAAGGACGTCCCGGTCCCTCGTCCTCCAGCACTTCCCACCCCAGAGGGACCCCGCGCGAAGCCGGGACTGGATGTTCCCCCTCCCCATCCCGGCCGTGGCCTCTGTGCCCTCCGTGGAGAATCCAACCACACGTGCGGCGAGTTGTGCCGGTGCTCAGGGCCGGCGGAATTCCAGCCAAGCGCAGGGATACATGTGCGGGGGGGGGGACAAACAGGGGGGCTCGGGGAGGGGGGGAACAAGGGGAGGGTGGTCCTGGCTGCTGGCTCCCGGTCGGGGTTTGCCATCCGTGCTGTGGGAAGCACCTCCTGGGCTTGTCCTGGAGCACCTCGTCGGAGCGTCCCACGCGCTGCTCGGCCCTTTACCCTCTGGGAGGGGGCAGGGTCAGCCCACCGGCACCCCCAGCACCCTCTGCCCGGGGTGGGGGTCCCGTGCCGGGCCCCCTCTCACCCGGAGTTCTTCAGGGTGGCCGTGTACTGCTCCACCATCTTCAGCATCCTCTGGATCTCCTCCACGTTCGCCTTGCCTGGAAGGGTGGGGTGGGGCTGAGCCAGGCCGGGTACCTGGGGGGCTCCCAGCCCTGCAGACAGGGCCCCCCCACGGCCGAGGACTCACCTATGTTGCCGAAGACCCCCTGGTTCTTCAGATAGTCCGCGTAGTAGCCCGTGCTGGGGAAGGGCCCAGAGCGGCCGGTGCCCCCCGGCACCCGCGGGCCGGACACGTCGAAGAAGGGGTTCATCTGCAGGGGATGGGGGGGCACCGTCGGGGGGGCACCGTCAGGGGGGCACCGATCGGCACCGGTCAGTGGTGGCACCGCTCCGGGCCAGGCTCCACTCAGTGGGAAAATCCCCATCCGAGGAAAACCCGCGGGTCAGGACGAAACCCAAGTGCAAAGGCGCATTTGCAGAGGTGCCCGTGCCGAGCGAGCTGCGTGTGCCCGACCCGACAGTGCCACCCCAGCACAGGCTCCTGCCCGTTCCCGTGTGTCCCCAGGCCCCTCCTGTGCACCCTCAAGCCCCCAGCCCCTCACCTTGGTGCCCATGCAGATGTTGAGTTGCTCCCGCAGGGACTCCGCCTGCGCCGCCACCGCCTTCCTCTTCTCCTCCAGCTCCTTCGCCTGCTGCTCCTTGTCCCCCTGCAGCCTCCTCCTCTCCTCCTGCCCGTCCTTCACCTGCTTCTCCACGGCCTGGAGCCGCTGCCTCAGCTCCTGCAGCTCCCTGGTGGAGCCGATGCGGCACTGCTCCACGCTCATCTCGCAGGCTCTCCTCCTCACGTACATGGTGTCCCGGTCCTGCTGCCAGCGGAAAAGCCCCTCCATGTTGCCCCTGATCTGCTGGAGCTTGTTCTCGGCCTCGCTGCAGCCATAGTGTTTCACCAGCTCCATGAGCCTCTGGAAGTTGTCACTAATGTCGTTCTTCAGGGATCTGCTCTCGTGTTTCAGCAGCTCCAGCTCGGTTTTGGTGAAATCCCAGCTGGTCCTGTTGGTCCTCAGGTCCTCCTGGCACCTATCATGCTCCTGGGTGATTTTCGCCAGCGTGGTTTGTGTTTTCTGGTAGTTTCCCTCCAGCTCCTTCTTGGATAAGGTGATCTGGTCCAGCTGCCTCTGCAGCTGCAGCTTGTCGGCTGCGCAGAGAGTGGGGGACAGGGTGGGTGTCCCCAGTGCCACCCCCCAGCCCAGCGTGGCACCCCTGCCTGGGGCAGGGATGGGGAAGGTCTTCCCCTGCCCAGGTCCCTGAGGGGCGCTGGGGGTCCCCAGGAGGGTGGGAAGGGGATAATTTGGAGGAGGGGGAGAGGTCTCTTACCATTGCACGTGGTGTTGATGAGGCTGGTGGTAATTTGGCACTCGGCCAACTTCATCTTGGTGTACATGAACTCCTGAAGCTGAGAGGGGGGAGGAAGAGGAGGAGGAGGAGGACGGTCAGAGCATCCCACAAGGACCACCCTCCAGCATCATCTCGTGGGCACTGGGAGAGCACCGGGGGCTGGGGAGGATGAGGAGGAGGAAGAGGATGGGGATGGAGGGGGTGTCAGAGCACCCCACAAATCCCTGTGATATCCCCTCACTCCTTCTGGACACTGGTGAGAGCATCAGGGACAAGAGAGGGAGAGGGAGAGGGAAAGGAAGAGGGAGAGGAAGGGGAGGGGGGTCAGAGCACCAAGGACCCCCTGGAATCACCTCGTGGGCACTGTGAGAGCGCTGGAGGTTCAAGAGGATGACAATGATGATGATGATGATCATCATCATGATGCTGATGATGGCTACAAGATTGGAACCCCCATGGCCAGCCCCTCTCCGGGACACCAGGGCTGAGACCCCCAGGACTGGGGGAGGGAGGGGCACCTCAGCATCACCACCAGATTCTGCCCCCCCAGCCCCTCTGCCCCAGCCCTGCCGTAACGAGGTCCCAGCACCCTAGGGTGCATTTCCCTGCCCTGCCCTCACCTGGGGGAGGTTGTTGGGGGTCTGGGTGCTGTTACACTTGTCCAGCTCCCGCTGGACCTTGGAGACGAGGCCCTGCAGCTTGTCCTTGTCCTTGAGGGTGGCGTTGAGGGCACGGGTGAGGTTCATGTTCCTGGTGCCTAGGGCGATGATCTTGCTGTAGCGGTCCTGCAGCTGCTCCTCCAGCAGCCGGAGGTGGGTGTCGGTGCCCGCCTGCGCGTTCCCGTACACCATGAACAGCACCAGCCCCAGGATGATGAGGAACTGGATGAGGGAGGTGAAGAGGAAGATGTACTTCATGTAAAACCCGCATTCCCGCTTGGGCATCGCCTCCTTGGCCTCCAGACCGAACTTGGCCATGGCGAAGCTGCTCTTCTCCATCCCGCCGGCGCTGTGAGAGCCCCACCCCGCGGGACCCCCTTTGAGCGGGGCCGTGGGGGGGCGGGGCCGGCCCCCGACGCCGTGTTTATATCCCTGGATTTAATGTTTCCTTCTGCTGGGCTCCTTCCTGCCGTGCCGGATGCCTCGGACCCGCCGGGTTATCACGGTGCAGCTTCTGTTGGCGGCGGGACTATTGTTCCTGGATGGAAGGGGGAAGGCTGGGACCCTCCTCCCCCGCCCCGTGGTGGTGCCCAGAGCTCTCCCAGGAGTGTCTCTCATCCCAAAATACACCACCCTCTCCCCTATCCCCAGTGCTGGGAATTCCAGGGAATGAGTCCCAGGGGCCCTGGGGGTGCCAGTTCCCCACCACGGCCATTGTCACTCTGTTCCCATCCCGCGGGAGCAGCCGTGGAGGGTCCGGCTGTGCCCGGGACCCCCCCATCCCTGCAGGATGCCCAGCCCGGCCCGGGGGGGCTGCAGGGGGGGCCGAGGTGTGGGGCCCCGCCGGGCGCTGACCCCGAGCCGTTGGCTGTTTCCTGCCCTCTGGCTGCGCCGCGTTCCCCGGGGACCGGGAAGTGTCTGCGATGGCCGGGATGGTGTCGCTCCCGAATCCATTCTCAGCTACTGCCGTTTCCTTCCTGAGCTGCAAATAACGGTGAGTCACCCCCGGGCCCCCCCGGCCCCCCCAGCCCCACCGTGGGGACGCTGTCGGACCCCTGGCCCGGCCTGGCTGGGACCCCTCAGGCCCGTGGCCATGCTGGTGGGACGATCCCTCTCAGAGCCCATTGCAAGGGCTCCCTGAAGCCTCCTGGGGTCACCAGGGATCCCTCTTGGGATCCAGCCTCCCCAGCCCCCACCTCTGTCCCATTCCCCAACTAACCCCCCACTTAGCCCCCCACTGTAATCAGTTCTTCCCATGCCGGTGGTTGGGCCATGGGAATGCTGTTCCCAGCTCCCCTTCCCATCCTAAAGCTCTACAGGGCTGGGGGGCTCCGCTCCGGGACCACCGGATTTGGGGTGTGGGAATGGGGCTTGTCCCCCCACCCCATCCCAGGGAGCCCCATCCCGGCTGGAAGTGCCTCACCGGGACACTTTCACCTGGGAAGTCACTGCCAGCCCCTTCTCCATCCCCCCCAGGGTTGGGGCAGTGGGGGGCACGGGGGATCCCCCCATGGGCAGTGTGTGTGTGGGGGGGGCGGATGCCTGCCTGCCCTTTGCACAGGATACTGTGGCAGGAAAATCCAACTTTCCTGGAAACCTTCAAAGGGGATCCGAGGATGCTGGGAAGTGACAGCAAAGCAGCAGCAGCAGCTCCTGTCCCTGTCCTCTCGGTCCCTGCCTCAGCTCTGTGTCCCCCCGGGCACCCCGGGGCATTTTGGGGTCCCTGGCTGAGCCGGGTCCTGCCCTGGCAGCCACTGGGCAGGCAGTGGGAGAGGCTGGAGAAAGCCCTGGAGTGGGGAGTCCCATTTGGGGGGGACTGTTGGGTTTGGGGGCAGATGGTCGGATTTGGGGGGCCAGCTGGGCGTGGGGAGGAGAGCTGGGCTCTTGGGAACAGGGGTACACTGGGGCTGGTGGCACAGGGAGACATCCTGGAGAGCAGCACAGCCTTTATTGCCCAAACACCTTCCCAGTCTTCCCAGTTTCTGGAGCGTTAATGCCCAGAGCTGATTCCAGAGCAGCTCCGAGAGGCCAGTGGGGAAACTGTCCCCTGGATGAGCTAGAATTGCCCAGGGGCTGGAGAAGTGACCCCTCTGTCCTGCTGTCAGGCTGCAGAGCTGGGACTGGGGCACAGCAGGGTGGGGACACACGGCAATTCTGGGACAGTGAACAGGGACGGGACGTGGTGGGAACAGGACACGGAGCAGGATCGGGACACAGAGCAGGATCGGGACACGGTGGGATTGGGACACGTGATGGCATCTTGTGGGATCGGGACACGTGTCCCACCAGCACCATTCCAGCATCCCCAGATCCGGAGCCGGGGCTGAGCCCCTGCTGCTCCCAGTGTGGTGGGCACGGTGGGACTGGGAATGCTGGGCTGAGTGGGGAGGGGTCCGGGGGGCTGCGGGACTTCAGCCCTTCCTGCAAAAGAGAGGGGAACAGGGAGTGAGCCCCCACACGGCACCGGGTGCTGCTCCCCTGGGGACAGCGGTGGCAGTGGCACATGGCAGGACACGCTCTGTGCCAGTGAAACCCCCATCCCCGGGCTGTGCCCCCTCCCCGGGCTGTGTCCCCCTCCCCGAGCTGTGTCCCCTCCCTGGACTGTCCCCATTTCTCTCCCCGGCTGTCCTCCCTCCGCGGGCTGTCCCCTCTGCCCTCCCCGTGCGCCCACAGAAGTACCGGGACGGGGGGCACCTTCTGCCGGTCGCTCGGTCCCTCCCCCGCCGCCGCAGCGCCTCCACCTCCGCCGCGTAATCCCGCCTGCGGGGAGAGCGGGGCCACGTGTGGGGGTCCCCCTGTCCCGGGGTGGGGGGACGGGGGTCCCCGTGGCGGGGGGATGGACAGGACAGGGTGTCACAGGGCCTGGGGGGGGGGGGTGGCTGGTTTTGGATGGTGGGGGGTGTGGATGCTCTGGCGTTGCCCGCGCCGTGGAGGGGGACAAGGACCTTACAGGGTGTCCTGGAGCTCTCTCTGGCGGCCCTCGCAGCGCTCCCCGCGCTCCCGCAGCGCCCGCAGCTGCTCCAGCGCCTCCTCCAGCCGCCGCCGCAGCCCCCGCGCCAGCCCCGCGCCCCGCGCCACCTCCTCTGGGGGACAGCGGGGACAGCGGGGTCACCCCGAACCCCGACACCCCAAAACCACAGTGCCCCGCGCCGGGCACTGCCCCAAACCCGCCTGGGGGACCCCCCGGGTGGGCTCCTCGTGCGGGGTGAGGGGGGACCCCTGCCCCACGCAGGGGACAGAGCTCACCTTGCAGGGCCACCTTGTCCCTGGTCAGCTCCGCCCGCTCGCGCCGCAGGGCCAGCACCTCGTCCCCCAGGGCTGTGACATTGGCCTCCAGCCTGGCCTGGGGACAGGGGACATGTGGGGACAGCGGTGGGCAGTGTTCCTCCAGCTCCTCGACGGCTGCCAGAGCCGTTCTCCTCCTCCTCCTCACTGACACTCCCTGTCCCCAAGCTGTCCCCAAGCTGTCCCCATGCTCCTGGTGGCCTTAGGTCCCCCCCATCTTATTCCTCGAAGGGGTAGGGACATGTATTTCATGGATTTGGGGAACATCCCTCTTCCCGGGTGGGATGCTCAGCCTGGCTAGGCTGGGGGCTGTCACAGGAGCCGTGGGTTACCCGAGCGTGCCACGGGTGCCATCCCCAGTGCCAGGGAGGGAACGGGGCTGCCCAGGAGCCAGTACAGCCCTGCCCTGCTCCCGGCGCCAGCCCTGGGAAGCAGCAGCATTTTTCCAACCTCTCAGGGCCATTGTTCAGCCGGATGAGCCCAAGAGAGGCGGCGGGACCCGGCTCTTCCTCCGGGCTGCGGCCGCGACGCTGGGGCCAGGCCCTTTCCCAGCTGGAGCCACAGCTAAAAATACCTGGGAGGGGAGAACTGGGAGCCCAACCCCCGCTCCGGCCTCTGCTGCTGCTTCGGGATGGGGTAATTACACGTGTGGAGCAGCCTGGGCACAGCCAGGAATAGCCAGGAATAGCTGACCCCAGCGGGCACCCGGCAGCGGGGCGGCAGGATTGGAGCCCTGCCGAGGCACCAGCAGGGTCCAGCGCTCCCTTTTTGGGGTGTCCATGCAGGAACGGGGCTGTGCACCCCCAGCTCATCATCCCAGCCAGCTTGCAGCACCCTTCCTGGGGTGCTGGAGCTTCCCACGAGCCTGGCTGGAGTTTCCCCGGGGATGAAGCATCACCTTGGTCCGGGGATGAAGCATCACCCTGGTCAAGCTGGGTGGGGAGGAGCAGGGGGTCCCCATCCCTGTCGCATGAGTCAGGCTCCCCCAGAACCCCCCTCGTCCCCATCTCCCCCCGTCCCGGCACCTACCGCCCGCTCCCGGCAGGACGCCAGGCTGGCATTGCCCCTCCTGCCGTCCCCGCGTGCCCGGGCGAGCTCCCTCCGCAGTGCCTCCTCCTCCCGCTGCAGCCGCGCTCGCTCCCGCTCCAGCTCCACCACGCGCTCCCCGAGCTCCCGGCTCTCGTTGGCCGCCCGCTCCCGGCACCCCCGCAGCTTCCCCACGGCCTCGGAGCGCCACACCATCACCGCCACCGCCACCGTCACCGCCGCCACCAGCACCAGCAGCGCCGCGCACAGCGCCAGCACCTTCAGCGTGGCCCTGGGCACCGCGGGGTCCATGCCGGGGGGGACACGGGGACACGGAGCCGCTCCGGAGGCGCCTGCCCGGGATGTGCCGGTGTCGCTCCCTGCGGTGCCGTAATTGCCGCGTGTGGGTTTTTTTCCCCACCAAACACCCTTTTGGGCTGCGGTTTGGCCGCAGGTCACAGCCCAGAATAGACTCTGGGCTGGGAGAGGGGACAAGGCTCTGTCCCAGCTGTGGGGGCGAGCTGGGATGCTCCTGGGGGGCCGGTGGGATGCTGAGGTTCCCAACCGACCCCACCGGATGGGGGGTTTGGATCCCCGGGAGATGCAGCAGCAACAAAAGGTTGGATTTTCAGAGGTTTTAATGGAAGGCGGTTAAAAAGTGCTGAACTGTGGATTAACTGCGGATCTTCGGCTCCGGGCAGCCTTGTCATGCCTCTGTCCCCTCCCTCGCCCCAGGAACAGCCCCTGGTGGATGGGCAGGAACCACCACCCCGGGATGTCCCCACGGTGGATTTGGCCAGAGCCGGTGGTGCCAGGGCCGGGCTGAGCAGGGGACAGGGCCGAGGGGGCTCCCACCCCCAGAGCCCACCAGGCTGCGTGGGCACGGTCCCTCCTCACCCCACACCAGGGGCCAGGGAATCACTGGGCCCACGTTCCCGCTGCTCCAGGTCACTTCCAGAGGGACAACAAAAGGAGGAAGATAAGGAGAGGCAGGAGGTTGAAGGACTCGTTTGAGCTGCTGTTCTCAGAGGTCTGCGGGCTCCTCGTGTCCCGGAGCTGGTCCTGCAGGGCCTGGTTCTGCAGCTGGAGCTCCTCCCTGTCGGGAACGGGGACAGTGGGTGACAGAGCGGGGGGCTGGGGGCGGTGAGGGGGTCAGCAGGCTGCCCCCCACCACCACAGC
>JAYRBT010000075.1:77874-94426 GCA_036023395.1 Myiotriccus ornatus
GGAGTGAGGGGTGTGGGAGTGAGGGGTGTGGGAGTGAGGGGTGTGAGAGTGAGGGGTGTGCGAGTGAGGGGTGTGCGAGTGAGGGGTGTGAGAGTGAGCAGTACCACAGGTAGGTGTATCACAGCGAGCTGTGTCACAATGAGCTGTATCAGAGCTGTACCAGTGAGTGTGTCACAGTCAGCTGTATCACAATCAGCTGTATCACAGGGAGCTGTATCACAATCAGCTGTATCACAGGGAGCTGTATCACAGTGTCACAGTGAGCTGTATCAGAGCTGTGTCACAGGGAGCTGTATCACAGTCAGCTGTGTCACAGTGAGCTGTGTCAAAGCAGTGCTGGGTGTCCAGCACTTCGGGAGCAGCTCTGGGTGAGGTGAGTGAGATCTGCCTCTGCCCTGCACTGCAGAATCAGCAGGTGCTGAGGCAGCTCTTGGCCTGATCCAGTTTGCCACATGGCCCAGCAGGTGCCTTTGAAGTGTCAGGGATGTGGCTGGGGAAGAAAACAGGGCTTTGAAACTCCACCAACACCCTTTTGGTTTTGTTTTTTTCCCCTCCTCCCCCAAAGCACTTTTGCTTTCAGATGTAAATTTTCTCTTCCTTGTAGCTCAGCCTTAGTTTTGCTTTTTTTTCCCCTTGGTTTCCTCCAAGAGTGACTTGTCTCTTCCTGCTGGTGAAAGGTGTAGCCAGGGGAGCTGAGCTGGAGAGAAAAGGAGATGCAAATCCTTCCTGCTGAGCTGGGAGGACCCAACTGGCAAAGTGCTGAGTGATGAATTGTTTTTCTTTGAAAAAAAAAAAAAAAAAGAATGGAAAAAAGATCTGGGTAAGAGAGGGAGCTGTGAAATCTTCCCCCAGATATAAATAACCTCTCAGTGGAAACACCTACACTGCTAATGAAAGTAGAGAGAGGAGCCAGCAGAGGGATTCTTTTTTGGGGGGGGAGGGTTTTGTAGGAAAAAATTTCATCACCCTGCAGGTAATTAAACGTGGGGTATAAAACCTAGAAATGAGGAATAAAAATAACACCGTGGGCTGGAATTCCGTGGCATCAAAACCTTGGGAAATGTGGTTTTCTCTCCTTCCCCCTCCCCCTCGTGCTGTTTGTACAAAGTGCTGACAGCAGAGCAGCCTTTGGGGCAGAGTGAAGGGTTTGGGCAGTCAGGAGCAGTGGGAGCTGGAGAGGGGAGTGCATGGAAATTGATGTGAGTCCCGGCTGTGTCAGCGCAGCTAAGCTGGACTCAGGGCTTTGGGAGAGGCAGGTTGGGGTGGTTCCACTGCCCTGGACTTTATTGGTGTGCTCTGGAAGGCAGAGCTGCTCATAAAGGCCCAAGTGTGTCGAGTGGGAAGGCTGCAAACCAGGCAATCATTTCTGATTTATGGCAGTGGCAGCTGAGCCAGAGGGGTGGCAGCTCTGGCTTTTATGGGCTCTGTGGCTCACGCTCCAAAAGCACAAAAAACCCTTCAGTTGGAGTGTTTTGGCTTTGGCATTGTTTGGTTCTGTGTGAGGATCAATCTGCTCCCCAGGAGGGGCTGCCCAGGGGCTTCAGGTGCCTCTCCTTGGCGAGGCTGGAGCTGGAGGCCCCCAGAGGTGTGGGAGCTGGAGGGCCCCAGAGGTGTGGGAGCTGGAGGGCCCCAGAGGTGTGGGAGCTGGAGGGCCCCAGAGGTGTGGGAGCTGGAGGACACCAGAGGTGTGGGAGCTGGAGGGCACCAGAGGTGTGGGAGCTGGAGGGCACCAGAGGTGTGGGAGCTGGAGGGCACCAGAGGTGTGGGAGCTGGCAGCGTGGGCGGTGACACAGCTCGGATGTCCCTGGGCCAGGGGAGCTCAGGGCTGGGGGGCTGAAAGCTGCTGGGTCTCTGAATCCCTGCACACACTCTGCACGTGTGGGGCTGTGTTTTACTGCAGCTGCCTCCAGCACGAGGCTGGAGCTAATCCAGGCTGGAATTCTGGCCCTGCTCTATTTACATTCCACATCCCCCAGCCCTGTCCTGCCTGTCCTCACGGGGCTCTGGTGACGTGGAAGTGCCGAGGGGGAACTGCTGTGTCAGGCTGTGGGACGGGGCAGCTGCAGGGTTGGTACTGGAGAGCTCTAAAAACCACCTTTCCTGTCCTTTCCCTTCCCTCTCAGGCACCTCCCTGGGCATACATTGCTTGTGCTTGTGGCCTTTTCATCTACCAGTCCCTGGATGCCATCGATGGGAAACAAGCCAGAAGGACAAACAGCAGCACTCCCCTGGGAGAGCTCTTTGATCATGGCTGTGACTCTCTGTCCACAGGTATTGCTGTTATTTTTAATGGAACTCTGAGGATTCAGTGACTCTTATTTCAGGGTTGCAGATTAAATCTGCAATGCCAAAAAAAAAAAAAAGGTTTTTTTTTTACTGAATACAGGAGTGAAAGGATCATTTTTCAACTCAGAAAGTCACCTTTCTTTGCACCCTGGAGCAGCTGAACTGTCTCCTCTGGTGTTACACTGAAAGCAAAATGAAGCATGTGGCTGGTTCAGCCTGAGCCAGCACTTTTCTGGGGTGGTTCAGCAGAGTCTTGGCTCTAAAACATTGTCTGTGAGGAGTTGCCAGAACTCTCTAGTGTGTTATTTTAGGGTGACTCTCTAGGCAGGTCCAAAGCCCAAGCAGTGGGACTCTGCAAGTCTTGAGTTTAAGATTAAAAGATTAGAATTAAGATTAAAATCAACCAGATGAGTTCCTGCGGAGGTGGAGGGCACTGAGCCAGCCTGAACTTTAACCCCATTGCAAAAAAATCCTGGAATATCCTGAGTTGGAAAGGTTCCCCAGGGATCACAGAGTCCAACTCCTCATCAGGTGCTTTGGGCTCCTGAAATCCTAAAGCTTTAAAATTTTAGGAATTCTTTAGCAAAGTCATGTGTGAAAATGTGGAGGGGAAAGCACAGATCCATTTGGAATCCTGAATGACAGACCTGGGATTTCATAAATCAGGGAATGGGGGGGAAAAGTGTCCAGCAAATCTTGGATACAGGAGAAAACCCCCAGACTGGCCCAAACCACTCCCTGGGTGTCCTCCATGGGACCATTTAGTGGAATAAAAACGTAGGAGACCAAGGAACTCTCAGACATGCAGACTGATAGGCATTTAAATACACATTTTGACTTTTACTTGTTTAAAATTGAGGTGTTTTGTGCAAACCCCCCCACCCCAAGGACAACACCCACAAGCCCCGTTTGTAGCTTTGCTTCTGCTGAGGATCTTGACCCCCGTGTCCCACTCTCCCTTCTCACTGAGTGACTGATTTTCTCCTGCAGTCTTTGTGGTTTTGGGAACTTGTATTGCTGTGCAGCTGGGCACCAACCCTGACTGGATGTTCTTTTGTTGTTTTGCTGGGACGTTCATGTTTTACTGCGCTCACTGGCAGACCTACGTCTCGGGAACGCTGCGCTTCGGGATGTAAGTACCCCCTGCCGGCCCGGCTGGGCCCCAACTCGCCTCTTGGCCTGGTCCCCTCGCCCAGCCCGTGCCTCCTGTGTTCACATTCACCCCCTCAGAGCTGTAGAAAATCCCGGGTGTTGGTGGGGACGCCCTCAGAGCTCGTGGCAGTTGCTGGGATTTATCCCGGGTGCTGCTCATGAAGCCTCCTCTTGTCCTGGTAGTCAATTAGGAGCTTTTCCCTGGGATTTAAAGCTGAGTGAATAATGGGAAGTAGCTGCTATTTCGTGCCAGCAGTGGTTTGGTCAGGTGGTGGCAGTGTGGCTTTAGCACTCAGTTACTCCTTGGTGTTGCTGGTGATGTGCAGTTAATCTTTGTAATGAGCCCAAACTCCTCAAATTCTCGGGAATAACTGATATTGTGCCTCCAGCTGGAAGTCCTGAACCCCTTCTGGTTGGTGCAGGCTGTGACTGTGTTAATGATGGAATGAGAGTTCTGTCAATAATGGAGTGAGAATTCTGTCCATAATGGAATGAACATTGCAATGCCAAGGAATTGAAGAGCTGAAATCCCCTTTTCCTGCGGGGTGGGAGGTGGAACACAAGGATTCTCCGGGTCAGTGGGGAAATCAATGCATTTAATGTTGAGAATTTATTCCCTGTTTGCATCCAGAGGGATAACAAATACATTCCACATAAATATGCTGCAGGATGGGGGGTTGGCAGCTGGAAAGTGAGATCTGCCCTCAGTTTGTGGGATTTGGAAACAGTTCTGCAGCAGTCCCAGCCCGGGGTCTGACAGAGTTATTGGCAGCTTCCCAGGAGGGGTTTGGGGTACCCAGACCCTGCTAAACCAGCACAAAACCCCTCTTGTCTAGAGCAGCTTTTACTGGCAGGAACTGCTCTGAGAGGGTAAACTGTCCTGAGGAATTTGGGGTTCTGCTCCAAACCTGCAGAGCTCACGGCAGTTTTTGGTGTGTGTTGGAGGAAGGAAATTAAAAATCCGGATTTCTGTTCCATTTCTGTTCCATTTCTGTTCTACTCCTCGTTCCACCGAGGCAGATTGGCTGGAATGTTCTCTCCTGGTGCTGAAATCTTCCCAGTTAGATTTCCAATTTTTTCCTGGTTCAGGGTCTCACTTTGGTCCAGTGCCAAAGGTCTGAGTGCTTTTGGCTCCCTGTGAACTTCCCTGGGCCCTGACAATCCAAAATTTCTGGTTCTTGAGCAAAGAACACAAAAAACAACCCCCAGCCTTGGCATGTGCTTGACTTTGGGACTTGGTTGTTGGGAGGGTCAAGATTTTTGGGGGCAGCATTTTTGTGACAGATGAGCCTTATAACATAACACAAAATATATTGCAAATAATATAACAGATTATAAATATAAAGTAAAATATAAATATAAATACAAACCATGCAAATACAATATATAAATATAATACAAAATATAAAAATTAATATATATAAAATATAAGAATATATATAAATATAAGCTATAAAATATCTAAATATACACTATAAAATATAAAAATACAATATATGTAAACATAAAATATGGTGGGATGATGGCCAAGAAATTGTATTTCAATGCAGAGAGAACTTGGTAAGGGAGTTGGGGGAGAGCAGAGGGAGACAGAAGGTGTCACCTCTTCTGCAGCTCAGGCCTGGAGTGGGAAGTGGAGGAGCAGCTTGGCCTGGGGGAAAAGCCCTAAAAAAATAGGGAAAGACAAGTTATTGTGTCAGGTGAAGTGTGGGCTCATTTCTATGTGGGGAATAATAATAATAATAATTTTTATATATTAATGTATTTATTCACATTATTGTCATTGAATCATATGTATTCTCTATATTTTATTTTCTATTTATATATTTGTATATTTTTATTATTATTATAAGTATTATTATTATTCTCCTCCTCCTCCTCCAAAGGAAATCGGGATGTGGATGTTGAATCCCCAGGAATCCCAACCAGAATTCCCCAACCATCCCCAATGCCCTGGGGTTTGCTCCTAATCCAAAAGCTTCCAACAGTGGCACAAAAAGCACTTTGTGTCCAGCAATAATCGTGTCTGGAGACTCCTCCAGCTCTGTGGGGTGTTCCCTGGGAGCAGAGAATTCCAGGATGTGCCAGGAAAGGCTCCCTGGGCTCAATCCGTGGTTCCCTCTGCTGTCCCTGCTCTGGGGCTGAGCAGAGCTCAGACCTGTGGAGTTCACCCTGAGGGAGGAGGAAAAATGGGATCACTCCTGCGAAATTCCCACAGAATCCTGCAGGTGGAGGAGGAAATCCCTCTAACTGTGCCCAGTTACTGAATCCATCAAACTGTGCTGGATCTTCCCCTTCTCCCTGGGAAGAACAGATCCCGTCCCCCCCGGGGCCATCCTGGAGCTGCTGCAGGGTTTGGAACCATCAGCTGGTCTGATGGAAACCATGATCCCAGAGTTCTCTTGGATCTGGGGAGGGAATGAGCTCCTCAGAGAGCGGCTGGAGCTGGTGGAACAGCTCCAGTGAATAGCCAGAGGTCAGTGTTGCTCCGGAATTCCCCAGGAGGAAGCAGGAAGTGTCTCCAGGCCAGGGGGGCAGGAAAAGTCAGTGCAATCAAGTCAGCAGGGGGTGAGGAGGATGGAGTTGTGAGCAGAAGCTCTGTTTAAAAACAAACACCTGCTGTGGGAATGGGCTGGTGGAAGAGCAGGAATTCCCATCCGGGGAAAGGAAAAGGGGATTCTGAACTGCAGGAGGGGATTCCATGTTGGAGCAGCCCCACGAGTCACTTGGTTCTCCTGGTTTCCAGCACGAGAACTGGTTCCTGTGGGCTGTGGACTTGAGCTTGTCCTGTGTGTGGTCAGCTGTGCTTGGGAAACAGGGAATGTTCTCCTGCACATCCCAGAAATCCCACTGCAATTCCCTGTGGGAGCAGTTCTGATGCTTTAGGAACATGCCTTTAGTTTGAGGCTCTCCAGGATGGGCATTCCTGCCTTATCCCAGTGCTGGGATCCTGAGCAAGGGCTCCAGGGAATGTTTGAGGCTCTCCAGAGCGTTGGGGAATACGGTGCCCAAATCCTGCAGGGAATTTTCCTGCCCTTCCCTGGAGCCCAGCTGGGATCACTCACTCTGGTTTTCCAGGTCCAGGCTTATCCCAGCTGGATCCAGAAGGTGGATAGGTTTATTCATAAATGTATTTATATTGTTTATTTCTAAATTTATTTATTTTCTGTCTTTTATAAATTCATTTATTTGTAAAGGTTTTATATAAAGATTATATAAAGATTTTAAAGATAGAGATTTATTGATACATTTATTGATAATATTTATTTTCATATTTTATTTATAAATTTCTTTATACACATTTTAAATGTGTATTTAATTTGTAAATTTATGAAGCTTTTAAGTATATAGGTTTTATTATATTATTTGTTTATATCACTTTTAAAATATTTTATTTACAATTTTATTAATAGATATTTTAAATGTGTGTTTTAAGTTTTATTTAGTTATATTTTATTTAAAAATATTTCAAATATATAGATTTATTTATAAATTATATTAGTTAATGGTCATATTTTAGTTATAAATTTATTTATAAATATTAAAAAAAGGAGAGATTTATTTACAAACACTTACAGATATAGCTTTATTTGTAAATTTATCTGCTTTATTTTCATAATTTTATTTATAAATTTCCAAATATTTTAAAGACATATTTATTTATAAATTTATTTATTTCCAAGTATTTTAAATATATATTTTTATTTCTGAATTTATTTCTATCCTTTATTTTCATACTTTTATTTATAAATGTATTTTTAAATATTTAAAACACATTTGGTTATCACTTTATTTGCAGATATTTTAAACACACCTTTATTTATAAATTTATTTCTATATAAATTGATGGACTTGGGTGATTTTCCATCTCTGTTCATGCCCTGCTGTTGGGCTGACTGGGATGTATTTTATGTGCATTTTATGTGCTGGTTTATGACATTTTTGTGATTTATTTAGCATTTGTTTATTGTTTATTTATTATTTTTATTACTTTTATATAGTTATTCTTTATTTAAATGTAGTTAATTTTTACTGTTTATAATTTAATTTTATTGTATTTAGTATTTATTATTATTTAAATGGTAATTATTTATTAGGTATTTAGTATTTATTTGTTATTTAGTATTTATTATTTTTATTATTCCTTACGATACCTGTTTGATTCCAAGCAAGGAATTTCACTCCATTGTCTCATTTCCCCCTCACGTTTTGGCTTAGCCCCTGAATTCCCACAGCTCCGGGAACGTTCCCAGCTGGAAAACCCCTTCCCATTCCCCTTCCCTTTGGTGTACTGGGGTCACTGACCCTGTGTGGGTGGATTTTGGGATCACAGATCCTGGGAATCCCCCGTTCCCTTTGGTTAACTGGGGTCACTGACACTGGTGTGGATGGATTTTGGGATCTCGGCAATGCCCGGGTAGGCTCTCAGGTGTAACCCCCATTCCCGTTCCTGTTCCCTTTGGATAACTGGGGTCACTGACCCTGTTTGGGTAGATTTTGGGATCTCAGATCCCAGGAATGCTCCGGGCGGGCTCTCAGGTGTAACCCCCATTCCTGTTCCCTTTGGTTTATTGGGGTCTTTGACACTGGTGTGGGTGGATTTTGGGATCACAGATCCCAGGAATGCTCCAGGCGGGCTCTCAGGTGTGACCCCTGTTCCCTTTGGTTAACTGGGGTCACTGACACTGGTGTGGGTGGATTTTGGGATCGCGGATCCCGGTAATGCTCAGGTGGGCTCTCAGGTGTGACCCCCATTCCCTTTGGTTTATTGGGGTCTTTGACACTGGTGTGGGTGGATTTTGGGATCACAGATCCCGGGAATGCTCAGGTGGGCTCTCAGATGGCACCTCCATTCCCATTCCCTTTGGTTAACTGGGGTCACTGACACTGGTGTGGGTGGATTTTGGGATCCCAGGAATGCCCGGGTGGGCTCTCAGGGGTGTCTCTCTGGCATAGATTCGATGTGACAGAGTCCGTGCTCTGCACTGTGGCCATCCAGCTGCTCTCGGGAATTCTGGGACCCTGGGTCTGGAATTACACGGTAAAACGTTCCCGGGCCGTGCCCGAGTGGGGACAGCACCTTTGTCAGGCATCAAAAACCCCTTTTTTTGGGATTTCCCAGCTTTTTATGGTGTCACCTGTGCTGTGACACCAACCCTGGGGAGGGGAAAATTCCAATCCACTGGAAAAAAAACAGCAGGGAAAAATTCCAATCCACTGGAAAAACGTCTTTTTAGAAAAATCTTCTTAAATATTAAAAAAACAGCAGGGAAAAATTTCAATTAAATTGAAAAAAAAGTAGTTTTAAAATTTAAAAAAAATATTAAAAAACAAGTGGGGAAAAATTCAAATTAACTGGAAAAAATTTATTAGTTTAAAAAAATTTTTTTGAGTTGGTTTTTTACTCAAAAGCTGCCTGTTCAACACAAAAAGATTTAAAGATTCCTCTTTATCCCAGTTTTTGCCTTATGTGTTGTTATATATAATGTGTAGAAATATTATAATAGATATTATATTATTATTTATTATATTATTATATAATTTACAGGTGCAACATTTTATATTATATATAATTTATTTATATAATTATATATAATTATAAAATATATAATATGATACATGGATTAATAATATATAATGATATTTATATACCTGATATATAATAATATATATAATAGAAATTATATATAATAATATGTTCTATATTAATAATGATTATTATTACATATACTGCTTTATAATAAATATTTAAATATTTATTTTTAGCACAAGGAGAAAAAACGAGCAGGAAAAAATTCAAATTAACTGGAAAAAATATATCTTTTAAAATACTTTTTTAAATATAAAAAACAAAGATCAGGAAAAAAATTCAAATTAACTGAAAAATGTATATTTTTAACTATTTTTAGATCTTTCAGTTGGTTTCTTACTCAAAAGCTGCCTGTTCAACACAAAAAGATGATCTAAAGATTCCTCTCTATTTTATCCCAGTTTTGGCTTCCCCTCAAAGCCGAGCAGGAGAATCTCTGAGGGTGGGAATGGAATCATGTTGGAACTATTTAAAGTTGGAGGAACTTTCTTGTTGCTGCCATTTCAGCACTTTCCCACCAGCAACAAGAACTGTTTGGCTTTTATTTTAATTTAATTTAATTTTATTCTTCTTTTATTTTATTCTTCTTTTATTTTTCTTTTATACTTCTTTTCCCCTTCTTTTTCCTCTTTATTCTTCTTCTTCTTGTCATCCCCACCATCATTATAATATTTAACATTATTTACACATTTAATATTATTTACAGAGAACATGATTAAATAGTATTATTATTTTAATAATAATAATATCAGTCACCTGGAGGGATCAGGTGCCAGAAATGCCATGAATTTAAAAGAGCCCCTGCCCACCCTCCCAGCCAGCAATTCCTTCCCCATCTCCCATCTGTCCCTGCCCTCTGGCAGTGGAAGCCATTCCCTGTGTCCTGTCCCTCCATCCCTTGTCCCCAGTCCCTCTCCAGCTCTCCTGGAGCCGCTTCAGGCCCTGGAAGGGGCTCCAAGGTGTCCCTGGAGCCTTCCCTTGTCCAGGGGAGCATTCCCAGCTCTCCCAGCCTGGCTCCAGAGCAGAGGGGCTCCGGAATCCTGGAATCCTGTGCTGGTTTGGGTGGGAAGGCACCTCAAATCCCATCCAGGGAAGGATCCCTGGATCCTTCTCCTAATTGGGAAAGCTGAGCCAGAGCTGGTGGAGGGGAATTCGGAGCAGATTCCACTGAAATGAGAGATTCCTTTCCATGTCTTTCTAGGGGAAGGAATTCCCAGAGGGTGCCCCAGGCCAGGGGGAGCCTCCTGGGATGGTGGGAGATGTCCCTGCTGGGGCAGGGGGGGATCAAAGGATTCCTAAGGTGCCTCCAACCCCAGCACTCCAGGATTCCAGCATTCCAGGATCCCAGTGTGGGATGGACACGGAGCTTTCCCAGCCCAGCACTTGGAGAACCCACAGGACAAGGGGGGGCTCACACAGCCCCATCCCTGTTCCCTGCCTGGGGAATTCCCGTGGGATTGGGGCTGTCCCTGCTCCTGCTGCCCCCCCAAAGCATCAGGGCCACAACCCCCAGATCGGGGCCAGGCTGGGGATCCCCGACCAGAGGATCCACTTCCAAAACCTCCAAACCGGAGCTGATCCTGAAACAATTCCAGGGGCTCTGGGGGCATTTAAGGCAACAGGCAAAAAATGCCATGTTTTATGAATATATAAAATAGAATATTATAAGTAGGATATATTAATAGATATTTCATGTAGGCTATATAATTTATATATTATAATATATAAAATAAATATATATTTTAATATAATTTATAATATATAAAAATATAAATAAATGTTACATAGAAAAATATATTTGCATATATTTATAACTTTACAGCCTCTATTTGATATTTATATTTATAGTATATATTATAGCCACGTTACACATATAACATATTTTATTTATGTGACCATAGAATCACAAATCATATATATTTAATATGTATAAAGTATATAAATACATAACATTTTATATTATATATTATATATATAATAGTATTATACATATATAAGTTGTGTATATACATATAATGTGTATATAACATATAATATAATTATATATTATATAATATTATATAATAAGATAATATTTATATATAATATAAAATTATATATTATTAATAATATATTATGATATTAATTATATAAAATAAATTATACAATATATAATTGTATTATATATTATGTAATTATATAAATTATTATATAATATTATAAAATATTACATAATATAATAACATATATATAATATATACAATATATAGCACACCTGCAAGTCCATCCTCCTCGTTTCCCATTTCTTTACATTTATTTTTTATTTATTTGTATTTCTCTATTGATTATTACTTCATTTTATTACTTATTCATTGCTCTTTTATTATTTATTTCATTTTCTCTATATTAACTATATGTTAATATAGTAATATATTAATTTTCTATTTATTCTTATTTTTTAATTATTTTATCTTTATTCTTTATTTTCTACAATTTATTATTATTTCCCTATTTTTCCTATTTATTTCTGTTTATTTATTTGCCTTTTCTATTTCCCTCTATCCATTTGCTCTCCCTCATTTTTCCCTCTTTCTTCCTCCAAGCCTTTTTTATTCCCTTTAACAAAAACCTCAATCCATAAATTCCCTCTTTTCTTCCCGTTTTCCGCTCCCACTGCGGATTTCTCCCTCCTGGTTCCGACCTTTCCCATTCCAGCTCTGCAGGGATTTGTTTCCCTTTCAAACCGGAGTGTCAGATCAGGATTCCCAGGAACAGGGCCGGGAACAAGAGGCACATAAAGGCATCCAAACCCCCGCTGGGATCTGCCCATCCCCAGTCCATCCCGTTTTTCCAGTGGGGAATGTTCCAAGCTGTCCTTGCCCTGCCCGTTCCGGGTGCCTGGCAGAGCTGCTGTGCCGAGCCTGGAGCCGCTTCCCAGCCCGCAATAACCCGCTGTTTTTGGCTTTTTTTGTGCCTAATCAGAATTGATGTGACTGAAGTGCAAATCTTCATAATAATCATGCACTTGCTGGCAGTGATTGGAGGACCTCCTTTTTGGCAATCTCTGGTAATTCATTCTGCTCCTCTTCTTCCCCTTTTCTCCTTCCTTGGTTTGGTTTTGTCTCTGCCCTGGAAGAATTCCCTGCAGGGTTTCATTTGGGGAGGAGATTTTTCCCTCCCAGATGGGAATTTTGGAATTCTCTGGTTCTGGCTGGGCCAGAGCGACTAAAAAATTTTAAAAAAAGGTTATTTTACACCTTGAAAACCATAAAATATTGCCCAAATTTCCATGGGAAAAGCCCCATGGATTTTGGGCAGTGGAGGAGCATCAAATTGGGATGAGGATTTGGGGATGATTTGGCCTGGCTGGTGCTGAGGACTCTGATTTATATGGGGGGGGAAAAAAAGTTGTCACTTTTTTCCCCTTTTAAACTGGGATTAAATGATTAAATGAGTATTTGATTTACATATTTATATCTATATATTTATATATTTTATATATATATTTCTATAATTATATCAATATTTGTATCTATTACATCTATTTCTATAGTTATTTCTATCTTTAGATCTACATTTAAATCTATATTTATATCAATATTTACATCTATGACATCTATTTTATATCTATTTTATGTATGTTTTAATACCTCTTTTATAGCTGTATTTTCATACCTATACAAATATATAATATATAGATATATAGCTATGGGCTCTCCAGGCCATGTCAGCTGGCACTTTATGGGCTTTATTCTTTTAATTTTAATTATTATTAATCACTAATCACAGCAACATTCCTAACCCTGGAATATCTGGTGGGATTTGGGATTTGAGGGCGGGGGTTTTGGTTTGCTTTGATTTTGGGGAGGGGGGAATATGGGGATCGAAGGGGGTCGTGCACTCAAACATTCCACTTGTCCTGGGAGAAGCAGACAGGGAAAAGGCAGGATTTGGGGAACTGCTGCTTTCATTCATTCCCTTTTATCCCATAAAACTGGGGGTCCCTGTCCTGGCTCCCTCCTTTCAGTCCCTAAAAACTCCCTTTGAAAGCCTCCTAAGCACTCCTGGAGCTGGAGAATTCCTGGGAGACGGTGAGTTTGGGATCTCAGGGAAAACGGGAATGAAGGGAGCAAGTTGAGGGTGACTTGTTTAATCCATGGATTGTGTCGTTTATATTCCATATGTTGATTTATTTTCCTGTTGGAAGCAAGGGAAGTCCTGCAGTTCCCGGGGTTTTCTCCCACAGTGCCACCAAAAGCACCAAGAATTCGGGAATGTGAGGCTGGAAGTCATTGTTCCTCAGGCAGCTCCATGTTCCAGGGGTCTCTTCCACCCCCTCCTGCTGCTTCCATGAACCCTCAGCTGGGCTCTTTTCCTGCCCATTCCCTCATTATTTTAGGTTTGAAATCCCAAAACTCTGATGGCATCAACTCTGGAATTCCTGGCGTGGATTTTCTGGCAGAGCCTCCCAAACCTGCTTTAATTCAGGTTCTCCCAACCCCTCCCGACTGTTCTGTTCCTGCTGCCACTTCTTTCTGGGGACATGCCTGGATTTTCCCAACCAAACCTTGGAACTGTGTAATTCTGGAAAGATTTGGGTTGGAGGGACCTTAAATCCCATCCAGTCCCAGCCCTGCCCTGGGCAGGGACACCTCCCACCAGCCCAGGCTGCTCCCACCTGGAATGCTGCTTTCCCAGGATGTCCCTGGATCCAGCAGCTCCCTGGAGTCCCAGAGGGCTGGACACAGAATGGGAGCTTCCTGGAAAACCTCTGGCTGAATTCCTGGTTTTTGGGAAGTTCCACATGGATCTGACTTCAGCTGAAACCAATCCCCAGGAGGGTCAGAATAATTCCATGGGCTGCAGAGATCTATGGAATAACAGCCCAGGGGTCCCCTGATTTCACATCCAGGGGCTGCAATTCTGTTTTGTAGGAACATTCCAGAGGGAAAAAATTAAAATAATCCCATATTTCCTTGATTTTGCTGCTTCCACTTTGTCCCCACTTAGCAGCTCTTTATCCCTCTCCTCTCCCAGGTTCCAGGCTGTGGCTGTTCCTCATTAATGGTTAATGATTAATTATTTCTCCACTCTCAGCCCTGTCCCTGGCAGCAGAAAGGAGGGTGTTAATGAAGCAGAAATGACTGAAATTGGGTGTTTTAGGTGTGATTTCCCCCTCCTGCCCTTCCCTCAGCACCTTTCTCCGGGCTTTTAGCCGTGTCTGGGAGTTCTTTTTTCCACTTGTCTCGGGGAAATGTCAACTTTAATGTCTTTTGACTCCTGCATGGAGCTTGTTAGTGGTTTTTTTCTGCTGGTAAAAGCCATTTCACCCCGTCCTTTAAATACCAAAGTTCCATTTCTGAGGCAGAAGGACCCGCTTTGGAAGGTTGAGGAGAGACCTTGGAAGTGCTGACCTTCCTGGCATGAGGGGGGGATGCCCCAGGCTGTGGCCACTCAGCCTTTTGCTTCATTTGCCTTTATTTTTTCTCTACAATCTTGTTTTTGTGCCTTGAAAAAGCAGCCTGAGCAAGACAAAACTACCTCGGAGTGTTGTGGGGCTGTGCCAGGCTGGGCAGGAGCTCCCAAGGGGGCTGTGGGGAGATGGAAGGGTCGAACCTGCTCTGCCCCTGGGCTGTGCCCTGGAAGGGTCAGCAGGGCAAGGTGTGGAATGTCCCAGAGAACAACAAAAATCTTCCAAAATGATCTTCAAGTTCAAGGGGTGTGTGGACAAAACACACTCAGGGTGGGATTTTGGGGGGCCTGAGATCAGACCTGAAGCTCCAGACATTCCACGGTTTGCTCTGAGGGTGAACTGAAAGCAAAGGAGGGACTTGGCCCTCGTTGTGTTGGGTTCCAGCTCAGCCCTTCCCGAGGGAGGAGCTTTTCCAGAGAAAGCTGGGCAGTCCGGGGCAGTTATCTCCCTTCCATGAACTTCCTGTGGGTTACTTTGGGCTGCTTTCTGTCCTTTCTCCTGTTCTGCTGGAAGCTTAAAACCCGAAGGGACCTTTGGAAATGGGGCTTCTTTGCCCTTCTTGCCCCCCTCAGCCCTCCTGCCCCCGTGACAGAGCCCGAGGTGCCTCCTCGGGGCTCCTTCCCCTCCCTGGCCGTGCCCAGAACTCAGGGGGGCTCTGCAGGGGCTTCCCTTGGCCTTGGGGCGGGGGGGAGTTGGGAACCAGCTCCGGGAGGGAGAAGGGAGCAGTTCTCTCCCTGCAGGGACTCAGTTCCTGCTTCCTTGGCCCGCTCTGGGGGCTCTTCGCAGGTGCCTGCAGATAAGCCTGGCTTTGTGGGAGGCTGCGGGGAATTCTGTTGTGGAATTCTTGGAGAACTCCCCTCCCCGTGTGCCTGGGAGGGATTTAGATCCGTGTTAGCAAAGCAGAGCAAATAAAACCTTGGGACAAGTGGAGTGTTTGGGTGCACCGGGAAATCCTCGCCCCAAAGCGAGTTTGTTTGGGCATCTTTTAACTCCTTGTCTCTTTCCCGTGAAGATTCCAATCCTGAATATCCAGGTGAAAATATTCCCAGCTCTCTGTACTGTGGCAGGAACCATCTTCTCCTGCACCAACTACTTTGGAGTGATCTTCACAGGGGGAGTTGGCAAAAATGGCTCCACCATAGCAGTGAGTACCTTGTCCTACCCCTCCTCCTCCTCAGCCACACATGGAGTTTTTCTTTTATTTTGGTTTGGTTTATTTTATTTGATTTTTAAATTTTATTTTATGTTAATTAATTTTGTTTTATTTTATTAAATTAATTTTATTTTTGGTTTATTTTATTAATTTCATTTTATTTTCTTTTAATTTTTTATTTTAGTTTTATTTTATTTTTATTTTATTTTAATTAATTTAATTTTATTTTTGTTTATTTTATTTTGTAAATTTTAATTAATTTCATTTTATATTTTACTTTTTATTTTAATTAATTTAAATTTATTTTAAAATTTAATTTAATTTTAATTAATTTAATTTCACTTAATTTAATTTTATTTTTCTTTATTTTTAAAATTTTACTTTAATTTTATTTTATCTTTTGTTTTATTTTACTTTTTATTTTAATTAATTTAATTTTAAATTTTATTTTAATTAATTTAATTTTCTTTATTTTATTTGGTTTTATTTTATTTTATTTCTCCCCCCTCCAGGTGAAATATTTTCCTTTCATTTCATTTCCTGTCTTGGGGAAAAAAACCCAAGTTAACATTGTGTGTGTGTGTAAGAAGAGAATATTCAGGAGTCCGAGTTTTAAATGGGTGATTGAAAGCAGTCACAGATTTTGATTTCTGGGGGTTGAGTTAGACGCATAAACCAGGTTATACAAACATCCACCCCCTCCCCCCGGGGAGCTCCCGTTAAAATCCGATGGGAAGTCCCTTCCCAGGAGAGTTCCCGGGAGTTCTGGCCCTGCCACAGCTGGGCACGATCCTTCAGTGGGGGAAGGATCCTCTGCAGAAGCACCTTCTGCTCCGGGGGCTTCGCTGCCCCACAGGGGCTTTGCTTTCCTGCCCCGGAGCACAGACCACCCCCCAGCTGCACAGACCCCCCCCAGCTG
>JAYRBT010000075.1:102983-113361 GCA_036023395.1 Myiotriccus ornatus
CCCCCAAGCAGAACACACCAGCCCCCAGCTGCACAGCCCCCCCCAGCTGCTCCCCGCCGTGTGTCGGGGCAGGCCGGTTCCTCGTGGATCATTACCCGGTCCCACAGCTCGGAGGGGCGGGGGTTCCCGTCCCTGCCCCAGCTGTCCGTGTCCCCGCAGGGCACCAGCGTGCTGTCGCCGTTCCTGCACATCGGCTCGGTGATCGCCCTGGCTGCCATGATCTACAAGAAATCCGCCGTGCAGCTCTTCGAGAGGCATCCCTGCCTTTACATCCTCACCTTCGGCTTCGTCTCGGCCAAAATCACCAACAAGCTGGTGGTGAGTGCTCCGGGACCCTCCCGACTGGGAGACCTCGGGCACAGCTGGGAGCGTCCCGGGGCTTCCAGCGAGCAGCCTGTGCCCTGCTGAGCACCGAGGGGGCGATTCGGGGAGTCTGGAGCTGCGGCGGTGCCTTCCTGTGTTGGAAAGGGCGGCTGAGGGTTCCCAGCTCTTAATTCACACCTTTGCAGAGGGTTTTGTGCTGGTGTGTGAAGAGCTGGGCTGGGGAAACTCCCTCGAGGGGAGGGAGGGGCAGAGGAGGTGACACAGCTCTGGGACAGCTGCTGAGGGTTGAACTCCGAGATCTGCAGGGAAATTTGGGTTAAAATGGAGGGAAATTGGAGTCAAAATGGAGGGAAACTGGGGTTAAAATGACTGACAGGGAGCAGGTGAGGGAGGGTCAAACAGCCCCTGCCTCACACCCTCCCAGTTCTGGGTCAGTTTGGACAGAATTCCTGGTGGAAGGAGAGTTTATCCCTTCCCAGGCCCAGTTTCCAGCCAGGCTGTGCAGGGAGGATGGAAGGTGGAAGTCCATCTGTGCAGGGAGGGGAAGGTGGAAAGGGCCACACTTGGGCACCAAAATATCATCAAAATAAATTAAATAAATAAATAAAGCACCAGAAGGGCATGGTGAACCCATGGAATGGGAAAAAAAGAGGTGGAGAGATACAAACACCAAGAGTCTCTGAATTTGAAGCTTCAGCAGCTTTAAGTTTTGTTTCGAGGCTCAGCTAATCTTTCAAAATTTGACTTTCCACTTAAAAACATTCCACTTGACTTTGTGCTCCCCTTGCCCTGCTCTGTTCCTGGCAGGAGGCTGGAAGCACCTTGGGATTTTTCCTTGGGCTGCATCCTCCGCTCTACATAAAAGCTGGTTCTCTGCAAGCCCTGTCACTGGTGCAGCTGTAAAAGCCCATGTTCAATCCATATTAAAATATCGGATATTCTGCAGTGTGTGGCTCCAACTGGATTGGCCTTTTGCCTCTGGGTGTTCTGCCTTGGCTGCCACAGCCTAGTTGCTTAAAATGCTCTTTTTTGTCCTTGAAAAAGCTCTTTTCTGCCGTGCAGGTTGCACACATGACCAAGAGTGAGATGCACTTCTATGACACAGCTTTCATTGGCCCAGCCCTGCTCTTCCTGGACCAGTATTTCAACAGCTTCATTGACGAGTACATCGTGCTCTGGATTGCCCTGGTGAGTGGGGGCAAATTACTTCTGTCACTAATTACTGGGGTTGCTCGTGCTCAGCTCACCTGCACAGTGCTGGGACAGGCAGCTGACTTTTTTTATTTTTTTTCCATTTTTTTTTCATTTTTCATTTTACCTTATTTTTAAAATTTTATTCTTTATTCTCCACTTTATTCTCCATTTTATCCTTCATTTTATTCTCAATTTTATCCTCAATTTTACTCTTTATTTTCATTTCATTCTTCATTTTATTCTCCATTTTATCCTAGATTTTACTCTTTATTTTCTTCTTCATTTCATTCTTCATTTTATTCTTCAGTTGGGGGTTATTTTAATTTTTCTTAGGTTATTTTTAGTTGGTTCTTTTTTTAATACAATTTATTGGGGGGGTTATTCCCCCTTCCCCCGGGGAAATATTCTCATGAAAAGTGAGAAATTTTGATTCCTTGAAATATCTCGGGATGATGATGATAATAACAATAAACTATTATTAAATTATTAGATTATATTAAACGATATTACTCTATTATCCAGTACTATAATAACTATTAAATATTTAGTATAGTAGTACTACGAATAGCTAGGATATTATTATTTTAATAATATTTAACAGCATTAATTATATATTTATATTGATATATTGATATATTTGTTTAATATTTAATAATAATAACAACAGAGTTAATGGGGCATTCCCAGGATCTCTGGAGCTGCTGTGACTCCTTTCCCTTCTCTGACTGGAGTCCTGAGAGTCAGAGGCTGGAATTGTGCTGTCACAGGGCTGGAGTAACGCCCAGAATCCCTGGAATCGCTTCATGGAGCGACTGTCCATCCCTGCGAGTGTCCAGGGCCGGGCTGGATAAACCTGGAGCCGCCTGGGCTGGGGGGAGCGGTCCCTGCCCGGGCAGGGCTGGGGTGAGCTCCGAGGTGTTTTCCCACCTGGATGAGCTCTGAGGAGCCTCCAGCCCAGTCCGCGATTCCACGAGTGTTCCTGCAGAGCGGAACATCCCGCTGATGAAGAGCAGCCCCGTGGTGTATCCCGGAGGCTGTGGGAGTGTCCCGTCCCCGCGGGAATGCCGGAGGAGCGTGTCCCTCTCCCCCGGGAATGCCGGAGGAGCGTGTCCCTCTCCCCCGGGAATGCCGGAGGAGCGTGTCCCGTCCCCGCGGGAATGCCGGAGGAGCGTGTCCCGTTCCCCCGGGAATGCCGCAGGGGCGGGCTGTGACGGTGGCTGTCCCGGCAGGTGCTGTCCCTGCTGGATTTGCTCCGGTACTGCGTCAGCGTCTGCTCCCAGATCGCCGCCCACCTCCGCATCCACGTGTTCCGCATCCAGGGCTGCCCCTCCCACTCCAACCACCACTAGGAGACCGGGAATCTCCGAGAAAACCAGGAAAGGGTTGCTTTGCTACACGACCAGGTGACGTAGGAGACTCGAGGCACAGCGACGAGAACCAAGTAATTTATAATCATAATCAATGTTGTCTAACTCTGACTCTTCGGTATCAGTAACACTCCCTGAATAGTCTCCTGCCTTGGGAGAGGGAATTCCACGTAGTCAGCTCTCCGTGTAGTCAGCTCTGCTGGTTCCAAGCCTGGGCAAAGCATGCAGGGATGATGCTCTGTCTTTGTAACCCCCCTGATTCCAAATTAACCTCCCTCCGGTGACTGGACCCCCCGAGTTTCTAACATAGTGTCCGTGCAGCCACGAGCTCGCTTTGGGTTTTAATCTCATCACCTCCTAGTGAAATACTCCTCTAGTGTCCACTCAAAATTCATCTGACTACAGACCTGAGCTGGTTCAAACACCCAGAACACCCCCGAGATATCTCACTGGCTGAAGCCGCTGCCAGGTCGGAGCCCAGGCTGGGCTGGGTTTGGGTTTTTTTTTTTTTTGCTTGTGTATTTGGAAAACAAACAAACAAAGCAAAAAAAAGGCGGTTTTTTTGTGCTGGAAAGTAAAAACAGGACGTGTTGAACAGGGTTCTGCAGGCAAAGGGGTGCCCGGCATGCAAAATAGTGTGGTATCTTTGTCTCAATTAATTTTATTTTTTTAAATAAACGTTATCTAAAAAAAAAAAAAGAAAACAATTTTATTTCCAAGCGATTTTCTTCGGTGGGAAAAGACTATAAAGAAGAAAGAAAGAAAAGAAAGAAAAGAAAATTTTACTGTTTACTTTTTTATGTATAAAAACTTAAGGCAAAATTTCCTTTCTGCTCTTAATAAAGAAGAATTCTGAGGGCAACAGTTGGCCTGAGGTGTGTGTGTTGCTCTGTCCTGCTCGGACTTGGGATTTCCAGAGCAGTTTTCCAACATTTTTCTGTGGATCATGTTGTCATTTCCAGGATCTCCAGGAGCTTTTGGGGTTTTTTTCCCCCTTTTAATACCATGGTTTTTGTTTTAATACCATTTTAAATGTGGTGAAACTGCACCAGGGACACTTAGGTCGGGTCTAATTGCTTAAAACAGGGTTTAATTGCTTGGTAATGAAGTTCACAGGGATTGAGGGGAAGTTCGGCCCCTGAGCTCGGTGTCCAGAGCAGGATCTGCCATGGACATCAAGGAGCTGAGTTTTGGGGAAGGAGCTGGTGGGAGTACTGGGAACGTCTGGAATCCCACCCTGGAGCATCCCACGGAAGGTGGGAAGAAAATGCGGCCCCTGGAGCCACAGCAGAGCCTGAGGACAAGGACCTGCCTGGGGCAAGGAACTGAGCTCAGCTCAGGTTCAAAACAACAAAAACCAACCCCAAAAAAAGCCCCACCCAAAGAGCAGCGACTCGAACCCCCCTGGCCCCAGGAAGGGGTGACGTGGCTTTGTTTCCTGAGATACCCCAGAGACCCGACACGGGCTCAGGAAGCGCCGAGCAAAGCCCGTTCCTTGGCTGCCTGCGGGGGCTCCCTGTGCCCCGGGAATGAGGAGGAGGCTCCTCTTGGCTCCCCCTCGTCACCCTGGAGCTCCAGCTTTTAGTCCCTGGGAGCAGCTGGTTGAGCTCTTTGTGCTGGGGGTCCCTGCCGGGCTGGGCCTGAGGGAGGGGTTGGGTCCTGCATCCTGGCACAGCTTCCAAAATCCTGCACGTTGCTGCAGTGCTGGGAGCCTGGCAGTGCTGGGAGAGTGCTGGGAGCCTGGCAGTGCTGGGAGAGTGCTGGGAGCCTGGCAGTGCTGGCAGCCTGGCAGTGCTGGGAGAGTGCTGGGAGCCTGGCAGTGCTGGCAGCATGGCAGTGCTGGGAGAGTGCTGGGAGCCTGGCGGTGCTGGGAGCCTGGCAGTGCTGGGAGAGTGCTGGGAGGCTGGCGGTGCTGGGAGCATGGCGGTGCTGGGAGCATGGCGGTGCTGGGAGCATGGCAGTGCTGGGAGAGTGCTGGGAGCCTGGCAGTGCTGGGAGCCTGGCAGTGCTGGGAGCCTGGCAGTGCTGGCAGCATGGCAGTGCTGGGAGCCTGGCAGTGCTGGGAGCCTGGCAGTGCTGGCAGCATGGCAGTGCTGGGAGCCTGGCAATGCTGAGCCGTGCCTGGCACCCCAGTTTGAGCTGTAACTGGAGCTCTGAGAGCTCACGGGTTGAGTTTAAATTGAGTTGAACTCTGAGCTGGGGCTGGGGCTGACCCGGCTAATTCAGCGTCTTTCCAAGGGCTGAGCAAGGCAGGTCTGCAGGGGGAGGGTTGGAGAGGGCCCCTCACAAACCACGTTTCCTTTCCCAGCACCAAAAGCGGGTGCAAAAAGTCTGCCTGGAAAGTCCCTGCCTGGGGTTCACGTGGTGTCCTCGAACCAGAATCCTTCCAGCTGGATCATCAGGCCCAGCCTGTGACCACACTCCTCAAACCCGTGGAAACCAAGGCGTTTGTGCTCAGTCCTCGGGGCTTTGGGGTGAAGCTGCTCCAAGTCATTTGTCCTCTTGATGCTGGAGAAGAACCAAAGTCTTCAAAGGGGTTGTTTGGGGCTTGAACTTTCCTCGAGGAAATGCAAGAGGGCTCCTTTCCCTGAGCTTTCCCCTCCCTGGAAGTTTGAATGCCCCCAGGCAGGACAAGGTTCCCGTTTCCCTGCTGCTGTCGGAGTTACCAGGGAACAGGTGCTGCAGTCCCGGCCCTGCCGTGGCTCTGGGGCTGGGGCAGTCCCTGGAATCAGTAATGAGGTAAATAAACAGCCTTTCCTCCAGATGTCCCGGCACAGTCTGTGCCCACAGGTCCTGCCAGATGTGCCTGTGGGGCTGGCAAGGGGAGCAGGGATTTGGGGGCTCAGCCTGATGGGCTTTTGCACTTCCCTTTGTGCCCAGAAGAGGCTCAGGAGAAGGAACTTGAGCAGCAAGCACCTGAGCACACCCTTCTAAACTAACCCAGCCTGTTCTGCCCAGTCTTCTGCCCCTAAAACCGGGAAAACAAGCTGGGAACTCGCCCTTGGTGTTGGAGGGGTGCCTCTGTGGGAGCTGCTGCAGGAGCTCCTTGTTGTGATCAGCAGTTTACACAGGTGAGAGGCAGCTCAGGACACCTCAGGGCCTCTCTCTGGGCCTCCTGTTCCACACAACGCTGTTCCCCTCTCCCCGTCCTGCCCTGAGCGTCCCAGGTGCCCCCAGTGCCGCTGGGGGAGGTTGAGTGGAGCTGCAGAGGAGTTTGTCACTCCCAGCCTGCAGAGGTGAGGACTGGAGGAGGCTCAGGGGAGGTGGGAGCTGGGGAAACGTGGAGCACTCGGCTCTGGGAGGGTGGATCCAGGCAGGACTGTTCGCTTGCACTGGCACAAGGTGACACATGCCATGGCAAGGAGCTTATCTGCCCCGGGGCAGGGCTTGAATCTCAAATCAGGGGCTGCCGGAGCTGTTGGGATGTGGTGAGTTGGCCACAGCTCTGCTGGCAACTATGTAAACAATCCAGCCGAACAAACCAGCACTTTCCAGTCCAGGGAAACATTCCTTGGCGCTGCTTTACTGCCTGTTGGAGGCTCACATCAAGTGGTGGGTGAATCTGGAGCGGGAAGGAGGATTTAAAAATACCCTGGGAGTTCTGCTGAGCTGCTGCAATCTGAACCTGTCCCTGCTCCCAAAAAACCCAGCTGCCTTTTCCCCAGCAAACTCTGCTCCCACCTACGAGCAGGTGGTTGAAGAGAGGCAGAGCCCAAAGAGAGAAATGAGGGATTTTATTCAGTGTCTGCCCTTCCTTCCCTGATCCAGATCCATGTGGGGATGGTGTTTGTGGCAATCCTTGGTCTGTCCCCCACTCTGAGCATTAAAGGGGGGTGTTAAAGCTCCTCCCAAACTGCCAGAACTTAAAGGGCGTTTATAAAAAACGAGGGAGGGACTTTGTGCATCAGCAGAGAGGGGACAGGGCAGGGGGGGATGGAGTTGAACTGCCAGAGGGAGGGTTAGATGGGATACTGGGAGGGAATCCTTCCCTGGGAGGGTGGGGAGGGGCTGGGATGGAATTCCCAGGGATGCCCCATCCCTGGAAGTGCCCAAGGCCGGGTTGGAGCAGCCTGGGATGGTGGGAGGTGTCCCTGTCCAGGGCAGGGATGGGATGGGATGGGCTTTAAGGGCCCTCCAGCCCAACCCATCCTGGGATTTGATGATTCCAAAGCCTCCCCCTGTCACTGTGTTTACCCTTTGCTGGCAGCTGGAACAGTGACTGCTTGGGAAAATGTCTATATTTGAATTTCAGGCTCAGGTTTTGTGTGTCTGTTTTCAACAGCTGAGGGATAACCCTCTGTTATGTTTTTCTTCCAGCAGGAATTAAACAACTCCCCCAGTTCAGTCCCTCAGGTGATTCCCAATCCTTTTATAAAGAACCACTCCCCAAACAAGTCCCACTTCCCAGGTTTCTCAAGGAGATGGTTTTTGGCTTCACAACCCAAGAGTTTGGTGTCTCCTCACAGTGGTGATGAACAAGCAGAAGGGGGGAACAAGTGGCCTTTTCCAAAGGGATTATTCCTGACAGATGCCCTTGATTTCCCACACCATTCTCTGCTGTCAGTTGAACTTTCAAGTATAAAAATATTTTAAAAAACCCCAAACCAAACCCACTAAGCTTGAATTCCCTGCAGTTAACCCTCTACCACTCTCTGCCTGTGAGGGGGGACTTGTGGAGCCACAGAGACACCAAAACCCCTTTTTTCCCCCCAACCAATAATTGCTGTTCCCCCTCCAAACCCAGGTGGGGACTGAACAAAAATCAGCACTTTCCTTCCAGCAGGACTGGAATTGCTTGTTGGCCCTGCCCAGGTGAGTTTGTGTCCTGAAAAGCTCCGAAATAACCGACCCTCCCCTCGGGGGGTTTGGCCAAAGGGGCCCAGCTCTGACAGCCAGACCTGGTGCAGTTTCAGTGTTGGTGTCAAATCCCTCCCTGGGGATTTCGGGACCACTGCAAAAGGTGGGTCAAACTGGATTTGGAGCCAGGCCAGAGGAGGCAGCAAGGGGATCAGAGATTTGGGAATGTTCCCCTGGAGAAGGGAAGGCTCCAGGGACACCTTGGAGCCCCTTCCAGGGCCTGAAGGGGCTCCAGGAGAGCTGGAGAGGGACTGGGGACAAGGGACGGAGGGACAGGACACAGGGAATGGCTTCCCACTGCCAGAGGGCAGGGTTAGATGGGAGATTGGGAAGGAATTGCTGGCTGGAAGTGTGGGGAGGGGCTGGGCTGGAATTCCCAGAGGATGCCCCATGCCTGGAAGTGTCCAAGGCCAGACTGGATAAACTTGGAGCCACCTGGGACAGTGGAAGGTGTCCCGTGCAGGAACAGGATGAGCTTCAAGGCCCCTTCCAACCCACCCCATTCCATGATTCCATGATTGATTCCATGATGTTGTTGATGTTTCAGGGTCTGGTGTAACACCCCAGAGAGGAGGAGGAAGCTCTGCCTTCACCCCTTGCTGGGAGCAGCAGCTGGCACTGGTTTGTCTGGGAATGACCCAGTTCCTCCTGCAGCCAGAGCACCGTTCCCTGCTGCAACATTTATTCCCACGGGGAAAGGAGAACCATCCTTTAGCCCTAAATCTGCTGCAGGAATCACTTTTCAGGGAGCAACTGCAAGGGTTGAAAAGAAGTTGGGATCAAAACCAGAACCAAGGGGGGGTAACAACATGTTTTACTCCAGGATTGAACAAACCCCTCCTCCCTCCCCCCAAGCTGTTGATCAACTCTTCCCCACCCCCCCAGCCCCGTGGCCTTCACAGTTTTGCTCCAGCACAAATAAATAACCTGGAAAAGAGTATTTTGGTTTCTTTAGAAAACTTAACTTGGCTCTAAGTGGCAGCAGTGCAAGAGAGGAAACCACTAACCCACCCACCTGCTGCTGCTGGGGTTGAACAACGAGCTGGGCGTGATGGAAAATCAAACTAACCAGTTGTTGATGACAGAAGCCTCGGAAATGGTTCAAGGGGATGTTCCTTATTTGCAAACCCTTGGTTGGGTTTAATGAGAAACGACTCTTACTTCCTACTCATCCTGTTTTTCCCTCTAATAATCCCCCTCCAGCCCTTGTCCTGGCTCTGTGTGATGGGGACAAGGGCTGAGCCTTTGGCAGTCACAGTCAGTGCCTGGAGTGAGCACGTCCAGGAGGAGACCCCGGCCTGTGCTCTCTCCGTGTTCTCCAGTGCAGTGATGCCCTGAGGGTACAAGGGGGGAGCTGCTGTTTGCTGCTGCCCAGGAGTCCCAGGGACTGGGGCAGGCCCAGCTCAGTCCAGGCTGCTCAGCCCTTGGACAGGGCACCCATCCAGTGGTCCCAATCCCAATCCCAATCCCAATCCCAGTCCTGCTGCTGGGATCCCAGGCTGGGCCTCAGGAGTCCCTTCGGTGCTTCTTCTGCTCGTGGTACTCGGTGACTCTCCGCTGGAAATAGGCTGGGGAGGAGAAGGGGGGCCTGGTGAGATGCTGGGGTGGGGTGGGGTGGGGGGCAAGGGCTGCCCAGCCCCAGCTGGGGGAGGTGTGTGTGTCCCCTGGGAGCTGGGCTGGGCTGGGACGTGGAAAACTGCAGCCAGGGAGGCACAGGGGAAACGGGGAAGGGAAGGGAAGTGTCCAAGGCCGGGCTGGACGGGCTTGGAGCAACCTGGGCTGGTGGGAGGTGACCCTGCCCGGGGCAGGGGTGGAACGGGATGAACTTGGAGGTCCTTCCAACCCAAACCAGTCTGGGATTCCAGGATTCTGGAACCTCTTGAGGCCACTGAGAGCAAACAGGAGCTGCTGCTGCCCTGAGCATCGCCTCAGCATCCCCTCAGTGCCCCCTCCCTGTCCCCTCAGTGTCCCCTCGGTGTGTCCCCCCTGGCTGGAGGGACAGCTCTGTCCCCAGCTCCTCAGCCGGCCGGGGGGATCGGGGAAAGGGTCCCGTTACCTTCTGGGGGGATCCTGCTCTTCTCCGCCTCCTCGATGAACAGGGAGAACATGTTTGTCCTCACGAACCTCTTGAGGAACCTGCGGCAGCTCTTGGAGCTCAGGGCCTTGCAGAAGGAGCGTTCCTGGAAGGCGCCGGAGCCGCTCCGGCCCCACTTGATGTGGGAGGGGTAGTGACCGACCAGGCGGACAAAGAAGTGCACGAAGGCCTCGGACACGAGGGCGTTCACCTGCTCGGAGGCTGCAGAGACAGGGAGAGCTCTGAACACACACGGGAGGGCCGGGTTGGGAGCTGGGCTGGAAGGAACCCCCTGGGATCATCCAGTCCAACGCTCAGCCCTGCTCGGGACATCCCCGAGAGTCCCACCCTGTGCCCCAGAGGCTCCTCTCGAGCTCTGGCAGCCCTGGGGCTGTGCCCTCTGCCCTGGGAGCCTGTTCAGTGCCAAACTCCACCTTAAAGGTCTTTCCATCCTAAATGATTCTCTAATTCCATGAGCAGTTGGGGTTCACCCCCCACCAGGTCCCCCAGCATCAGCTCCCAGGGCAGCACAGGGGGCCCAGCCCTGAATTCCTGCCGGGAT
>JAYRBT010000075.1:114383-130682 GCA_036023395.1 Myiotriccus ornatus
GACACTCTCTAATGGCTTATCATATAACTGGGTGATATTTTAACCTGCTCTGTGCTTGCATCCCAAGGAATTACTTGATCCAAGCACCCCCTGCCAGTGAACAAACACCCAGATTCGTTTTGCTGAGGGAGCCCTGGCTGTTGTTCCTTTCCAAATACTTTATATTGGCCAAGATCCAGCAGAATTCGCTGTTCCTGCTCACAGGTTTCACGAGACAGAGGAAAAGCCAAGGGCTTTCCCTCGTGTGGCTGCACTTTGTTGCAAACAGGGGCAGGAACATCCCAGGCCGGGCCCCTTTGGGACATCCCTTGGCCTGTGTTTAGTGGGATTACAGACATGTCCTTACTGAGCACGTTGTTGTTGTAGTTGTGCTTGGTCAGAGCCATCAGCATCTCGTTCTGTAGCTTCACGGGCAGGATCTGCTCCTCATCACCCACCTGGAAGGACAGGGAGCCATGGAGGGCCTGGCACTGCTGGGACCCACAGGTGGCTGTGGGTTGGCGCAGCCCATCAAGTGGGGCTTTGGAAGCTCGTTAATGAATTAATTAGTTATCATTGCAAGGTCCTATGGTGATGCTGGGGCTGGGATGGACCGTCCTGCTCCAGCTCCCAACAAGCAGTGGCTGGAGATGTCCTCTCATGGGACATTCCCTTTGGTGGGGGACACTGGGGTGGCTCTGCCCCCAAAATCACAGAGTCACAGAATCCCAGGATGGGTTGGGTTGGAGGGACCTCAAAGCCCTTCCAGCCCCACCCCTGCCCTGGGCAGGGACACCTCCCACTATCTCAGGCGTCTCCAACCTGGCCTTGGGCACTTCCAGGGCTGGGGCAGCCACAGCTGCTCTGGGAATTCCATCCCAGCCCCTCCCCACCCTCCCAGGGAAGAATTCCCTCCCAGTATCCCATCTGCCCCTCTGGCAGTGGGAAGCCCTTTAAGAAGGTGGGAGCTGCCAGGTGTCCAACACCGAGGGGGAAAGGCCCAGCCCCCCCAGGGGTTCCTACCGCCCGGATGATCTTCCCTTGGCACAGATCCACCATCAGGGCCTGCAAGAGAGCGGGGAGGGGGCAGGTTTAGCCCTCCCAAGGCACCCACCGTCCTCCCCCTGCTTTGGGGTGAGTCTGGTGTGTGTGCAGGATGGTGGAGGAGAGGGATCAGCCCCTCTGTGCCTGGGCAGGGGGTCCAGGGCAGCCCCCAGGGCCAGTGTTGGCCACAGCTTTGGGGCCTCGTCCCCTCCTCTGCCTCCTCCAGCTTGGGATGATCCCAAGAGCAGCTCATCGAGCCCTTGGGATGATCCTTGAGCAGCTCCCTGAGCCCTTGGGATGATCCTTGAGCTGCTCCCTGAGCCCCAGGCAGGTGACCAGCAGCACCCGGGGGCACGTGGGGGTGTTGCCCCCGGTGCCAACAGGAGGGGACAAGGAGGACACCCCGATTTCCCAGTTGTGATTTCCCAATTTCCAGCCTCCCTGGCTGGGAAAAGGGCCCGGCCAGAGGCTCCAGCCCCGGGGCCAGCCCAAGGCAGGGCCACGGGCTGATGGATGGCTCCATCCCCTCCCAGGGCTGACGTACCTCCTCCATGGGCTGCTCCAGGACACGCTCCAGGTGCCGCAGCTGGATGCCCACCATGAAGGGCGTGGGGCAGCACACGGTGTCCAGGAGGCACTCGGGGACCACGGGGATGTAGGTGTGTGCCCAGGTGAAGGGGTACAGCAGAGCAGCCACCGCGTGGATACACTGGGACAGGACACTGGGGACGAGGAGCCACCGCGGGGGGTCACGGCGTGTTCCCAGTTGGACGAGCCCCCCAGGGATGAGCAGGTCCAACTCCGGATGACGGGCCCACCCAGGGGTCAAACTCACCACCTGGGCAAGGTTGGCACCAGGTCGTGACCAGCTCAGCTCATCCAGGGAGGAAAAGGGATGTCACTGCTGCGTGGGAACATCCCACCCTGAGCTCCTTCCAGGGGTTTTTGGTGGGGTTTTTTAACACCAAAGCGCTCAGGGCTCACCTGAGCTCCTGTGCCAGGAAGATGAGCCTCCTCTCCAGCACGGCTGAGGCGAAGATGTGCAGGATGAGGTTGGGGCTGAGCCGCTGGAGCAGAGCCTGGAATTCCACGTGCTCCAGGTGGGCGTCCACGGGCCGGGTGAGCTCGATGAGCTGCCCAGGGAGAGCCACAAAGCCCAGTTTAGGAGGGGTGACACCCCCTGCACTGCCCTGGCCCCCCGAAGGGGACTGGGGGGCAGGTAATGCCCCGGGTCTGCAGCCTCTGCACCGTGTCCCCCTGCGAGGCACAAATCCCATCTCATCCCACCGGGACATCCAGGCTGTGCTGAGGGGGCAGGGGAGGCCACCTGGATGTGCTCTGTGGGGTTGTTTGGGATTTTTAACCTCTTTTCTGCAGTGCTCCCTGGTAGGACACAGCCCATCTCAGTGTCCCTTGGCTCACCCGGGAGCAGCAGATCCAGGGAAGGGGGCAGGGCTGAGGGAGTGACTTTTGCTACAAAAACCACAACACCTTCCTCTAGAGCCTCTCTGGCCTGGGAATTCCCAGCCAGGACGGGCCAAAACTGAGGGATCTAATGGGCATTTGCAGCTGCTGTGGCCACTCATCTGCCTTGGCCCCTGACAGGGGTGTCCCCCACCCCTCTGGCCCTTTGAGGGCGGTGGGAGATGGTGGGCACTGAAGGGTTAACAGGACCTTCTCCTCACCCTTGGGGGGAAATCCCCCTTTTCCAACCTCATGGAGCATCTTCCCAGCCAGTGGAGCAGCTCCAGCCAGTGCTCCCCAGCCCCTCCCCAGCCCAAATCCTGCCCCAGCCCCGGCTCGCAGCCCAGGCAGCTCCCACAGTTTATCTTCCCCCTTTTCCCTCTTGTCTCCCTGATCTTCTGGCCTCACTCCAGCCCCTTCCTGGAGCCCCAGAGTGCAGCTCTTTCGAAGAACACCCTCGTTCCTCCTCCCTGCTCAGCCCTGTGGCTCTCAGGGCAGCCTGGCCCTGGGCCAGGGCGTTGAGAAACCCTTTCACAAGAGCCTTCCTGGATGAAGAAATCCATGGCTTGGTTTTCCAGCCGCTCCAACTGCCTTCCCTCAGCCCCTCCCTGGCAGGACACAGCCCCAGGATGCCCAGCACTGAGACCTTTCCCATTTTTCCAGCCCAGCTTTGCCACAGGGAAGGCAAATGAAAGGGTGTGGGCTGGGTGTGGGTGGGACGATCCGTGCCTGGGTCAGGTCTCTGCACGGGGAAAGGCTGGGAATGCTGCTCTACCCCTGCCTGTGGGGATAAGGCAGGGCAGGAATCAGCACTGGGAGCTGGGCACACAGCTCTGGAGAGGAGTAGAGTCATGGAATAATGGAATTAATCAGGTTGGAAAAGCCCTCTAAGAGCATGGAGTCCAACAGTTCCCCCCGTTCACCACTGCCCACACCCCCAGGTGCCACATGCACAGGTTGGACGAGCAATTCCAGGGATGGGGACTCCACCAGCGCCCTGGGCAGCTGTGCCAGGGCCTGGCCACCCTTTCAGGGAAGAGATTTGGCACCTCTGGGCACCCCAAGGGCCCCCAGCACAGTCTCTCCCTTGGGGCTGTGCCAGTCCTTGTGTGACCAGGGAGGTTTTGGGGTGGCAGCTCCAGGTCTAGGGGGACCTGGGTGGGCTCCACCCTCATCCTCACCCTTGCTGGGTCAGGAGGGAGGTGACACCCCCATTCCCGAGGGATGGGGCCTCCAACCCCCCTGCTGTTCCCTGGCATGTCCCGTGCCCAGCAGGTGCCCCAGCCCGCCCCACCTCGGTGCCCGACTCGGGGATGAAGCTCTTGATGGTGACGGTTTTCCCGGGAGCCGGGAAGGGCGATTCCCGCAGGCCCTGCATGAAGGGGTAGATCACGGCCATGGAGATCTGGCGCCTCTTCTCCACCTCGTCCAGGATCTGCGGGAGGGAGAAGGAGCTGGGAATCACCCGCGGGACACGGAGCGGGGCTGGGGCTGCCACTGGGACAAAGGGGGTCATTCCCAGGTGAGATGGGGCCACCACTGGGACAAAGGGGGTCATTCCCAGGTGAGATGGGGCCACCACTGGGACAAAGGGGGCCACCAGCCCCCAGAGGCAGCACGTCCCTACCTTGGAGAAGAGCCCGAAGCAGCCCAGGCAGCTGATGATGCAGAAGACCTCAGGGAGCCGGACCCCACGGCCAGAGGGCTGGAAGGGGATGGGAAAAGGGTCTGAGCATCTCCCACCCCACTGCAGCAGCTCCACCCTCTCCACAGAGACCCCGCTCCCCTCTCCCGAATTCCCAATCGCTCCCTGGGGGATTCTGGGAGCTGGGCCCAAATCCAAGGATGCAGCTGCTGCTGGAAAAGCTGGGGGTGCCCGAGGAGGGTGACTCGAGGGCCAGAGCTGGGGGTTATTTGGGTGCAAAGTCCTCTGGCACATTCCCAAACCCTCCTCCCAGCCAGCCAGACGTTCTCCAAGACATCCTGCTGCACCATCCTCGGGGCTAGTCCTGCCTCCTGCTGCAACAGGGACCACCAGGATGAGTTCCCTGGAGTTTTATTCCCCTTTCCAACTGGACTATCCTGGAACCATTTGCTCCCTCCATACATCCCGTTCCAACAGTCCGAGCTCGGCCCCGGATGATGAATTGGGAAGGTTCAAGGGGATGGAGGGATGGTGGGTGCAGAAAGTCCCCAAACCATGGCACAGGGGCGTCCCTGTGGATTTGTGTCCCTGTGGATTTGTGTCCCTGTGGATTTGTGTCCCTGTGGATTTGTATCCCTGTGGATTTGTGTCCCTGTAGATTTGTATCCCTGTGGATTTGTGTCCCTGTCCAAACCAGCAGCCCAGGGAAGCTCTCCCAGCTCACACCGACCCCGAGCTGCCCGACCTGAGCTCACGCTCAGCCACCGCTCGGAGGCAGCTTTGGGGCTGGGGCTGAGGGCAGCGCTCTGGGACCACCCCCGAGATTCCTCCTGGGCTCTGTGGCTCCTTGGCCCCAGGATGGACACCCCCCTGCTCCATCCTGATCCCAAGTGGGATTTGCAGCCACCCTGACCCGCTGGAGCCAAGGGAAAGGACGGGGAAACTGCGGAGATCAGCTGGGAATCATGGAATGGTTACGGCTGGAAAAGCCCTCCGAGACCCCCAGCTCCAAACACCAGCCCAGCACCACCACGTGCACCCCCAAACCTTGTCCCCAGGTGCCACATCCCCATATTTTAGGAACGCTCATGTCTTCCTCCATCCAGCATCCGACCGACCCCTGGGGAGAGCCCCAAACCCCCCCTCGTTGGTGTCACCTCCTCTGCCCTGTGGTCTGAGCATGTCCCCGGGCTGGGCAGAGGGTGTTGTGTCCCACCAGGGCTGACCCCAGGCTGGGGGTGCCGGGGGGTTCTCACCAGCAGCCTCCGGCAGTACCCGATTTTCCTGCTGCCGTCCACGTTGGTCAGCACGAACGAGAAGGTCTCGCTGCGAGGAGAGAAAACGGGATGGGATGGGATGGGATGGTCCTTCCAACCCTCAGGGGCACAGCAGGGCTGGCAGGCCCAGCCCACCCCAGAGGGGCAGTACCTGGTGAACTCGGTGACGGGGGCCCAGTTGTTGCCGTCGGGGAAGCAGAAGAGGGGGATGGCTTGGAGCAGACGTTCCTCCTCCTCCCTCTGGCCCTTCAGCAGGTTCTCACGCTGGAATTGAGGGGGGGAGTCAGGGTGCTGGAGGGTGCCCATCGTGCCCAGGGATGGGGTGGGATGGGCTCTGTCCTGACGGGACCCCCAGCTGGGCCCAATGCACATCCCTGGACAAGCATCTCCCAAACCCTGTTTTTACCTCTTTCACCCCGTGGATGTTGAGGCCCAGCTGAGGCACCCTCTGCAAACGGGGGGTCTCCTCCTGTGCCACCTCCCCAAGGTGTGATTCCACCACTCTGCTCCCCCCTCTCGGGTCAGGGGTCCGGGACCACCCCCAGCAGGTTCCTCCTGGGGTCTGGCCCTGGGCTGGGACGTGGGAAGGGACAGAAGGTCCCAGCAAAGCTCTGGGGCTCAGGGTATTTTTCTCTTCTCGTCCCCTGGATTTAATGGTGGGGAGGGAACAACATCCCCTTTTTTCCTCTAAATTTGGAAGGTTGGATTTGGTCAGAAACATGGCACTGAATACCTTTGGGAACTGGTAGGAGATTTTGGGTTCATAACGTCCCTCTGAGACCTTCTTGAGTGACACCACCACCAGGTACTCGAAGAAGAACTGCCCAGAGCAGAGGATGGAGCTCCTCTCCCCCACCTTCCCCTGGGGTGCCTGAGGGGGGGTGTTTTCTGCAGCAGAGGCCTCGTCTTTTCCTTCTGCACTCAAAAAAAAAAAAAAACCAACCAAAACATCAGATCAGAGGGAACTGAGAAGAGGGGGATGTCCTGAGGGCAGAGTCACCTGGCCTGGCCAAAGGGGCTGGAGCCAGCCAGGACCTGGTGCCCCAGGATTGAACAGCGGTGGACACAAAATGGGGAGAGAAATGGCTTTTCTGAGTCTTTTTGGGAAAATCCAAGTGCCCTCAGGCACCCCCAGCCCCCCTTTGCCCCAGCCCAGAGCGGGATGGTGCAGGGCTCCGCTGGAACATCTGCAGGGAGTGTGGGAATGTGTTTGGAGCAGCTCGTTGGGTCCCCTCGGGGCAAACGAAGAGCAAACAAAGAGCCCAGGTCTTGTTCCAGCACCTCCAGAGGCTCCAGCAGGATGAATCCCTGCCAGAAGTCCTCAGTCCTGGGAGTTGCTGGTTGCAGCTGAGCTGCTCCAGGGTTTTCCCTGAAGCACAGCCTGGAAGATTCCCGAGATCACAGCCCAGTTCTCGCTGGGCCGGTTGGGGAGGGTCAGAGTCAGCTGCCACACCCTGAAAACCCGGAACAAGAGGGAAAAGAGCCCCATCCGGGTCTCCAGGAGATGATCCCGGGGGGATGTCTGAGGTCTGGGAAGGAGAGGAGTTAAATGCTGCCAGGCCATGCCCCAGCTCTTCCCTCTCCCAGCTCGTGACTCCCTTTATCCTGGCTCTTGGCACAGCCACTGTCCCAGGCTTGGCCTCTCTCTGCCCACCACGGGGAGGTGGAGGAGATAAAGCTGGAGCTGCTCTTGGGAACAACAGGCAGCAAAATAAACTGGGTGAAAGAAGTGGCCCTTGCGGTGCGTCCCCAGAGCCCGGAGTTCGAGCCGTGGCTGTGACCAGCTGGTCCCACCACCCTTCTCTGGAACGGCCTCCTCCTCCTCCAGCGGTGCTGATGGACATCCCACCCCATGTACCCATCTTCAGTCTGGAAACATCTCTCCAGCCTCTGCTCCAGGTCATGGGGACCTGATGGGAGGAGGTGACACCGTCCCATCCCGGGATGTCCCTTCCCAGGGATCTAAGACACCTTTTCCCAGCTCGGGAATCCCTGGGGCTGCTCCACCTCCACCTGCAAAGTCCTTCCTCTTGGCAAAGTGGAATTCATCCCAAAGAGCTTCCTTGGCAGCAGGGGAAGCCCAGGAGCATTCCGAGGCTGAGGACGCCTGGTTTGTCCTCCCTGGGGATCCCTGAGACATTCCTGGGAGGGGCTCCGGGAAAAGGGGGACAAAGTGGGCTTTGCTTCTCCTACTCCTCCTCGAGATGCTCCAGGAACGCCTTTAGTCCAATCCCATCTCCAGGGCCGGGCAGGGGTTGTTGGGGGTCCCCAGGGAGCACCAGGCTGTGCCCTGGGGGGGCTGCGGGTGTCCCCCGTCCTGGCCGGACACGGCATCAGTTGTTTTCCCATCAGCGGGGCAGGACGAGACTCTGGTTCAATCCTGCCTTTCCAGTCCCGTCCTGCATTTCAGGGAACGCCGGCTGAGGGCCCGGATTTGCATCTTGGCCGCGGGGTTTTCAAGCGAACGAGTCAAACCCGCTGCCGGGGGGAGGGAGGGGCCGCTCATTCCGGCACGTGGAGAAGTTTGGATCATTGGCTCGGGCTGCAAAGCCCTCCCGGCAGAGCCCAAATCCTTCGGAGACAACAACCCTCCGTCCCCGGGCTGCAAAACCAGCTCGAAGGATGTCCGGGCTGCGCTGCCGGGACGTGGCAGGGGAGATCCCGGTGCTTCCCGAAGCCAGCAGGATTCCCGGCCCCCTCGGCTCCCGGGAACACAAAACACCATCACCAGAGTCACACACAGCCCCTGCAGGGACGACTCGGGGACCACCACTCGGGTCCCTGAGGTGGGGGGGCCTGGGGTGTTTATGGGGTCCTTGGGGGATCCTCGGGGGTCTTTCTGCTCCCCGGGGGTCTCTGGGGTATATTGAGGGCAACTGGGCTGGGCCCTTCAGGGTACATAAGAGGGTGCTGGGGGATCCTTGGTGCCTGTGGGGGTGTGGGGGGCTATTGGGGTGAAGCCCACTGGCCCCAACCCCCCCCGAAACACCCCCGGGCAGTCCCTGGCCGGGGGTGCTTCACGGGGGGGATTTGGGGTCAGGGATCACAGGGATTTGGGGTCGGGGTCAGGTCCCCCCCAAGCCGTGGATCTTCCCCCCTCCATCCTCAGGGCACGGGGAGGGCAAAGGCTGCCCCGGCGTTTCCCTGTGCCAGTGTGGCACAACCTGTTCCCTTCTTCCCGGAACAGTCCCCGGGCCGTGCCGAGCCAAAGTCTCCCGAGCTGGAAGGGGGAGGGGTGGAAAAGGCTTTGGCTTTTTTATCCAACCTCTCCCGCTGAGCTGGGGACAGCCTCGATGGCACCCAGAGCCATGGGTGGTGAGAGGGAACCTGTGGGGCTGCCCCCGGGATGGGGGAAAGCCCCCGGGGCTGGGGCGGGCTCAGCTGGGACGGGGTGGGCTGCTAGGATGGGCTGATCCCCCAGGATGGGGTGATCCCCCAGGATGGGGTGAATCCCCCCGGGATGGGCTGGTCCTCTGGGATGGGGTGAATCCCCCCGGGATGGGCTGATCCCCCAGGATGGGGGGCACTGCCGGGTCTGAGGTGATCCCCCGAGGACGGAGCGGGGAGTCCCGGGGGCGGCCGGGCCGAGCTGGGCTGCGCGGGGGCAGCGCGAACGGACCGGGCTGGAGAGCTCCGAGCCGGGGTCGGGGCAGGGGCCGGTCCCGTCTGTCCCACCCGGCGCTGCCCGGGAATGTCCTCGCTCCGCCGGCGGGTCCGGGACCTGTCCCGACCCCGACAGTGACCCCGACAGTGACCCCGACAGTGACCCTGACCCCGGCACCCCCCGGAGCCCTCCCCGTCTCTCACCTCTGCGCCCGGGGCGCCGGAGGCTCCGTCGGAAGAAGTTGCCGATGGAAGAAGCCATGGTGGCCCCGGCGCGGAGCGGCCCCGGGGTGACCCCACAGCGGTCCCGGAACGACCCCGGAGCGTTCCCGGAGCGGCCCCGGCGCGGCCCGGGGGGAGGGCTCGGCTTCCGCCCGCCGAGCTTTCGCTTTCCCGGGGGAGGAGGGACGGGGCGGAGAGGAGGAGGAGGAGAAGAAGGAGGAGGAGGGAACCGGGCAGCACCTGGAACCCGCCGGGCACCGGAGACTTTCCCCAGGAGCGGGGGCGCTGGGGCACGGGGCGGGGCGGGGAACCGGGAGAACCGGGAATGGGGGGCCCGGGAGCATCGGGAATGAGCAGAGAGGGGAGCCGAGGAAGGCAGGAGGAGCCGGAGTAGGGGATCCGGGAGTACAGGGATGCGGGGAGAACCGGGAATGCGGAGGAGGAGTCAGGAGCTCCAGGCACGGGGGTACTGGGAGCGCCGGGAATGGGGGAGCTGGGAATACCTGGCTGCAGAAGAACCAGGAGCACCAGGCACGGGGATCCCGGGAGCAGCAGGCACGGCGGTCGCGGGGGGCACCGGCAATGGGGGAGCCGGGAGAGCCCCGGGGGATGAGGATGCCAGGAGGAACCGGGAATTAGGCATCCAGGAGAACAGGAGGGAGTTTAGCACCCCCACAGACGGGGCTGTGCATCCCGGGGGAGGGGGGGAGGGCACAGGGTGGGAATCGGGGCATGGCCCCTGGGGACAAGAGATGGCTTTGCCCTTCACCACAGGAGTCAAAACCCGCCCCCCCAGTGCTCCAGCACTGCCCACGCCCTGGTCCGGCCTCCTCCGAGCCCTTTTCTCCCGGGAACCCCCAGAGCCGGGGCCGGGGGCCAGGGGTGACACGGACCTGTCCCCTCCAGGGCACAGAGGTTTTGGGGTCTCCTGCTCTGCAGGGTGATGGGGAATTAGCCCCATCATCACCCACCCCAGCGATGCTTCATTCCCATGGGCTGCGAGCTCGTCCTGGCTCTGCTCGGGAATTCCAGAGCCGTGCTTTCCCTCGGGAATTCCGGAGGTGTGCTTTTCCTCGGGATGGCATTGATGGAGAGATTTACTCCCCCTCGCAGGTGCTTCATCCAGCAGGAAGAGCAGTTCCTTAGTGCTGCCAATCCCGGGTCTCCCTGTCCCGGAGCTGCTCGGCTTTGCTGGGTGGTTTTACTGCCCGAAACCCACAGGGAAAGTCTCTTTAAAAACCTTTAAATATGATAGCCTTGAAAGAAAAAAATCCCCTTTTCCCATCCTCAGCTTGTCCACACCCCTCATGTTTCCCTGGGGCAGTTCTCAGACAGTAATTAAAGATCCCTTCCAACCCCAACCGTCTCTGATCTGATAATTTAAGTCTTGTTCTAATTTCTGTGACCTAATTAAACACACTGGGCACGTTTATTAGGGCTGGCTGTGCGATGAGCTGTGCTCAGGTCTCAGCCTCAGGGGGGCTGTTTGCAGCTGGGGAACAGATTCCCTACACCAAATATCCCGATCTCCCCTGTTTTGCAACACCTCCCATCATCCCCTTCCCTTTCCCGAGCGGGGGCTGGAGCTCGGGGGTGGGTTTGCAGCCGGGGGGAATGGCCTTTGCTGGCTCGCAGGGGTGGTGGATGCTTCCAAAACCCACCCCCGGCGGGACGTGTGCCTCGGATCCAGCCAGGATTCTGCCTCCTCCTCGGGGTTATCAGGGAATTGCTGCTCCAGGAGTCATTGTCGGGCTGGTTTTGAGTGGGTGGCAAAGCATTTGCTCTTCCCGGAGCAGAGAGCAGCAGTTTGTTTGCACACAGGGCTTGTTCCCAGGACAAATTTCCTCCTTGGCACGAAGGGAAAAGAAAAAGTTCGGGGTTTTCCCCCTCGTTTTTGCAGGAAAATCCCTGCGTTCCTGGAAACCGGCGCCACGGGAGGAAAACAGCTGCTGCCTTCAGCCCAAAGAAATCCCCGAATTCTTTGATTTCGTTCCCAAACACAGAAATCTTTTCTGCTTTCTCCCTTGAAGGAAAATCTCCGACCACGATCCCGCCTGGATAACGCCGCGATTCCTCTCAAGTGGCTCCTGTGCGGGAAGAAAAGCGCCGCGTTCCGGCCCCCCAGCCCTCCCTCTGCCGAGGAAAACACTGTCCCTTTGTGCCACCTCCCGCCCAGGGAACCTCGCGCTGCCCGGAGAGCTCGACCTGGTGACTATTCCCACTGAAAGCTCCTTTCTGCGGGAATTCTGCCGCCCACCGGGACAACAAACGGCCGCTTTGTGGTCCCACAGCCGCCCCGCTTCCCCGGGCGGCCCCACGGACTCCTGCGTTTGGGATTTGCTCCCTCCTGGAAGCCCCCGGGGGTGCTGAACACGCTCTGGGATTCGGTTTTCTGCAGAATATCCCGCTGGGAGAGTCGCGCTGGGACCGGGGTGTCCCCAGCGCTGGGAGCCCGCTCGTCCCGTAGCCTCCTCCTCCTCCGGGGACAGGCTCGGACTGTCGCCCCTCGCTCATCCCGGCGCATCCTCACCCCTCTCCCACCCTTCGCTGCGTTTTGGGAGAGGACAAAGGTGCCGGAGAAACTCCTCGCGAGCCGTCCCTGCATTTCCCGTCGCATCCAGGCTGGAATCAGGATGGGGTCCAACCACAGAATCCTGGCAGGGAGATCGCCGAGGCCATCCTGAGGTGTCCCCGAGGTCCTCTTTTCCAACCTTTCCCGTGCCAGGGAGTTTTTCCCACTGGATGGCAGCACTGGAGCAAAGAAAACACCCCGGGAGACCTCGCGGGAGGAGGGACCTCCCCTGGAGAGGCTTTTCCCTCTGGTTATCCTGGGCCCTGGAGAGGCTTTTCCCTCTGGTTATCCCGGGCCCTGGAGAGGCTTTTCTCTCTGGTTTTCCCGGCTCCCGGGGGGGTTTGTGCTTGGGCTGAGGACGGGTGGGTTCAGTCCACTTGTCTTTGCAAAGTTCCAGCCACTGATTCCTCTCTCTCCCTCTGCCCTGTTTGGTGCTCTGTGGTCACTCCCATCTCCCAAAAACGGGGTGTTCTGGAACATCCTCAGCCTGTTCCTCTTCCCCCCGGTGTTTGTGGGTGCAGGGGGATGTTCTGGGATGGGGGGGCTGGGACAATCTGAGCCACGACCAGGAGAAAAGCAATCCCAGACTGGGCAAAGAAAAGAGATGTCAGCCCCTGTGGAACACCAAAATCATGGCTGCTAAAACCCCGTCCCCAAATCCCTCCTTGTTCCAATCTCTGGGGTGCAGAGCCCCCCCAGTCGAAGTCACCCCCATTTGCTCCATGGGGGAAAGTTTAGGGCCCAGTCTGGGGGGGGGGGGGCTGCAGAGGGGGCTGCAAAGCTCCCAGGGGTTGCAAAGTGAAGCCACACTGGACATTTTTCCTTGCACCTCATAGTTTTAAACCCAAATATTTACATCCATCCGTAGGATTTCCTGGAAAACCGGGTGGGTAAGAGCCCCCCAGTTCCCCTGGTAGGGCTCCAACCCTCGACCCCAAATCAGGGCTTTAAGATTTGCTGACCTTATACCCAGTGCTGACCCCACACCCACTGCTGACCCTACACCCAGTGCTGACCCCACACCCACTGCTGGCCCTACACCCAGTGCTGGCCCTACACCCACTGCTGGCCCTACACCCAGTGCTTACCCCACACCAGCGCTGACCCCACACCAGCACTAACCCCAAGGCAGTGCTGACCCCACCCCAGCACTGACCCCACGTGTGGCACTGACCCCACCCCAACACTGACCCCACACATCTCCCCATCTCCTAAATTGCAGGGTTTCCATCCCGCTGCCCTCTCCAGGAGGGGGGGCAGCAGGTGGGTGAGACCCCCCGTCCCCCCGGAGGGCTCCCGGCCCGCGGGCTGTAGGATTTGCTAATCTCCCGGCATCGGTGGCATCCGGGCCGTGATTTACTGCGTGTTTTGCCACCCCAGTCCTTTCCCAAAGGCCAAGCTAAGTTTACACTGGAGCTGCTCGGATCGGGTGACGGGCCCTGGCAGCTCCCTGCCCCCTTCCCTGCTGGTGGGAAAGGACAGCCCAGCTCCTCCTGCATCCTCCAAAAGAGGGACCCGGCAGCAAAAAGGGAACCTCGAGGGTGTTTAACTTTTCCAGGTGGGGTTGGGGCACAGTCTGGGAACTCCCGGAGAGCCCCAGGGCTTTGCTTTGCCCATCCCAGTGCTGGACCGAGGGGAGGTGGCCCCGGGCCCGGCCTGGCCACGTCCCCTCCCGGGGCTTTGCAGGTTGTGACAATAAATCAGGTTGTCGCCTCCGGCAGCCGCGGCCGGGCTGGAGCCCCGCACGTCCCTCAGGATTCCTGCGGGGTTTGACCACCCCGGTGAGATCCCCGAGGGCTTTACAGGGGCTGAGTGGGAATGACGCCTCTGGCCATCATTCCCAGAGGGATCCCGGGGCGTCTCCAGCCTGTGGGAAGGGTGGGTTCCCCTCCACATGCTGGAAGGCATAGGGGGTTCCTCATCCAGCTGGCTGGGTCATGGAATCTGGTTTGGGTTGGAGGGACATCAAAGCTCATCCCATCCCATCTTTCCATGGACAGGGACACCTTCCACTAGCCCAGGTGGCTCCCAGTTTATCCAGCCTGGCCTTGGACACTTCCAGGGATGGGGAATCCTCTGGCAATTCCATCCCAGCCCCTCCCCACCCTCCCAGGGAAGAATTCTTCCCCAGTATCCCATCTGTCCCTGCCCTCTGGCAGTGGAAGCCATTCCCTGTGTCCTGTCCCTCCATTCCTTGTCCCCAGTCCCTCTCCAGCTCTCCTGGAGCCCCTCTAGGCCCTGGAAGGGGCTCCAAGGTGTCCCTGGAGCCTTCCCTTCTCCAGGGGAGCATTCCCAGCTCTCCCAGCCTGGCTCTGTCCTTGGTCACCTCAGGCTGGTGGGGGTGGTTTGGCCTTCCCTGCAAACATCCTTGTGTCCCTTTGGCACCGATGTGGACAGAGGAGGACGAGGATGGAGCATCTTCCACGGGTGTTTCCTTGCAGGTTAGTGGATGGATGGATCACCCCCCTGTGCTCCCGGAGCCCCCTCGGCCCAGCTGCCCTGCAGGAGATGTTTTCTCTGGGGGGACACGAGGACAGCCAGGCGGGCGGGGCAGGAGCAGCTCCGTGGCTGTGACCCCGTGGCAGGTCCTGCGTCCAGAGCAGGGCTGGGCCAGCCCTGGCTGTGGGGACAGCAGGGACTCTGAGGGCTGGGCACAAAGGAACAGCCTCTTCCCAAAGCTTGGCACAGTGTGTGTGGGATTTCGGTGGGACACAGTGGGATTGAACGTCCCGGGGATGCTCCCTGGTGGCAGCAGGGAAGGGATGCAGCTAGACAACCCCAAACTGGGGTGTATTCCCACTTTACTGGAACCTGCAGGGAGTCACTGGGATTTGGGGGTGCTCCAATCCCTCTCGTAGCCCCTCCGACCCAGGAAACACTCCGGGGAGGGGACACAGTTGGGAGGTTCTCAAGCAAAGGTGTTTGGGTTGGAGAGGGACGTGGGATGGATCCAGGCTGGATCCAGGACATGGATGGATCCAAGATGTGGGAGGGATCCAGGACATGGGATGGATCCAGGATGTGGGATGGATCCAGAACGTGCTGTCCCATTAAGAGAACAGATTCCATTTGCTTCAGAGAATCCTGGGAAGTGACAACCCTCCCCAAACCCCCAGCCATGGCAGGGACAGAAGCCCTTGTGCCACCACCACACTGCCCTTGGGGACATCCTTGGAATGTCACTGCCCCATCTGAAACGGGGCAGTCCCAGTACCACCAGTGTCCCCAGGGCCAGGAGGGGTCTGGCTGTGGGGCAGGGCCCTATGGGGACCCTGCCTGTCGTGGGGAGGGGGTTGGAGGGTGCCGGTGAGAGGAGGGGATGGGGAGGGGAGAGGGAATGGGGGTGGAAGTGGGAGCAGGTAAGGCAGGAAAGGAGGGGTGTGGATGAGAGAAAACATGGGAAGAGCTGGAAGGGGAGTGCTGGTCCTACAGGAGGGACTGGGGAGGAGCAGCAGTGGCCTTGAGGGACACTCAAGGTGGCCTTAAGTCCTTGGTGGAGGTAAAGGGGAGCAGAGGGAAAGGTGGAGGTCGGATGAGACCTGGAATGTCACCCCAGTGTCATGGGGCACCCTGGCAGGGGTTTCAGTGCCTCAAAAACTCAGGGTAGGGCTGGGGACCCTCGTCGGACCAGCAGTGACAGGGGAGGAGCAGAGCAGGCTCTGGGTGGTAGTGCCTGTCCTTGTGCTCCTGCCGGGCTCCTGCTGGCCCCAGTGAGCATGAAATTGGTGCTGGTGGAGCCTGGGGCCGAGCTCTTCCCTCCCCCTTCCCCTGCAGGTCCTCCCGGCTCTGCTGGCCCGAGGGCTGGCACAGCTCGGGGACAGGAACGGGTGTGTGGCTGCTCCTGGGCACACACATCCTGAATAAACCAGTTTGGGGACACTCTGGGGCTTCCTGAGCACCTGGTTTACTGCAGAAGGAAAAACCGAGGCGCTGTTTGCAGCGCCGGGGCAGGACCCGGCGGGGCAGGAGGTGACAGAGCCTCACTGGCGTCCCCAGGCCTTGGTAGAGGTGACTCCGAGCAGAGCGGGGCTGTCCCCCCGTGCCTGTCCTAGGTGAGCTCCTGCTGGCAGCCCCGGAGATAGGGCAGGGCTGGAAAACATCCCCCCAAAGGCAGAGCAGAGCCCCCTCCCCGGGGCTGGCACCGCTCCTGGCAGGTGGCGAATGCGGTGCCAGGGTGCGTGAGGGTTCCTGCCCGCCCGGCACGTCCCGGCCCCGCTGCAGCTGCTGGGGGTCACTGCCCTCGGGCAGCTGCTGGTTCGGGGTGTGCTGTGCCCCCCTGCCACGGCAGGGAGCGGGGATGGCCCACGGAGAGCTCTGGGGAACCGCTTGGGGTGGAGGAAAGGGAGTTTGGGAAGGGCCGGGGCTCCCTCAGCAAAACGAGTCTGGTGTTTGTTCACTGGCGGGGGGGGCTTGGAGCAAGTAATTCCTTGGGATGCAAGCACAGAGCAGGTTAAAATATCACCCAGTTATATGATAAGCCATTAGAGAGTGTC
>JAYRBT010000075.1:132208-146917 GCA_036023395.1 Myiotriccus ornatus
GAACAGGCTCCCCAGGGCAGTGGGCACAGCCCCAAGGCTGCCAGAGCTCCAGGAGGGTTGGGATGATCCTCTGGGGCGCAGGGGGGGACTCTTGGGGGTGACTCTGTGGTTCTGAGGTTGTGCCTCCCTGGGATGGTTTTCCCAGGGCTGTCCCTGGGCTGGAGGGGACACAGAGCCCCTCCTTGGCTCAGCTCCCAGCGAGTCACGGGGCAAATTCGGGCCATCCCTGCGTGGGTTTTCCTGTTGCTCTGCCCCATCCAGCTGGGAGGAGAACGATCCCGTCCCAGCCCCAAAACAACACCCCAAAGGCCGGTTCCTGTTTGCACCCCCAGGTCCTGCAGCAGCTCCTGATCCCGGCAGGAATTCAGGGCTGGGCCCCCTGTGCTGCCCTGGGAGCTGATGCTGGGGGACCTGGTGGGGGGTGAACTCCAACTGCTCATGGAATTAGAGAATCATTTAGGATGGAAAAGACCCTTTGGATGGAGTCCAACCCTCAACCCAGCCCTGCCATGGTCACCTCTAACCCCCGTCCCCAAGTGCCACATCCACATGTCTTAGAAGTCCCTCCAGGGGTGGTGACCCCACCGCTGCCGTGGGCAGCTGTGCCGGGGCTGGGCAGCCCTTTCCACGAGGAGAGAGGGTTCAGTGAGTCCCCGTGTGACTGTGAGCGCTGCTGGTGTGAGCTGGGATGCATCCAGCCCCAGGGATCACCCCAGAGCCTGTGCCAGCCAGGGGATGCCCATCAGGCAAGAGACGTCCTTCAGCACCTCAGACACCCTCCTGCTGATGCCTCTTTATTGCCTGGTTGTATTTTCTAGACCTGACAAGGACATTTTGGAGACAACAGTTGATAAATCTCCAACCCCGGGGGGCAGCACCGCAGCCGGGGGGGCTTTGGGAGCGGGACTAGGGCCGTGTCCCAGCCCGGCCCCGGAGCCCCTGCCCGCAGTCATTGCTGTGGGGTGAAGTAAGAGTCCACTTGCGTGTGACAGACAAATGGAAACTCTGCCTGGGGCCCACCTGCCGCTGCCCCGGCCCTTGACTCAGCGCCTGCGAATATCGCGGTGACGGCGAGGCTGGAAATGCAGGAGCCGGAGCTGGGAATGGGAACGGGACCGGGACGGGGAGGTGGGAGGTGGGAGGTGGCGGGCAGGGCACTGAGCCACCCCCCGCTGGTGTTTGTGGTTGGGCACTGTGTGTTTTCCACAGGAGCTCCCCGGGTTTCTGGAGCTCTGACTTAACCCCTGTGGAGGTCTGACAACCCCCCTGGACAGGGGACAGGCAGGGCCAGGAGGGGGGAAGCAGCTGAAAGGAGGGGACAGCCCACCACAGGAAGTGTCACCAGTAACCAGAAGCACAGAGGGGTTTGGTCACCTCCCTTCTGCTGGAATCCAGGGGTCTGGGAGTTTTCCTGGCCATCTGAGGTGCCTCCCACAGACTCACAGTTCCCGTCCCGTGTTCAGAGCTGGGTGTGGGAGGTGGGGACGGTTCCTGCCCTGTCCTGTTGGGTGGCTTTGAGTGTGTCCCACTGGGGAGGCTGCTGGGGACCCCCTCAGTGCTGGGTGTCCCCTTCCCACGCTGACACAGGGTGGGTGACTGTCCTCACTGACCATCCCCTGGAGCCTGGCTCTGCCCCCTGCCCTGGTGAAGCCCATGGTGGCCTGTGGTGACCCAAGTGTGATATCCCACTGCTGTCCCAGACCTGCTGGGGTGTGAAGAGCCCACCAGGACCCCAGAGACGTTTATGGGATGAGCTTGGAGGATGTTACAGCTCTGGGGAGCCCTTCCCAGAGGGATGAAATGAGCTCTTGGTTTATTCCGGGCCTTTGGCATCTCTGCTTGACAGTGCAACAAGTGGGGAGGTCTCACCCCCTCCTGTCTAATGCTGAGCCTTGGCCAGGGATGGTCTGAGTCCCTGAAGCCTTCAGGGTTTGGCCCAGCTGTTGGAAGGATCTGCCCTCTCTCCGCTCAGCTGTCGTGGCGGGGAAGGCGCCGCCGAGGCTTCCCCTCGTTCCCACCTGGCAGGTCTCTGATCTCCTGGAAAATCTGGGGGGATGGATCACTCTGATGCTTCTGTGGGACAGATTTGCCCCTTTGGAATGGGGTCCTGCCAATAAACCCAGCTGGGGGGTGCCTGTGCTGTGTCACCAGGGGGCTGGGATGGCATGAGGGGGATCGGATCCTTTAGGGAATAAATGACCTTGTCCCTGTTTAGACCAAAGTTACCTGGAAGATAACTAAGGAAACATGTCAGTGCACTGGAAATGTGGGTTTAAAAACCAATTAAAAAAAATCTCAGCTTTCTGTAGGAAGAGAATCCCTGGGAATCAGGGAGAACCTGCATTTCAGCAACCCCTTGAAATACTTGGAGTTCCAGGCAAAAACGGGCTGATATTTTTAATTACCCCTAAATTTTTAATATTCAACCCTCTTGGTTGCCTGCAGGGAGAGCCAGCACAGCCCACTCGGTGTGACGTTCACTTCCACGCTGAGTTGGAGGATTTTATTTCCACCACCAGACTCGCCTTCACCGAGTCAGAATCCCAGAATATTCCCAGCTGGAAGGGACCCACGAGGATCACCGAGGCCCAGCTCTGAAGTGAATGGTTTCTGTGGGTGTTTGAGGGTCCCTCACCCAAACCTGGGGGGGCTGAGGCGCCCCATTCCCGTCCCTGCCATTGTGGTGGCACCAGAACCTTCGTCCCTGGGTCTGGTTCCTCCCAAATCCTCTGACTCCCAGCTCGGCCAACCTGCTGTGGAGAGCAGAGTTTCCCAGCTGGAGTTCACTCAACCCCTGCTGGAGTTTGCTCAACCTCTGCTGGAGTTTGCTCAATGTGAGGTGTCTTTTGGGAATCAACAAGATGCCAACAGACTCCAGTAACGTGGCCTGGGTAAGTCGGGGTGATAAAACCCTGTTGATTCATTTGCACTTGAACTATGAGTCACCCTGTGAGTCAACAGAGCAAACGGCACCCAAACGTCATCCTGCAGGTTGAAAAACCTCCAGTTTCACTCAAATCAAGGGAAATTATTGCCTTGATGTTCCTTCTCTCCTGGGGAAAGCGTTTCGTTTTCAGCCGCGCTGCCTCAAATGGAAACTGGAGAGGAATCCGAGTGCTCATTTCCTTACGAACCACAGTGTTGGTATTGATTGATTTTGCTTTCAGAGCTCTCCAAATTGCTTTTCTTGATCAAAAGAAACCTACTTTTTTTTGTTTTGTTTTGTTTTGTTTTGTTTTGTTTTACAACAAAGTGTTTCTGGTGCAGATTAAACATTGAGATCATCCCTGGGAAAGGCACAGGGAAGACTCTTGAGGATTATTGATGTTTGTGGGAGTCTGGAAATAGCCACATGTGGAAAGAGTCATCAAAGCACGTGGAGGGGTCAAGTGGAGGGGTCAAGGCAGGGAGAAATCCCTGGAGGTCAAGGTGTGGAGGAACCAGAGCTTCTCCCACCGTCCCCTCCAGGTGCCAGACCCAGCTGGGAGCCAAAGGAGCTGGAGGGGCTCAGATGGAAGGTCTCCTCCAGCCCTGGGCAGCAGCACTGTCTTCTCTCTTGCCAGAGCAGCTGCAGGAAATTTTCTGGTTCGTGACCCACTTGGCAAGTTTGAGCCTCTCCCAGATGATCCGGGGACCAGGAGGAGCTGCCCGAGCCCGGCCATGGCAGCAGAAGTGCCTGGGAGTGCCCTGCCACCTCCTCCTGCCTCAGAGAGCTCATCCCTCAGGCATCCCCAGGGTATTTTGGGGGAGGTTTTATTGGCCACATTCCTCCTCACGGGGGGAAAGTAATCGAGGAACATCTGGGGTATCACATAGTTGTGGAGGGAACGGGCCCTCCCTGAGGCACTGACACCATCTCATGGTGTCCCGGCCTTGTCCTGCTGCCAAACAACCAGGGCAGGAGAAGAAATCCCTCCCTGGAGCACGAGGGTCTTGCTGCTCCAGCTGGGATGTGTCACCCCTCGGGCTCTTCTGTGGGATGTCCCCACATCCCTTTGCACACCAGGCTTGGCCAAGGGGGCTTTGCTCTTCCTTCTCTCCCTCCCATTGCCGGGTGACCACAGTTCCCCCCACGCCTGGAAAACCACGCCCTTGGTGCCAAGCTGGGGTCACCTGGCCCTGACAGAGGTCAGGCTTCGTGCTCTGGCTGTCCTGGAGGTGCCTCTTCACACCGGTGTCCATGTCTGGAGGTGTCTCCTGGGGACCACGGAACCCTGAGCCTTTGGAGCAGCACCCAGGAGAGCCAGGCTCGCTTGGCTCCTCCCCAGCTGCCTCCCTGGACACAGGGAATCAGCTGGGGAACAGGGAAAACACTGACAGCCCAAGTTTGAGGAAGGCTGGGGGTACAGAGACACCTTCAGCAGCGTCTCGTACATGGTAAGGGAGGGAAACGGGCAGGCTGGGGGTGAGGGGTCATGTCCTGGAGGATTCTGGGGCTTCCCTGGCTCACTGGGGGGATTTGGGGTGAATCTGGGTTTGGGGGGTGACAGGAGGGTGGCTGGTGATGAGTTCTGGGGTGCTGAGGCTCCGTGGCCAAGGTGCTGGTGGAAGGGGCAGCGCCTGGAGGACACGGCACAGGGTGAGGGGCTGATGTCCTCCAGGAACAGGGGTGGGGGATAGGGCCAGCTGGGCTGGGCCAAATCATCCCAAGGGTTGTGTTCCTACCTCAGACATTGTGGGCTTGAGGATGAGGAGGGGGAGGACAGAGGGAGCAGAGGGGTCTGGGGTCACAGGGGCTGTGGGAGAACGTGAGGGGGAGCGGGTGGGTTGGGGGGTCAGTGAAGGATTAACTGGGGGGGTGGGTCTGGTGTCAGTGCAGGGGCTGGGGAAGGCATGTGGGGTCCAGTGGTCCCTGGAGAGGCTGAGAGGAGGCTGGGGGGGGCAGTGGGTGGCTGAGGAGGTGGCAGTGGGGGCATGGGGAAGCCCCGAGCTAGAGGGGTGCTGGGGACAGGAGCCGTGTCCCCAAAGAAAGGTGACCCGGCCCTGGCCCGCCCAGCCCTGTGAGAGCCCGGGGGGGCGGCCGGGACCGTGTGCTGCCATCCCATAGGAGGGGGCCGCGGGGGCTGCTGAATGTGCAGGTCCCGGGTGGCTATTCCTGGCCGTCCCGCCCGCGCAGGCAGATTGGTTTGCAGGGAGGTGACAAGTGCCAGCCCAAGCCTATAAAAGTCACGGCAGCCCCTGTCCTGGCTCAGTGACCTGGTTCCCCCCTCCCAGCACAGCCCTCCCGCCGCAGAGGGGACACACCTGAGCAGGGATCCCACCGAGGAGCCCCGACCCCGCGTCTGGAGGAGAGACCTCTTGTCTGGAGCAGGAACCCCAAAGCAGGGCGGAGATCCCGGAGCAGAGACCCCCAGCCCTGCTGTCCCCCAGCCCCCCGCCCTGCAGCGATGACGGGTAAAGCGGCCCCTCCAGCCAAAAAACCGGCCCCGGCGGCTGCCAAGAAAAAGGCAGCGCCGGCCCCCAAGGAAAAGGCAGCCCCAAAGGAAGAACCAGCCCCAAAGGAAGAACCAGCCCCAAAGGAAGAACCAGCCCCAAAGGAAGAACCAGTCCCAAAGGAAGAAGCGGCCCCCAAGGAAGAAGCAGCCCCGGCCCCAGCTGCTGAAGAGCCCCCAGCCCCCACAGAAGCCGCTGCCACCCCCCCAGAAGCCGGAGCAGAAGCCACTCCAGCCCCCGAAGAAGGTTCCCCAGCTCCCCCAGCCGAACCCCCAGCCCCCGAACCTGAACCCCAACCGGAGAAGCCCAAGGAAGGTGAGGACGGGGCGGGACCCTGGAGCGGGGACGGGGCACAAGCAGGGCTTGGAGGGGCTCGGGGGGTGTCGGGGTGAGGGGGCGGAGGGACGGAGCCGTCAAGGGGGATTTGCTGAGGACTGGGAGGGTGGGTGGCAGACGAGGAGGGTGAGGGATTGCCCTGCGGCAGAGCCTGCCCTCACCCCGGGTTCGTTGCAGAGCCACCCAGCTCCCCCCTGTCCTTGGCCGTGGAGGAGGTGAGTGAGAATTCCTTCACGCTGACCTGGAAAGCCCCGGAGCACACGGGCAAGGCGGGCCTGGATGGATACCTGGTGGAGATCTGCAAGGATGGAAGTAGGACGGGGCTTTGCTGCCTCTGAGCGTGGAGGGGGGTGTGCTTGTCTAGGCGTGGGGGGAGGGGTTGGAAACGCATTTCCCCAGGCACCAACTCCTGTTCCTTGCCCAAATCCATGCATTTTAAATGGCTATTTTATTTTATTTATTTTTTCCCCATGGAGAAGTGGAGCTTCCCGTTGCCTTCAGATAGCTGGGATGTCTCTAGCAAGGGGTTTAATGTCACTGCTGTGTCCAGCTGGAGGGTGGAGGAGGGACCAGCCTGCCCTCTGAGGATGGTCCCTGATGAACTCCAGTTCTGCAGGGACGTGGGGTTGGGATGGTGATCCAAGAAAACGGGAGGAAGAAGCTCAGTTCTGCCACATTTGCCTAAAGTGAAGCATGGAAGGAATAGGGATAAGGCGGGAGGATGAGGGAGGAAAGGATCCTGGGAAGCAGAAGAGGGGCTGGAATGTGTCAGCAGACCTGCAGGAGGGTGGGTGGGTGGATGGAGGGGGCTGGTGGGTGTCAGTAATGATCTGTGGTTCTCTGGTTGGCCTCTGGAGTGGTGGGGGGGGGGGGGAGGAAGACTTGAATTTTGGGACCTCTCTTGAAGCCCTGCTGGGCTTTGGGGTGACAGTGGGTGACCCGTGTGTCACCTCCCCTACAAGGGGAGGCTGGGGCTGCTGGGCTGGTGCTTCAGGAGCCTGGAGGGGTTTGGGAGACCCAGGTGGTCCGAGGGCCTTGGGGAACTCGATCCTTGGCTGTTTAGCTGGTGGCACACACGGCCAACACATTCTTGGCTCCCATCGCTGGGCTGGGGACAGGGGACAACCATGAGGAGGCCCTTGTGTGGCACAGGGAAAGATGCAGCAGTTCCTGGAGGGGGCTGGGGGACAGGCACCCAAAGGGCACAGTCTAGGTGCTCTCCTGGGCCTGTCTGGGTGGCAGGAGAGCTCCAGTCACACTTTGGGGACACCCAGGCCTGTGGTGACCAGGTGGTTTGTTCTCCACCTGAGGGTTTGGCACAAGGCCAGGCTGTGCCAGCTGGGGATGGGGCTGCGTTTGTGCCTCCTGCCTGTGGGGTGGATGTGAGATGCCCCTTCCAAGAAGGAAGCCAGAGGTGAAGGGAAAGAGCAGCTGGTGGGATTTGGCTGCTCTTGAAGGCACTGGCAGGAAAAGCTCCTTGGTTTGAAGGTGGCTTGGCATGGACAGGTCCATGGGGCCGGTGGCACGTGATGACCAGACCTTGCCTGGGGCACAGGACATGCTGGGGAACATGGGGAACCCCACTGTTGCCCTGAGGCAGTGAGAGGGGTGCACTGGCAGAGGGGTCAAAGGATTTTTGCTTCCAGAAACGCCCCTGGTCAGCAAGGACCGCATTTGCTGGACCTTGATGCCTTTTCTTACCTGCAGACAACCTCCTGCTCCACTGCTGAGCTTCTGCATGCTCTTCATACCCCAAACTTCACACCCAGCTCTTCACACCCCACACTCCTTGGCAGGGGGTGCCCAACCTCCCCTCTAAGGTCCCTTTTTCTGCTGCTGCCCCAAATCATTCCATCTTTCCAAGGAAGGCGTTCTGTGCCTCTGGATCCCTCCTGGGGGGATCCTGCTGTTTGGGGGTTGTCTGTCTGTCCCTGGCACACCTGAAGTTCTGTGCTGGGTTCATCCCAGGTTCTGACTGGAAAGCTGTGAACCAGGAGCCTTTTCTTTCCACCCGCTACACGATCCCAAACCTCAGCTCCGGGGACAAGATCCACGTGCGGGTGACGGCCGTCGGTGCCAGCGGCTCCAGCGCCCCGGCCACGCTGGAGCAGCCCGTGCTCATCAGGGAGATCCTCCGTGAGTACTGCACAGCTCTGGGGGGAAATCCCTGCACAGCTCTGGGGGGAAATCCCTGCACAGCTCCAGGGGGAAATCCCTGAAGAATTCTGGGTCAAATCCCTGCAGAATTCCTCAAATCCTTACAGAATTCCTGTGTGAAATCCCTGCACAACTCCTGGGTGTCCATCCCTGCAGCCTCGGCCCCTCTCGCACATCACATCCAACCCTTGATCCTGATCACGGAATGTTCGGGACTGGAAGGGCCCACAGGGATCCTCAAGTCCAACCCCTGAGTGAAAGGCCCACCCAGGGATCAAACCCACCCCGCTGGAACACCCAGCTGCTCTGATCCCAGATTTTGGGGTTATTCTTCAGGCCTGTGCACAATTCCCTCGGGAAGGAGAAACTCCCCGAGCTGCAGCCGCTGCTCCTGCAGCGGGGGGAGCTTCGGGGTGAGGGAGTCCCAGGGCAGAGCCCCCACATTTCCGTGGCAGGAGCTCGGGCTCCGTGTCCCTCCCCGCCTCTCTCCTCCCCCTGGCCATGCTCGAATCCCAAAAGTTCCACCCTCCTGTTGGCCAGAAACTTTTATTTGGCTTGTCTGGGCCGTGGGAACTCCAATCACGCTGAACTCGCTAATGAACGAGTGGCTGCCGTGCCTGGCAAGGCTCACATTCCTCCCGGGATGCTGCACTGGATAAGGCCTTGCTGGTTCCCACAGCAAACGGCAAATTCAGGCTCATTTTCCCTTTCCAAGGAATTATTAAGGCCCAAGTTTTCCTGGTACTTGAAGGACACATCGGATTTTACAGCTGCTTAAAAATAGTGAGAATGCCAACAAAGGTTATTCCAGGAACCATCAGCTTTTCATAGGAAAAGGCTTGGAGGTGTTCTTGGAGGTGTCTGGGTCTGTGCTCTGGGAGGAGGTGGATGTCTCTTTTCTTTTTCTTTCTTTCTTTTTTTTTTTTTCTTGTTTTTTTTTTTTTCTTTTTTTCCTCTTTTTTCTTTTTCTTTTTTCTTTCTTTTTTCTTGTTTTCTTTTTCTTTTTTCTTATTTTTTCTCTTTTTTCTTTTTTTCTTTTTTCTTTTTTTCTTTTCCTTTCCCTTTCTCTTTCCCGTTCCTGTTCCCGTTCCCGTTCCCTGAAGTGTGTCCAGCACAGGAGTTCTCCCCTCTCTGCCGGCTCCGTTCCCTTCTGTCTCTCCTGTTTTCCCGGGCCTGCCCTCTGTGTCCCTACCCCTGCTTGGGGGGCTTGGGAACAGGAGAGGGACAGGGAGAAAGGAGGGAGGAGCAGGGTGGGAGACACGTTCTGCAGGGACCTGGGGCAGGGAAAATGCCTCCCCACGCTGACAGTGTCACCTCGGCGCAGGGAGGGAGCTGAGGGCCCCCCCCGGCATTCCCATTCCTCCCTGGGCTCAGGTTTCCGTGCCAGGCTGAGGGGGAAGAGCCCAGGAGGCAGCAGGGATGGAGGGATGTGTCCCTGGAGCCGCAGCAGGAGCACAGGAGGGACGTCCTCGGCTGTCGGAGCCGTCTGGGAGCGCCGGGCGTGGCCCCAGGATTCCACCCTCACAGCTGTTTGGCTCAGTCCGGTTTAATTCTGGCCGTGCCCCCTCCCCAGAGCTCCTGCACCTTTAATCCAGGCACAGACACTCAGCTCTTTCATGAGGGGCCCCCCTAAAGCCTCTCCAGAAGGATCCCCGAGTGGTAGAGTTACACAGGTTCTATTTTCACCCCGGACAGAAGGAGACAATCCCTCCCTCAGCCTCCTCCGGGGGTGTTTTCCTTGGCTTTGTTATGTTCCCTTGGGGACACGTCCCTTGTCACGAGCCTGGGGCTGTCCCAGCCATTCCCAGGCACCTCCTCGATGGCACAGGCAGGTGGAGGTCGGGGGTGCTGCAGGTTTGGGTTGTGTTACCTCTGGAAAGTCTGGGGAGGGACTATTTCCGAGCTGGGAGATGCTGTTCCCAGCCTTGTTCCCGTGTGGGTCGTGCTGGGGCTCTCCTGGTCAAGCCCACGTTGTCTCCATGACCTGCAGGCAGTGAACAGTGCACTGGGTTGGTGATCTGGTGTCCCGGGGGTGGATACAGTTTTGGGATACAGGTCATGGCCCTGCAGGGAATCAGAACTGTCCAGGAGACGAGAGGGAAGAGGTGGCCACGTTTCTTGGTGGGTTTCCTGATGGCCAAGCAGGGGGATGTGTGGAGGGGGATGTGACTTCCTTGTGTTTTCCTTGCTCTCCTGACCCGCCTTTCTGGTCCCCAGAGCTCCCAAAGATCCGGATGCCTCGTCACCTGCGGGAGACTTATGTCAGGCGTGTCGGGGACGCAGTGAACATCATGATCCCTTTCCAGGTAGGTGGGTGGTGTGGGATTTAATCCCCCAGGTGTTTTCACTCCAGGTTAGGTCCTGCAGTGACTTTCCATGACATGCCTGGGGCCAGCTGTGGTCTGACTGTCCTGGTCCCTGTATCTTATGGGCCAAGGATGGAAAATGAGGCAGGAGCCTTTTCCCCATTCCTGCCCAGCTCCCATTTTTCCCCTGCTACACCTTTATTGGTGGTGCTGGCAATGGGACAACCCCAGAGATGCCAGGACACGGGCTGGCTGTTGCTGCTGCCTCAGCCCACCAGCCCTGTCCAGCCCCAGGACCCCACAGCTCAGCACTGGGGGTCCCCTCGAGGGGAGCAGCTGCCTTTGAGGCCGGGCTGTGTGATGGGGAGCGATGATGGCACTGGTGGGAAAAGCTGGAGGTTGTCCCCTCAACTGCTCTGTCCTGGATGGGACATCACCAAAACATCTCTACGGTCTGGGATGGGCAAAACCAGCCCTGGAATGTGTTGGCCGAGCAGAGGGGAGTGAGAGGCCCCTGAGATGAGCGACATGTCCCAGAGAAATCTGGGACCTTGTGCTGGCCACACTCCAGGCAGGCTTTTCCCTGGATGCCAGATTTAAGCCTGTGCTGTTGGGCTTGAGCCTGGGCTCAGCGCCTGGGAAACGGGACTACAGCCCTGGGAGAGTGAAGGAATTCGGGGAACCGGCGTGTTCCAGCCTCATCCCTGGAGCCTGAGGGCTCCCCATTCCTGACGCCTGGCGGGACTGGCAGCGGATCTGGGGCTGGCAGGGATCAGCTGCAGGTCCTTCCCTGCTGGTCCTGCCCACCGTGCGCTCCAGTGGCTCCCAACCTGCCTCTGCTCCAGGGAAAGCCGCAGCCCGAGGTGACCTGGACCAAGGGGGACCAGCCCGTGGACACCTCCCGCGTCAACATCCGCAACACGGCGCGGGACACCGTCTTCTACATCCGGCAGGCCCAGCGCGCCGACTCGGGGCAGTACCAGCTCTGCGTGAGGATCAACGGCGCCGAGGACAGGGCCATCCTGGACATCCAGGTGGTTGGTAAGGACGGGCAGGGACACCCCGGCGCCCGTTTCGACTCCCTGGCTGTGGGAAGGTCTTGTTCAGGGTGGGATGGGTCGGGATGGGACAGGACCAGCAACAAAGAGAACGACTCCGGGGTCCCTCTTCCAGTGGGATCATGGAGGTGAATCCTCTGGTTGGGGTGCAGGGTTTCTACCAGCCCTTGCCCCTCACAGCTGCTCCAGGGCTCATTTCTTCTCCTTGGTTTTGGGTAGGTCTTGTTCTGGGTGGGATGGGATGGGACAGGACCAGCAAGGAGGTGAAGGACTCCGGGGCCCCTCTTCCAGTGGGATCTTCTCCAGGGTCATGGAAGTGAATCCCCTGGCTGGGGGTGCAGGGTTCCCACCAACCCTCACAACTCATGGCTTATCATCCCTCGTGAGCTGCAGGAGAGGGAGCAGAGATCAAAAATGAGGAGCTCGAGGCTCAGAACGTGGGGGGAGCGACTCGGGATGTCACCCGGAGGGCTTGTGTTTGCAGAGCCACCCGGGCCCCCCCAGAACCTGAAGCTGGTGGATGTGTGGGGCTTCAACGTGGCCCTGGAGTGGACCCCCCCTGCAGACAACGGGAACGCCGAGATCAAGGGCTACAGGGTGCAGAAGTCAGACAAGAAGAGTGGGGTGAGTCTGGGCAGCCCCAGTGCAGAGAGGTACTGAGAGGTTTTTGCCACAGGACAGGCCCCAGTCATTTTTAACACATCAGTCTGTACAGTTCTTGCTCTGCTTTTCTCACCAAGACTTTCCAGGCACTTCTTCCCCCTCGTTTTCTTTGTTTTCCTCTGGGTTTTGGCATGCAAGTTCATCGTACGTTACATCCAACAAGGATTAATATTTTTAAAAAATAATCCGTCTTGTGGTTGTAAAAAAACCCAAAAACCCCAAACAAACCAAACAAAGAAACAAACACTTTTTTTGGTACAGCTGCAGCTCAGATCGGTTCAGGTAAAGATTTACTGGAAATGGTGATATCGACCTCTTAGCTTAAAGGGTTGTGTACGCACTCTATATATTTATATATAGTATGTAAGACTTTATGTATCTGTGATATGTGGATGGTTTCATCCCTTCCCAGAGGAAGGGATGAAACGGGAGTCTCGATTTTAGAAAAAAAAAAAAAAAGAAAAGAAAAGGAAAAAGGCAAATAGTTAAAGAAGTTTCTGGTATGGTGTGATAAAAATAAATACAGCAAAGCACCCACCATTTTGTAGGGTAGGATGGCAAAAGCAGACCTGTGCACTGCCGGCATCTTCCCCCCTCCATCCCCGGACCTGCTGCCTTTCCCTCCTCCATCCCTGGTCCTGCTGCCTTTCCCCACAGTTCCCTTTCCCCCCTCCATCCCCAGACCTGCTCCCTTTCCCTCCTCCATCCCCGGACCTGCCGCCCTTCCTCACGGCTCCCTTTTCCTCCCGCTCCCAGAAGTGGTTCACGGTGCTGGAGCGCTGCACCCGCACCAGCTGCACCATCTCCGACCTCATCATCGGCAACACCTACTCCTTCCGCGTCTTCTCCGAGAACTCCTGCGGGCTCAGCGACAGCGCCGCCGTGGCCGCCGGGGTCGCCCACATCGAGAAGACAAGTGGGGGCACTCCCGGCCTCGGGCTTGGGGTGGGGGTGGTGGGGCAAGAGGGGTCCCGACCCCGCGGGGGCTTCCCGGGTGTTGGGTGGTGGTGGCTGTGGTGGTCCCCTGCCCGCACCCCACACCTCATTCCCCGTGCCGTGGGCAGCCCCCTCGGGGAGCAGCCAAGGCGTGGACATCCCTGGGGGAGATGGAAGCAGGATCTGGGGCACTGAGGGACAGCCCTGCCTTTGGCCCCGCAGCTCAGGGCCAGCAGAGACCCCTCAGGGGTCCATCTCGGGGCCAAACCTGCCAGCAGCCTCCCTCAGCCCTGCTCTCCATCTCCATCCTGCTCCCTGGGAGCACACAGGGAGTTGGGGGGCTCTGCCCACCAGCTCCTGTTTCTCTGGGCTGAGTTTTGGGGATGGAGTGGCAGATCCGGGGAGGTGCCTGGCCCGGGGCTGACAGGGGGGATCACAGTGGGACTGAGGGCTGGCACCTCCCCTGACCCCGGCAGGGACTGGGCACTGACGTGGGGGGGCTGGATGAGGAGACAGGGCTGGGCTGGGCTGAGAGCAGGTCCTTGGGGCAGGGCTGGTGACACCCGGCCCATGTGAGGGAGCAGAAGGATTTTTGGGTACCCTGTGACCACGTGTTGGTCAGTCCAGGAGCCTGAGCTCTGCCTCAGCCCACAACTTATTTCCTCAGAAACGACTTACCAGCCAGAGAAGATCCCACAGAGGGACATGATGGAGCCTCCAAAGTTCACTCAGCCCCTGACAGACCGAACCACCACCCGGGGCTACAGCACACACCTCTTCTGCTCTGTCAGGGGCTTCCCCCAGGTCAGAGGGACAGCACCACCTCCATGTGTGGGCACCAGGGGCTTTGGAGAGGTGGCTGGAGGTGCTGGGAGATGGTTGGTTGTGCTGGGTTGGGGTTGGGTGAGGGTGGGGAGCTGCAGCTGCCCCTCCTGGGGCAGGTTTGGGGTGTTCCTTCATGGGGGTGGGAGACTGGTTGTAATTCAAGCCATGTCCCATCTCCTGCACTGGGGGAGGAGGTGTGGAATAGTGGTTTGGGCTCGAAAATGGGAGATTTGGGTCTTCAAATTCCTTCTGAGTGTGAATCCCACCATGGCCACCAACTCCAGGCGGGGCCGAGGCAAAGGCAGAGGGAGAGGAGGTGGCTGCATTTTGGGGTCAGACAGACTTCTCACTTCCCTCCCTGCTTCAAACAAATGAACGGGTCCTGCTGCTTTCCAGCCCAAAATCATCTGGTTGAAAAACCAGATGGAGATCCGGGAAGACCCCAAGTACATCGCGATGATCGAGCAGGGTGTGTGCTCACTGGAGATCCGCAAGCCCAGCCCTTTCGACGGCGGCGTTTATACCTGCAAGGCGGTGAATGCCCTCGGGGAGGCCTCGGTGGACTGCAGGCTGGATGTGAAAGGTGAGGAGCAGCAGGAGGAGCAGGAGGGACTCCCTGCCTGCCTTGCCCTGCTCTCTCGGCGGGGGTGGGGGGGTTCTCCCTGGTTTGTGTTGATCCTGGTGGTGGTGGGGCAGTCTGAGGGCTCTGGACAGCCCTGTGGAGCTGCAGCTGCACAGCCTTCTTGGGTTTATGGCCTTTGAAGCATCTTGAAATCATCTTTCTGCATTCATGGCCTAAAAGTCCCAAACTCACCAAATCCCAGGATATGCTGGGCTGGAAGGGACCCACAAGGATCATCCAGTCCAACCCTCAGCCCTGCACAGGCCCATCCCCAAGGGTCCCCCCCTATGCCCCAAAGGATCATCCCAACCCTCCTGGAGCTCTGGCAGCCTTGGGGCTGTGCCCACTGCCCTGGGGAGCCTGTTCAGTGCCA
>JAYRBT010000075.1:146925-180952 GCA_036023395.1 Myiotriccus ornatus
GGGCTGTCCCTGGTCCCCCCAGAGCAGAGCTCAGTCCTGCCCCTCCTCTGCCCCTGCCCAGGCAGGTGGAACTGCAGTGAGGGCTCCCCTCAATCTCCTCCAGCTGAACACACCAAGTGCTCTCAGCCCCTCGAGGCCTTTCCCCATCTTTGTTGCCTCCTTTGGACACTCTCTAAGAGCTCGATCTCTTCCTTATATTGCCCAAAACTGCACAGTGGGAAGGAAAGCAGAGCCCTGAAGCCAGAGGAGCTGCTGCAGATCGGACCCATCCTGCTCCTCTCTGCACCCCCAGCAGTGGTGTCCTGAGCCACCCCCAAGCCCTGCCTGGGTGGGTGTGAGCTGAGCCTCCTCCCCTGCCCCTGGGCTGCCCTGATTTATGCCCAGGGATCCTGCCCAGCCTCCCCAGCTCGCATTTCCCTGCCTCAGCAGCGCTCCCAGAGCAGCCCTTGCAAGGAGCTGCCCCCATTTCTCCCCCTGCCCAGGGCAGCCCCTCCTGTCCCACAGCCAGGATTCCTCCTGCCCACCCCCCATGTGCTCCTCCAGTGCCTGTGTGTCCTTAAACACACCTTGTGTATGTGATTTCCCAAAAATTATTCCTCAAAATCATGAAACCAGGGAATGGTTTGGGCTGGAGGGACCTTAGAGGTCGTCTTGTTCCAAACCCTGCCCTGGGCAGGGACACCTTCCACTGTCCCAGGTGGCTCCAAGTTTATCCAGTCTGGCCTTGGACACTTCCAGGGATGGGGCATCCTCTGGGAATTCCAGCCCAGCCCCTCCACACCCTCCCAGACAGCAATTCCCTCCCCATCTCCCATCTGTCCCTGCCCTCTGGCAGTGGAAGCCATTCCCTGTGTCCTGTCCCTCCATCCCTTGTCCCCAGTCCCTCTCCAGCTCTCCTGGAGCCCCTTCAGGCCCTGGAAGGGGCTCCAAGGTGTCCCTGGAGCCTTCCCTTCTCCAGGGGAGCATTCCCAGCTCTCCCAGCCTGGCTCCAGAGCAGGGGGTCTCCAGCCCTGGCAGCATCTCCGGGACCTCCTCTGGACAGAGTCCCCCCCTGCCCTCTGCCCACGTCAGGCAGGAGGATGAGCTGGTCCCTGTGCTGGGAACGCCCTGGAATCCCCCAGGCTGGGCTCTCGGGGCCCTGGTGGGGCTGGGATGGCTTGGATCGTGTGTGTGTGCAGGGATGGGGGTGTGGGGGCACACGGGGGGTTTGACTGTGCCCTGGCTCACCTTTGGAAGTCAGAGGGGAGTAAAATGAGGGGAACTGAGGGGCTTTGTGTCTGCTGTGCTCTCCTGCAGTGCCCAAGTGAGAACAGATCGGAGGGCAAGACAAAGAGCAAGGTGGGTCTGGGTGGGGGCTCTGGGATTGCTGGGGGGTGGTTTGAGGGTCCTGGAATAGCCCCTGTCACCCCAACTTGGGCCCCCCTCACCCCTCGGCTTGGGAGGCACTGCTGGGGTGGGAGGTGGAGCCTGAGAGAAACCTGTCCCTCTGGGAGGTGGAGGGAGGGCTGTAAATAGGGCCGGGAGGAGGGACAGGGGAGGGCTGATGTGCCCAGCACGGGCAGCACAGCGGGCACGGCCCCAGTTTGCAGCCAGGGCTCCTGGAGAAACTTGGGCTGGACAGGAGGGACAGGTCCTGGGGCCTGGGGACAGGAATAAAGGGGTGTGAAGCGGGGCTGTGGGGTGGAAACACGGAGATAAAGGGCTGTGCCTGAGTTTTGTGGGGCAGGAGAGGGTTGGGCGGCTGGGCTGGGTTTGTCTTGCACTGGAGCCACAGCAGGCATTTTCCTCCCCTTCATCCCTGAGTGTGGGGCTCTCAAAGCCCTCAGATCTCACTCCCTGTCCCCAGGTGGATGCTGCAGCTGCTGGGTGGGATCAGGGCCCGTGGTGATGCCCCTGGTCTCTGCTGCTGGGGGGCTGCCCCTCCCTGGCAGAGCTCGGGGGGGGCTGCCCTGGCACGGCCCTCTCCGAGCCTGTCCTGAGCTGTGACAATAAAACCAGCCCCTCTGAGGGCCTTTAGTCCTAATGACAACCCTAAACCCTCTGTCCTGCTTCTTGTGGGGTTGCCTTGGCCAGGGGGAGGTGGAGGGAAGAGCTCCAGGGGTGATGTGGGGCCGGGTAACATCCCACCCCACCGTGGGAGGAGGAGATGGTTTCCTGAGCTGGGAAAGGACCCTCTTTGTGGAACACACCAGAAGGTGTGTGGACCAGAGGGAACCCAGCCAGGGGAAGGATAGTGAGGGAAGTTTTCCTGCTGGAGCTGGAGGATGATCCTGGCTGGGGAGAAAGAACAGCAACATCAAAGCTGTGGAGCTGATGCTTCTTCACCAAAGCACAATTTCTTTGTCCACACCAGTGACCCGGCCAGGATTGGCCACCAGCATCCCCTTCCCCCGGCATGAGGAAGGATAAACATGCACAGGTGGGGCCAGAATTCCCAGAATTCCTCGCTTCCCCCAAATTCCCACAAAATTCCATCAAACCCCCCTTAAAATAGTGCAAAATTGCACTGAAGTACCCCAAACATGTAAAATGCATCCAAAGTACCCCCAGAATCTCCCAAAAGATCCGAGAATTTTCCCAAATCCCCCCAATATTCCCAAACACACAAAACCACCTCCAAAAAAATTCCCAAATTCCATCAAACCCACCCAAAATACGTGCAAAATACACCCAACCCCCCAAATCATCCCCAAATCCTCCAAGGCCATCAAATTCCCCCAAGTTCCATCAAAATACTCAATCAAGTCCTGTAATATCCCCAAATGCCCTCAAAACCCACCCAAATCCCTGAAAATTTTGGTGGGGCTTGGGGGAATTCGGGGGGGTTGGAGGATTTGGGGGTGATTTGAGGGTTTGGTGTTTTGATGGGACCTGGGGGAATTTGGGGGGTTTGGAGGATTTGGGGATTATTTGGGTGTATTTCGCCCGTATTTTGGGTGGGTTTGAATTTGGGATTTTTCTTTGTTTTGGAGGTGGGTTTGTGGGTTTGTGAATATCGGGGGGATTTGGGGAGATTCTGGGAGGTTTTGGGGGGGTTGGGGGTGCTTTGGGTGTGTTTTGCACCCAGGGGGTGCTGCAGCGGCCCCATTCCCACCATCAGAGGGCATCCTCGGATCGCCTGTCCCGGCCGCGCTGGGGGTGGAGCTGGGACTGTGGGGATGCTGCAGTCCGGGCTGCGGAGCCGCTTGTCCCCGGCACGCTCACGGGTGGCCCTGGACGCTGGTGGGGATGGTGCCCTGGGTGCCCCTGGCACGGGGCGTTCTTTGGGACACAGGGCCTGGAACCCTCAGCAGGGGCTTTGCCACCACGAGGGAGAAGCAGCATCGCCCAGACTGTCCCACTGCCCGCTGTGCCCTTTCCAGACCCTCATTCCGACCCTCCAGGGCACAGCCTGTGTTCGTAACCCCCCCGGGGCACCCAGGGGGGCGAGAACATCCACGTTTAGTGGGAAAGGTCTGGAGAGCACCGAATGGAAAAATCCACTGGATGGGGTTGTTTTGTCTGAGGTGACTGTTCCCGTGGCTTTTAATTTGCGAGCATCCCAGTCCCCAGGTTTCTGGGCACCTCAGCAAGGACCAGGGGAAGGTGCCAGTGCCGGGAGAGCAGCGGGAATGAGCTGCAAGTGGGAGTCAGAGCTGGCAAACAGCAGCACAGATCTGAGGGCGCTGCTGTGCCGAGGGACCACGGGGGGCTGGGGGTCCTCTCCGCACCAGGCTGGGCTTGCAGCAGCCCCAGGCGCTGCTGACATTGGGTTCTGCCCCTCCGGGGGGCTGGGAGGGCGTTCAGGGCCCCAGGGAAGGATTTGCTGTCGCTCCTCTGCTCTGCCCTGCTCCCGTTTTGCCTGGAAATGATGCCCTGAGGCCCCTGCAAAGTGTGGGAGGGCGAGTTCCTCATCTCCTCTCTTCTTTGTTACCCTCCTCTTCCCTCCAGGCTGAGCAGAGTGGGAGAAGGGGACACCCAGCAGCCCCACTGCCCGTGCCCCCCATTCACAGCGTTGCTCTTGGTGCCCAGCTAAGAAACCACCCCTAAACCTCACCCTTTCAAGGTCCCTTTCCTGTTTGCACCCCCCTCAACCCTCGCAGGAACTCTCTGCAGCCCCTTTGCCGTTGGTGACGTGTCCCCTCTGAGGGCAGGACCCCGAAGGGTCACAGGACGTGTGTTCCAATGGGAGCCTGGTGAACAAGGGATGCTGATAAGGAAAGAATCCCAATGAACTCGAATTAACTCTTCCCACCACTGCTTGAGCCCTGGAGGAGATCCTGCTGCAGAGCAGGGGTTGGCACTGCCCCCATCCAGAGGGACCAAAGCTGGAAGGGGGTGGATGATCCATGTCCAGCCACCCCCTCCTTCAGTGGCAGGGGTGGGAAAGTGCTCCTGTGGCAGCACCAGCCCTGACTCAGTGGCCTGCAGCCACCCCCTAGTTGCCCCCAGATGGGTGCAGGTGCCCCTCTGCCCTCCCTGGGCCCTGGAATTGCTTCATTATCCCACAGTTTTTGGGTCGAAAGCGTTTGGCTGCATGGGGAGGGTGAGAGGGAGCGACGTGAGACAGATGAGACAACGGGCCGGGAGAGATTTGCTGCTGCTTTTCACAGAAGAGACGAGGGAGAAAAGAGGGAAAAGGGCTCAAAACCGAAGGAAAAGGAAGGAGAAGACACGTGGAGAGGACACAGTCCCTGGGTGCAGCTCGTGGGGTGTGGGTGCTGTTGGGGACCACGGGGAGCCATCGGGGCTGCACGAGGTGCTCCTGCAGAGCACTCTGGGGTTGTGCTCGAGGGTCCCACCGCCCCTCTGCCCACCTCTCTGCTGGCACTGGGAGCTGGACACTGACCCTGTGCTCCGTGGGGACGGTGGGTTCCCACTGCCATGGGAGGCCTTTTCCCATCCCTTGCCGTGCCTGTGCTCAGCTCAGCCCTTCCCGGTTGTGGAAGGGGAAGAAAAGCCCTGAAGAGCTGCAGATCTCCAGCAATTCCCCTGCCCGGGCACTCAGCACCTTCACTCCCTGGTTCCCAGTGCCCAGCTGGGTCCACGGATGAGGGGGGGCAGAGCATGAGGTGCCCCCCACATCTCCACAGAGCTGGGGGTCTCCATCGACGGGTGGGCACCTCCTGCCTGGTTTGGGTCACGGGTCTTTATTTGCAGGAAGATAAACTGCTCCTCTGTCTGTACAACCTCTCCTTAAATACTTGGCAACCCTTAAAAAATAAAAAAGAAAACCAAAAAACAAACAGGGGAAAAAAACCAAACCAAAACAAACCCAGGAAGGAACAGTGCAGGGCTACAACATCCAAAAAGTGAATAAATAACCCCCCGGGGAGGGTACACGGCTGCTGGGATCATCCCGACCCTCCAGGAGGGCAGGGCCGGGGTGGGCACAGACCCCCTCCCTGCCCTCCCCCCGGCCCTAATTGCCCGGCTCGGCCGCGGTGGTGCTGCTGGTGGCATTTTTGGCGGTTTTGCAGCAGAAGTACTGGTTCCAGATCTGCAGGAAGGCTGTCCGGAACTTCTTGATGCGGAAGGCGTAGACGATGGGGTTCATGGCCGAGTTGCCGTGGGTGAGGAAGATGGCGATGTAGGTGAGGATGTGGGGGGTCTCGCAGGACGGGCAGAACAGGGTGATGCAGTTGAGGACGTGCAGGGGGAGCCAGCTGAGGGCGAAGAGGAACAGGACCAGCGCCAAGGACTTGGCGATCTTCAGCTCCTTCCCGTAGTACTTCTGGGGGTCGTTGGAGCTGGACGAGACCTTCTTGTTGAGCTGCTTGCGGATGAGGTTGAAGACCTCCAGGTAGATGAGCAGCATGAGCAGCAGGGGGGGCAGGACCCACACGAAGAAGTTGAAGTACACCATGTACTCCATGCTGATCACTGTCTCGAACTGGCACGTGATGACAAATTCCTGGCTGGCGTTGGGCTCCTGAGTCCTCCTCATCTTGTTCAGGTTGTTCCAGCCAAACATGGGGGTGAGTCCCACCAGGAGGGACACGATCCAGCAGCAGGCGATGGCCACGGCCGCCCGCCGGGGCGTCACCACGCTCTTGTACCTGGGGGGGGACAAGAGGCACAGGGGGAATTCAACACCAGCCAGGCTCGTCCCCCGTGTCTCAAAATCACATATTGGTTGGAGCTGAACAGACACCAGGAAGATCCTGCACATGAACCTCGCGTAGATGGGAAGTTTGGGGAAGTTCAGTTACTGGAGTGGGTCTGGTTTGAGGGATCTGGGGTTTTGGAGGTACAGCTGGGATGTCTCTGTGTACATTCCCGAAGTGCTGTACACGGATTGCTGGGTGACCTGTGAGCAGCTCAAAGCCAACAACCCAACCTGCCCGTCCTTCCACAGGTTAATGTCTAGAAATTTGTAGCTGTGTGAATAGGGGTGATTCCCCCTCAGTTCATACCATCCTGAGGGGCTGCATTTCCAAGGCTTGCACTCGAACATCTCAAATCCCTCCCATCTCCACTGGTTGCTCCGGGTGGGGTGGCAGTGCCCGTGCTGAGCTGGGGTGATGCTCCTCACCCCTCCCCTGGCAACCAGTAACGGCCTGCTCTGATAACTGTGTCGACAGACTGGTTTCCCTGGGGTGGGCAGAGACCCCAGACATGATCCTAGAGCTCAGGGGGTTGATGCCATGCCAGGAAATGCTTTAGGAACCTGGAGGGGGCTTGCTGGGTGTCCTCCCTCATCCCCTGGAGGGGTCTGTGTGCGCTGCCAGCCCAGCTCCCATCCCAGCCCCTCCAGCCAGAGCTGCAGGACTCCTTTCCTCCCAGCCCAGCCCAGCCCTGCAGCTCCTGCCCTGGACCATTCCGTGGTGCCAGGGGAGGAAATCACTGCCAAAGCACCTTCTGGGAGCCAGGAGGGTGGAGGGAGGGTCTGGGGTGCTGATGGAGCCCTGGGGAAGGTTCTGGGCACAGCCTGTTCCATTTCCATCCCTAATGGAGGTGGCCCATCCACAAACCCTCTTTCCTCGTGGGCTGCTGCCAAGGCTGCAGGAGGAGGAGGAGGAGGAGGAGAGCACTCCCGGTCTGGGCTCGTCTCCGCAGAGCTCTCCGAGCGGGAAGTGGAGTCTGCTCCATTGATTTTCCTCCCTGGCCCTCGGAAAAGCTTCTCCTTGGAGGCTGAGAAGATTCTCAGCCCCAGAGTTGTTTCCTTTCCACGGAGGGGATTGAACAAAGGCCACTTTCCTGGCTGTTTGCTGGGTCTGTCAGTGCTGCTGGTGTTTGACCTGGCCGTGGGGACCACGTGGACGTGGGTGGCAAACCTGGATCTCCATCCTGGTCCTGGAAAAAGTTTCCTTCTTGGAATAGGAAATGGTGGGAAACGGAACATTTTTGGGCTTGTTAATAGGGCTGAGGACCCCAAACCAGTCCCCTTCCACTTCTCAGGACCCTTCTCAGGGCAAGGCATCAAGGTGGGAGCAGGGAGGGGCTCAGGGTGGAGGAGGGGATGTCAGTCCTCAGGAGTCCGGAGGGTCCAGAGCCACCAGTCCCCCTGACAGCTTCCCTAAGTGAACCTTCTCTGCCCTGGGAAAAGGTTCCCAACGTGCTGGTGGCAGCCAGGTCCCGTGGGAAGGAGGTGACAGTGTGGGCAGCCGTTTCCTCTGAGAGCCAAGGCTGCAGTCAGAGGGTGATTTATTCCTTGTGGGGAGCAGAGAGGGCAGGAGACCCTGAGAAAGGCTCCGGGCAGGGCTGGGGCATGGGGAGAGGGGGGGGTGGGAGAGAACTGGGACTGTGGGACAGGGGAAGGGGAGGGGAGGGGAGCCCACGGGAAGGGGGGAGTGGCACAGGGATGTCAGAGGCTCCCGTGGGACTCTGGGCTGGTCCGTACACCCCGTGTCACCCAGAACAGGTCCTGGGGGGCTGGTGTGCCCTGGCACCTGTGACACCCCCCTGCCACCTCCCAGGCTCGAGCACCTCCGGGAGGGGGGAACCAGAGTGGAAATAACAGCCCTGTCCCCCATCCCAGCTCCTCCTGGCAGTCCCTGCGAGCTGTGTCCCATCTCTCCACTCCTGGGGCTTCCCAGGATCTCCTGCTGATTTTGCTGGACCTGCTTCCCCCCCTGCCCTGCCCTGCAGAACTGTGGGAGAGCCACCATCAGAGACACAGCTGCTGAGCAGCCACGGGGCCACCACGGCCCCAAACAGCCTCCCAGGGCTTGCAGGCAGCACCCAGGCAGGGGGGCACCCCCAGAGCACCCAGCCCTTCTCCCCTGGGTGGGAGCACCGAGTCCCTGCTGTCACCCGTGAACCAGGAGCAGAGGGGGTGGGGAACAGCTGCAGAGGGACAATCCCGGCCCCCCAGAGCTCCAGAACATCCTGAGTTGTGCAGATGGATGTGGGGGCAGCTGTGGAGGGTGTGCAGACCAGGGGGGAAAAGCTCATGGGGTCCAGAGGGGGGGAAACACCGAGAATACCCTGCCAGGTGCTCCTCCACCTCCCACCTCCTCACAGCACCTCTGTCCTCCTTATGGCACATCCGTCATTCTCACTGCACAGCCATCCTTTCCCAAAACACATCCATCCCTTGCCTGCATCCACCCATCCACCGCCCTCTCTGCTGGACATCTTTGCCTCACATGGGTGCTCCCACCTTGCTGCACGTCTATCCCTGCTCCCCCTTGCACATCCATCCCTCTGCCCTGGTCCGTCTTCATCCCTCCGCCCTGGCCCAGATCCATCCCTCCTCCTCACACACCCATCCTTCTTTCCTGGCCCAGATCCATTCTTCCTCCTCACACACCCATCTCCCTGCCATGGTCCATATCCATCCCCTGTTCTTGCACACCCATCCCTCTGCCCTGGTCCATCTCCATCCCTCTGCCCTGGTCCATCTCCATCCCTCTGCCCTGGTCCATCTCCAGCCCTCTGCCCTGGTCCATCTCCAGCCCTCTGCCCTGGTCCAGACTCACCCCTCGTTGCCCATGTCCACTTTCCCCCCTCCCTGCCCGTGCCTGGCCTGTCCCACACGGTTTGAGCAGCAGGACCTGCTGTCCCTGCCCCTCACCTCACTTTGCCGCCTCAGGTTTGACCGTGGCCCTGCAGGAGCAGCTGAGAACCAGCCTGTCCATCCACCCTCCTCCACGTGGGCACCAAGGTCCTAAAAACACCACGGCTGAACCCAAAAATCCGTGGGAAACGGCAAAGTTTGGGGCTGGTTTTGCTTCCTTTGCTCCTTCAGGCACCGAGCCCAGAGGAGGCTGTAGGGAAATGGTTCCCTGGGGACCCACAGGTTCCCCCTGTCCCCACCCACGTGGAGAGGCAAAAGCCGTGAAGTTCCTGCAAGATCCTCCTCTGTCCACCCCACTGGCTCCATCCCTCCCCCAGCTCTGCCCAGGGAGCTCTCCTGGGGCTCACAGGCCTCCCTTCAACCACTTCACACCCCATTTTCCCCGGAAGTGTCCGAGGTGAGACCGGACCTGGCAGCTGGTTGATGATGTGAGGATCAGTCAGAGGTTGGACCCGATGATCCCAGAAGTCTTTCCCAACCTTAATGATCCTGAGCTTCTGTCCAGGGTGGAAATGCAGGATCCCACCTGATTCCCAACCCCTCGTTACGTGGTGGGGGATTAACAGAGGGGTCGGGGACAGACTTTGCTGTTCCCCTGGTTTTTTCCTTCCATAAAGGAAAAGCCTTTCTCATTTACCTCATTCTGCACTAACATGGCAGGGCTGGGGTGGGTCTGGGAGGAAGAAGCTCTAGAAAATGCTGGTAATGGCTCCCAATTAATAAATAATCTTATTATTACCATCAGCATCAGAACAATTAGCAGCATCCTTGCAATTTTATTGCCACTGTTATTTTTACTGGCAGCTGCGACCAAACCATCCCTGATAAGAGTCACCACCATCATCTCCCACTTTGGGTTTATTTCCTTTGCCTGGGGGGTTTTCAGCCTGACCATAATTGGTAGATTTTCCTCCACCTCAGTGGTGGTTTTTGCACCATCCCTTCCCCACAAAGATCACCCTAAGCCCTCAGGAGAAAGGAAGCACAGCCACCATCCACCATCGGTACCCTGGGGAGATGGGAGGGGCAGGAGGGTTTGGTGTGGAACAAAAATGTCTTTGAGGTTTTGGAAAGTAACGCAAAGAGGCAAAATAGGAATTATTGATGGTGCTGCTTGTTCCCCAGAGGAAGGGAAGAGGTGATGGGTGGAGGTGGAGGCAGACAAATCGTCCCCAAGGGCAGACAAATTGGTCAGAGCTAAAAGGAGCAGCAGCTCCAGGGAAAGCTGCTGCCTCCTGAGGGGACACTCCAGGCCATGCTGCAGTCAGAGGAGCAAACTCTGAGGCCCCTTTTCTCCAGGAGAACATGGAACCCCAGAGGGGTTTGGGAAGGGATCTTAAAGCTCATCCCATTCCTCCCCTGCCCTGGGCAGGGACACCTTCCACTAGCCCAGGTTGCTCCGAGTTTATCCAACCTGGCCTTGGACACTTCCAGGGCTGGGGCAGCCACAGCTTCTCTGGGAATTCCATCCCAGTGCCCCAGACCCTCACAGGGAAGGATTTCTTCCAATATCCCATCTCTCCCTGCCCTCTGGCAGTGGGAAGCCATTCCCCCTTGTCCCAGAGAGAGCTGGGAGCTCATTTCCCAACCCTCCCACCAGCAGCCCAGTCCAAACCCAGCACTCCCCAAACACTTCTTGTTTTGTTTAGAAAAAAAGCCTCAAAGCTCCCAGGTCTGGTTGGAATAAAACAGGAGGATTTTTGGCATTTCTGTGATTATCTTTTTGTGCCCAGGAAATCCTTTCTGTTGTCCAGCCAGAGCCACGATGTGGCTTTGCAGGTCCTCGCTCTGGTGGGTTTTATTGCAGAATTAATTCCCGGGGAATTAATTCACTAACGAAGACAGACCATCACTAATGAAAAGGAGCTGGAGCCAACGTGGCAGGAGGAGAGGAGGCCAAGCTGACACGAAGCTCATCTGCTTTATGAGCAGCAAGGAACAGCAGCCAGAGCGTGTCCTGATCTAACTGGAAATCTCTGGACAAAAGTGCTTTGATGGCAGAGGGTTTGGGTTTCTGCTCCTTTCTCCTGCCTGGGTCTCCCTGTCAGATCTCTGAGTGTCCTGGGAGACCTCTGGGTGGGAAACTCAGGGCTTGGTGTTCAAAGCTGCTCCGAAACGAGAGTCTGGGAAATGGCAAGCGGTGTCTGGGCTCTGGGAGGGTGTTCCCAACCCAGGGGGGGATGAGGAGGTCCCTGCGCACTCACACGAGGTGGGAGGTGCTGTGTGACAGAGGAACCTCATCACGGATCCTTTGGCACCTCGAAGCCTGGGAGAGAAAAGTTTGTTCCTAAGGAGGAATCACAGAATGGTTTGACCCTAAAGATGCCCTTGTTCCAACCCCCTGGCCAGCACAGGGATCCTGCTGCTCCAGTTCACAGGGCAGAGGTGGGGCTGGAGCCTCATGTCCAGCACATTCCCCCTGGGGGGGTGACACTGAGGTGGCTCTGCCCCCAAAATCACAGAACCACGGAATCCCAGGATGGGTTGGGTTGGAAGGGACATTAAAGCTCATCCAGTCCCACCCTCTGCCGTGGGCAGGGACACCTCCCACTAGCCCAGTCTATCCAACCTGGCCTTGGACACTTCCAGGGCTGGGGCAGCCACAGCTGCTCTGGGCAACGTGTGCCAGGGCCTGCCCACCCTCCCAGCCAGCAATTCCTTCCCAGTATCCAGTTTCTTCCCACTATCCCATCTAACCCTGCCCTCTTTGTCCACTCTCTTGCTTTGGCCCTTGTCCTCCTTCCCTTTGGATCTTTGGACCTTCTTTTAGGCACAAACCCCGAAGTTCAAAGTCGTGAAGGCTCCCAAGGCTCTGAAGGTGTGTTGAAAGGTCTGTAAAGGTCCCTCAGCATTGGCATAAATGTCACTTGGCACAAGGTCCTCCCGCATGGTTTGAGTCGCGTCTCTTTGTCCTCGTCCCTCCCCTTTGACATTTGGGAGCTGTGTGGCTTTTCTGGGGTCAAACACCAACCACTCAGCCCTTCAACACCCTTCCCACAACCACCAGTGGAGGACCCACAGTGCCCAACACACCTTGAGCTGTTGGGTGGCCCTTCCCACCCTGCAGGGTCACCCTGGGAACTCTCTCGGGGTGGGGGGTACAGGTGGTGTCAATGGCACAGCCATGGCAGGGACTGAGGAATCCTCTCCCCGGGCAGGGGGTGCCCCCACCACGTCAGGACGTTGCTCTCAGGCCACAGCACTTCCATGGTTTTCCACCCGGGAAGAAACGTGGGTTTGTGGCCACTGGCGGGGGTGTCACCACGTGAGTGGTGGCCTTGGGGGGACAGATGTCATCCAACAGCAGCCAGAGCTGGTGCCTGGATGGAGCTCTCCGTGACTTGTTCCTACGAGTGCTCGGAATGCAGGAGACTGGCCCTACCAGCACCTCCTCTGGGGTGCGTGGGGGGTTGTCCTGATCCCAAAATCCCAGATTTGTTGCTTGTCAAATGCCACCTGGCAAGTCAAGATGTGAAGGACCGGCGCAGCCTTTCAGGGGAGCCAGAAGAGCTCGTCCACCAAGAACGGGGGCCCTGCACCAAAGTACTTCTGTGCACAGTCCTGCCAGCCTATCCTACCACAGAGACCCTTCCTGGTGCTCCAGAGGGACCAGGAACACCCCAGGTGCCCTGTGAATGTCCCCTCCAAGCATCTCTGCTTGGTTGATCTTCAAGGAGTCGGAGCTGTGGGAGAAACCCGAGGAGTTCCATCAGACCCCTGGGACGAGAGGGGACAGAGAACACAGGCCAGGGTGGCTGTGGCGAGGAATCCTGCCCTCAGATCTTGAGGAACTGATTTTTTTAGGAGCTGAGAAAGAAAACATCTTCCTGGTCCCTCCCCCACGTCTGTCTGGGGTGAGCAGGAGCTCAGCTGGAGGGGACACTGGGGGAGGACAGTGGGTTGTGGAGGGTTCCCACGGCAGGAGAGACCCCGATGGGAACATGTGGGTGGGGCTGCATCCCAAATCTCCCCGTGGAACCTCTCTGGCACCCACTGAGACCCAGCCCAGGTGAGGGCTGCCCTGCTCCCAGCCCCACCAGTGCCCCCAGTGTGGAGCAGGCACTGGGGCAGCGGGAGGAGGGCATTTGGTGAGCCGAGTGCTGCAGGAAGAGGTGAGGACAGGAGGCCCAAAGCTGGGAGTCTGTGAGGGGATCCAGGGTTGGATCACCCCCCACAGGGGCCGGGTTCTCCCGGAATCACAGGATATTCCGAGTGGGAAGGACCCACGAGGATCATCGAGTCCAACCTTCCGTGGATGGTCCCTGTGGGGGTTGAACCCAGGCCTGGGTGTTATTCCTGTGATCCCAGAGGTCCTGGCTGTCCCTGCACCCGGAGCAGCGCCCTGAGAGCACCGCAGAGGGCTGGGACCACCCCTGGGAGAGGCAGGGAAGGATCTTCTCACCCCGTGGTGTCCTTCCTGCCTGGCACCAGCCCTGGGGGCAGCTGGAACCTTCCCAGCCTTGGAGCTGCAGGGGAGGAGCTGGGCATGACCCACCCTCCTCTTTGAGGACCTCAGCTCCCAAACCCCTTGGAATCCTTTGAATCCCTGCTCCCAAACCCCTCGGAATCCTTTGAATCTCCTCCACCACACCACGAGGCTGCTTCATGCAAACCTCCCCCAAAAGCACAATGAGAGACCCCAAAAGCACGGTGGTGTGTGGATCCATAAGGGAACATCCCACTGACACTCCTCCTGGTCCAGTCTGCCTCCAGGGTCTGGTTTTACCATCCCAAAGTGCAGGAATCATTCTGCAACAAGTGCCTGCAGAGCACAAGCAGCTGTGGCCGGGTGGGGTCCTTGGTAAGACCACTGGAGGTTTCTAATCATTTCCAACAGCCACTAATTCTCTAATGGGTGAGGGAGAGGGTGACTGTGAGGCTTGTGAGGACAGACGTTCACCCTGCCAGAACTGCCTGGTCCCCACACAGAGACAGGACACCCCCAGGGCTCTGGTGAGAGCTTTGTTCAGCAGTGGGAGAAGCTGGGGTTGGTCACAGCTCCATCAAGAGGCAGGAGAATGGCAGAAAAGGGGGGGTTGTGGTTTGGGATTTGTCAGAGAAGGTCGTGAAGGGACCTGGACCTCAGACAGGGCCTGGGGAGGTGCTGCTGCCCTGGGGTGGGTTCAGCCTTGCGGTGGGTTCAGCCTGCCCTGACCCCTCTCCCGGGATCTTGGAGGCATCCTGAGATCCTTGAGATCTTCAGGGGGGTGAGGGCACATCCAAAAGCAGCCCTGGGGACAAAGGATTGAGATAAATCTTGTCCTGCTGACCCAAGGAGACTTGTCTGATCACCCCTCTGGTCCCTGGGACGTCGGGAGCAGCCACAGCGTCACTCCAGGCTGGAAGAGCCCCCTCCTGGGGCTGCTCCTGGTTGGATCCCAGAGTGTCTGTGCCTCTGGTCTCCACAGGCCCTGGCACTGAATCACATCTTTGGGAACAAACCACTTCCAGGCTTCCAGTAAGTGCAGAGCCTCTCTCGGGTCCCTGGCCCCTGTTCTCTCAGAGGTGGGACTGGAGTGACCACGGCAGCTCCACCGTGGCCTGGGACCAACTGCTCCCCCCGGGCCATCCCAGCAGCTCCCACAGCAAGGGCAGCACTCGCTGGAAGCCCCAGGGAGGAAGGATGGGAAGCCCAAGGATCTCACACCCCCTGTCCTTCCCTCAGGCTCTGCCCCAGGAGCGGAGACACCTCTGGGGGCCAAGGAAGGTGAAGGAACACGTGGCAATTCCCCCACTCCTTCCAGTAGCAACCACAGACCCCTCTGCTCGGGACACTGAGCCGGTCCCCAGGCTGGGCTCGGGCTGCAGCCTGTGGGTGGATCCTGTGGGTGGATCCTGTGGGTGGATCCCGTGGATGGATCCCGATGGCTCCCAGGGCTCTGTCCCTGCACGAGCAGCGACTCCCAGCAAGGACCACTGTCCTGTGCTCAGCCCCTCGGCCCAGATGGGGTGTGGGGGGGATAAACGGGGGGTTGGAGACCCCCAGGGCACAGTTTGATTTGTGTCAATCGGCCAGTGCTCCCCCCTGACCCCGTGAGACCACCTGGTGCTGTGGCAGCACCGAGGCCACCCGAGGGTGCTGAGGGGGTGGCCGTGCTCCTGTCACCCTCCTCTGCCACGTGACAGTCCCAAGGGTGCACCCAGTGCCCCTGGTCAGGGGGGCTCAAGTCCCACCGAGCCCAGGCAGCTCCAGGGCTCCCTCCCAGCTCCACCATGGGTGGTCACGGCCCCCAAGGATTTTCCTGGACCTCTGGCTTCCCCCAGGGGTGGGAGGGAGATGATTTAACACCACTGGCAACGGCTGCAAAATCGTGGAACAAGCTGCAGGATCCCAGAACTGGGGGAGAAAATGTGATGTTCTTGTCTTTTGGCTCCTGGTTTGAGGCAGCAGCGATTTGAGTCAGGCAAGGAGTGAGAAGTGCTGCTTTAAAAGAGGAAAGAAACACGAGCTGAGACTCTTTTACAGCACCAGACCCTTGGGAATTAGGACACACGGAGAAGAACAGCCTGGTCCCTCAGAGCTGGCGGTGAAGCTGGGAAAGCTGGTTCCTCCCCCGAGGGACGGCGTGATGAGCTCCTCAGTGCTACCCCTCTGCAACAAACTCCCTGGGCATTCTTCTGAGCTGTTTTGTTGTCAAAAAAATGGGAATCTGCTGTGCAAACATCTCCTTGGAGAGGAGGAGTGTGGGTCTGAGTCTGAATCCCATCGTCGCAGGGATGAGCCCACCTCCAGCAGAAGACAATTTCAGGAGGAGCCCCCAAACCCCACGTGCATCCCTCTCTGGACAGGGTGGACGGGGCTTGGAGCAACCTGGGCTAGTGGAAGGTGTCCCTGCCCATGGCAGGGGGTGGAATGAGGTGGTCCTGAAGGTCCTTTCCCACCCAAACCCTTCCATGATTCCATGACAGGAGGTGTTTCTCACCCAGCGTCGTGGTGGGGACCTGAACGTGCTTGGCCAGGAGTCCCAGCTCCTGTGCCCTGGCCTTGCTGGGCCATCCCCCGGGGGGTTTGGCCACCTCCAAGGGCCTCCCACACCAGCCCTGCCCCTGCCCTGGAGTGGGGTGGGAGCTGATTGCCCAGCCTGGCTCAGCAGTGGATCCGGGGGGTCTGACACCGGGTGATTGGAGAAGTCAGGGGGAGGCAAAGGACAAAAGAGAAGGGATGAAAGGCAGCTCTGGCAATCTCCAGTGCAGGTCCAGGGCTTGGCTGGATAAAAGCAGCATTTTTTTCAATTACTGGTTGTATTGTGCCTGGGTTTTTTTCCAAGCATTGCATATTTTTTGCTCGTTATGCAAAAGAACCTCTTTGAAACGAGGACTCTGCGAGTCAGCCCTTGGAACTGAGGAGGGAGGGGGAAAAGGGGAGGACAAAGAAAGAAAGAAAGTAGCTCCAGAAACCACTTTAAAATGCCAGATGTGACAAATGTGGCTCTTTGAGAGGTGGAAATGAGGCAGCAGACAGGCAGTGCTGGGGGTGCCTGTGCTCCCAGAGCCTCTGTGGCTCCAACCCCAGCCCAGAGGATGTCGAGGCTTGGAGGAATCTGCCCGTGCTGGGGGGGAAATGCCAGCTGAGGCAGGGCCTGGTGCCTGCCCTGCAGCACCAGGGCAGGAGCACCCTCCAGCCACGGGAGCCTGGGGAGCACCAAAAGGCAGGAGCAGAGCAGGAACCCCTGGGAGAAGGAAATCAGGGGGGTCCTGAGAACCTGCTGTTGCTTTTGCATCTGCCTTTGACAGGACACCAAGGTCTGCTCCCTGGATGACAGGGAGGCAGGAGCCTGGAGAGAGGATCTGCATTAGGAGGCACTAACCCAGCCTGAAGCAGGGCTGAGGTGGGTCTTTATCTCCCCAAGGCAGGAGGACTCCTCAGCAAAAAGAAGAAAAAGAGATATATCCTAAATTACAGCTGGAACAAGAGATTGGTATCGACTGCCCTTTAATTCCTTGTTTTCTGCCCTTCTCCTGGCTGACCTGACTCCTGATCTTGCAGTCAACAACTCGGCTCCTCAGTTTCACTTGCTATTGGACCAGGATCCTCACAGCACAATTTGTCACTGCAAAGGGAACATTTCCCTCCCTGCACTCAACCCACTTCAAAGATCAAGCACAACAAAAATTGGCTGGGTAGGTCCCAAAACCAGGGAGGTTGTTTTTTTCTCCACCCCAGTGTCTGAAGGAGAATTAGGAGAGCTGATGAGATCTCCTGTTTCCAAACCCTGGAGGACACAGTAACCCAAAACAACCATCTTCTGTCCAAAGCATATTTCCCTGATTAAAAGATCAATCTCGAACACAGAGAGCAGCTGGATTAATGGAATTATTTTTGTTTTGCTAATGAGCTGCCTATATGTAGTTTCAATTAGTGAAAATCACTTCATAATTGCCAGTTATGGGTAGGGTTGGATTCCAAACACAACTTCCCACAAAGCCTGAGGAAAAACTGTGTTATTCCCCCCTGCCCAAACCATGAACAAGGGCGAGGTGAGGATCAGAGGACACCTGTGTGGAGCCATCAGGTGATTTCTGTTGGGATGGATCTGTACAGTGGATCCATATCTCAGCCAGTCAGATGAAATGCCAAATGGGAAGGAAAGGCTCCAGTTAACACCACAATTAAATGTTCCCTCACCTCAGAGAATCAATCCCTCACCAGGAAAACAAATAAAAAGTGCAAATGCAAAGCCAACCTGAAGTTTATTTACACTCTGTCTCGTTTAGATTAAAAGATTATTTAATCCCCTGGAGGAGAACTGCTTGCCCTTGCTGGCTGGGAGGAAGCAGCTCAGTGTTTCCATCAGATGGGGGGATCTGGGATCTGGGGAATGTCACCAGGCCTGGGTGACACCCCGGGCACCCTCCTGGTTCCTCAGCCTTAGTTCCAGGTGAGGGACAGGGGACAGACAGGACGCCCAGGCAGCCAGGCTGGCCCAGGCCATGGGGATGAGGGATGCATGGAATCCATGGAATCCCAGGGCTGGAGCCCCTCTGCTGTGGAGCCAGGCTGGGAGAGCTGGGAATGTTCCCCTGGAGAAGGGAAAGCTCCGGGGAGACCTTGGAGCCCCTTCCAGGGCCTGAAGGAGCTCCAGGAGAGCCACGTCCTTCTGGCCCCAGGCCCAGCCCTGGGCTCTCCTACCCCCAACCACCCCGTGCTCAGGTGAAAACAGAGCCACTGGCACTGAGGAAAACGAGGCTTTCACCTCTTCATGTTACAGGGTTTTAAGTCCCCGACTGTATGTCACCAGCACAGAAAAGAAAGAGGAACAGTTCAATCCCCAAGTCTGTGCTAATCCTGTGTCTGAGGCAGCATTTTCAGCACTGGCCTCTTGGGTTTTTTTGGAGGGGTTGCAGCATCCCCCCCTCTGTGAACAGATGGGAGAACCGAGTGGCAGAGGGAGCTGTGACATGCCAGGATGGATCAAGCTGGATGAGAAAGTGTCCCTGGTGCTAGGAGCTGCCACTTGCCTGTGCAAGAGGCCAAAATAATCCTGCCTGTCTCTGGATGAAGGGAGAGAAAGGGCCTGGAGAAGGTGGGGAAGCTGCCCTGGTGGTGATGTCCTGGCTTTCTGTGCTCTGGGAGCTGGAAAGGTGTTCTTGTCACCCACGCAGGGGCTGGCACAGGGGTGTCACCTCCCTGACTGTCCCTGTGCTCCTGCTGGTACCCAGAGCCCTGTGCCCCACGATGGCCTGCGGGGAGCACAGGGGGAGGACGGAGAGGAGGACAAGGGAAAGGGGCTGGGGGAGGAATCCCCCTTCCTCCTCCAGCTCCTTTTTGGGATCAGAGACTTTGGTTCTCAACAAAACCCCCCCAGTCCACCTTGGACCTGCTCCCTGTGCTTCCCTGCTCAGTGCCAGGGGGGAGAGGAAGGGAGGGGTGAAAGGACGGGAAGGGCAGTGAGGGATGGGGGGAGGGTGCACAGGGGGAGGTGCTGGTCCCACAGTGCAGTGAAGGGCAAACCCAGATGCTGCAAAGCCTTCCAGACTGTTCCAGGCCTGATCCTGCCCTGCTCTGCCCACATCACCAAACACGGCCCTTCCGTCCCTCAGCTGGCCCTCAGCCCACAGGACTGTCTGGGGAGGAGGATCTCAACCCTTTGGGGCCATTTCATCCTGCCTTGCTGGTGGCACCACCAGTGACATCTCCTCACGCCCAGCCCGGGGGGATCGGGGGCTGTGCTGGGGCTGGCAGGGCAGGGCTGCACTGGCACTGCTGGGCTGCCCAGCTCATTGCTATTCTCAGGACACCCCTCTGGCTGTGGGGACGTTTTGTGGCATCCCTGGAGAGCATCAATTGCTCTTTCTTACAGCGGGACATCCCACACTGGCAGCTGGGCGGCCCCGCTGCCAGAGCAGCCTCTCCCTGCCAGCACCCTGCCAGCCTCTGGGACATCTGCCTGAAAGTCCAGGTCACCTTGGATGTGTCCCAGCAGGAGTGTCCCCTCCCAGCCCAGAGCAGCCCCCAGGCCGGGCTCTGGCTCCCGAGCCCATCCCTGCTGGTTTGGCAGGACCCCTGTGGAAAGTCACTCATTTATGCTCAGGATAAACCAGTGCTGTTCACACCAGCTCAGCTGTGCTGGCTGGCACTGCCCCAGGCTCTGAGACGGTGCTGTTGTCCCCAAGAGGACGAGTCTCCCAAGCTGTTCCTGTCCCTCCCAGGAGTCTCCACACTCCCTGTCCCACTGCCTGCAGGGACCACAACTCCCCTGATCTGTGTCTGGGCTTCCCTCACACCCCCTGGGCAGGACCTGCAGGGTTTTTCCCTGTCCTTCTTCCAGACAGTTTCCCTTCCAGCCCATCAGTTCCCCTCTGCTCTGCAGTGACTCTGCTGTGTGTCAGAAGGAAACTCATCTCCCAGGTTATTTCACTCTGGTGCCTCCCACGTTCTCCTCCTTTTTCCCCAGCCTTCTTTGTTCTGTCATGACTTTTCCATCCCCCCCTGCCCCTCCAGAGCACAGACCTGCCCATGCCCCTTGGATGAGCCATCCCTGCCCTCTGTCAGGCTGATTCCCTTTGGAAGCAGATCCATGGTTCCCTTCCCTATCCTCCTGCCCTGGAGGTCCAGGGACCTGCAGGTGTCCCCTCAGAGCACGTCCCCATGGCCAGCAGTCCCTCCTGCTGGGTACCAGCTGCTTTGGGATGTCCCACACAGGAGATCTGGTGGGGTGTGGCCTCACTGACTGCAAACTGTCCCTCCAGGTCAGAGTTTGGGCTTGGTCCCTGCTGTGTCCCACCCGAGTCCAGGGCCAAACCCCCCTTTCTGGGCAGCAGAGCCGAGGTGGCAATTTGGAGACACCCTTAAGCCTCTTCCAACTCCATGAATGGGCTACAAACCCCCCTGGGATGGACCCTGGGGTGCAAAAGGAGCTGAGGGTGGCTCAGGGGTGGTGACCATGTGGCACACACCCCACCAGAGCCAGACACACACCGAGGGCTGGGCAGTGACAGGGAGACCAGCCCAGGGCTCCAGAGCCGGTCACTGGGAAGGGTTCTGTGTCAAGAGCAGTGTCTGAGCCCCTCTGAGCCCCCAGAGCAGTGTCTGATGCCACCTGCACCCCAGCCAGGACCCCCTGAGTCAGTGATTTCTGCTCCATGCCCTGCTGTGGCTGAGGTGGGGCAGGGGTGGGGCTGTCTCTGCACAGCCCAGGTGATGGTGACACCTCCCCTCGGTGGAGTCACATCTCAGGGCTGGGAAAAGCCCCCCATCAAAGGGCTCTTGCAGCCTGTGCTGGGGCACAGACACGGTGAGCTGGTCCTGACTCAGCCCCACTCCCTGCCTGCAGGGCCAGGCTGGCACCAGGGCAGCTGAACCAGCAGCTTTTGTTCAGGCAGAGCCTCCCTCTGTCGGGTGTTTCCCTTGGCCTGGGGCCAGCGGTGCACAGAGCCCTTGGAGAGCCCTGGACACCCGTTCAGAGCTGCATCACCATCCCCTGCACCAACTCAGCGCCCCAGGAAACAGCCCAGTCACTCCAGGAAAGGGGAAAACCATCTCAAAGTGCTCATGTGGAAGGGTGATGGCCTGGCTGGGTGTCCCCACGTGGGTTTGGGGCTCAGTGACAGGTTCTCTGGGGCTGGAGGTACCACCACACCTGACCCTTGGTGGCTGTGGAGCCTTGCTGGGCTCCATCCACCGTCTCACCTGCTTTGGGCTCTGCTCCCTGCAGGACGAGTTCATGGGCAGCCACAGAATCCCAGGATCATGGAATGGTTTGGGTTGGAGGGACCTTAAATCCCATCCAGCCCCACCCCTGCCCTGGGCAGGGACACCTCCCACCAGCCCAGGCTGCTCCAGCCTGGCCTTGGACACTTCCAGGGCTGGGGCAGCCACAGCTTCTCCGGGAATTCCATCCCAGCCCCCCCCCCACCCTCCCAGCCAGGAATTCCTTCCCAATATCCCACCTAAATTTCCCCTCCTGCAGTTTGAGCCCAGCACTCCTCCTATCACTGCACCTCCTGGCACTTCTAAGACACACTTCAAGCTTATTCCAACCCCCCCAAGAGGGCTCCAGAACCATCTGAGAGGTGCAAGAGAGCAATAACTCAGCTCCATTGAGCTGCTCCTGCTGGGATTCCCACGGCTGGGATCGGGGACAGCCGGGCTGCCCTGGCACAGTCGTGACCCGAGGCCAGCTGTGCCCAGAGCGGGTTTTCCCAGCACATCTCACCTTCCACCCTCCCCACGCGCCCCAGGCTCCGTCCCTGCCAGCAGGGACACCCTCAGCCAGCCGTGGGGCACTCAGTGCCTCAGTTTCCCTGTCTCCAGATGTGCCCCTGCTGGGAATGCATCTCCAAATCCACCTGGGATGCGTCCCGAGGGGTGGCGCCTTACCCGAAAACGGGGAGAGATGGGGAAAAACCCCCATGGAAATGCTCCCAGAGCAGGATTTTGGGGAGCAGCAGGAGAAGAGCAGCACGAAGGTGCTGGTTTTTCATTCCTGGCCCTGCAGTGCAGCCCTGGCAGATGTGGAGCTGTGCCGGGGACAGATGTGGCCTCGCAGCTAACGGGGTCAGCGCAGATTACCCGGCACGGGAGCCACGTCTTGCCCTGCTGAGATCCACAAGGATTGGGATGAGATGGGATAGTGCTGCTCAGGAAGCTCATCTGGGTTCTCTCGAGGCCATTCACCTCCCCTTGCCCTTTTAATCCTGAAAATTTGGGAATAACTCCAAATTCCAGTGAGTCCAGAGCTCCCCTGCATGGGATTCACGGCTCTTCCCTTCCCTCTTGAGCATCCCCAGCTCCTTCCCTCGCTGCACCCCGAGGTGGCAGACACCCCCAAACCCCAGCGTTTTCCATGACATCCCGGGAGCTGGGAATGCTGCTGCCAGCCCGAGTCTCTTCCCTGCAGCGTCTGGAGCTTTTTGGAGTGACCTGATTTTGTGTCTGTGGCGAAGGTCTGGTGGCGCCGCTGCAGCAGCTGCGAGCGCTCCCGCCGAGCCTAATCCAGACATTCCCTCGCCCAGGGAAGAGCCCTCGTGGCTTTGATCCCTGACTTAGCCGGCTCTTGGCTGCAAATTACCCCGTGGATCAGAGAGTCGGGCTGAAAACCAGCTCACCTGGGTATTTACCAGGTATTTAGCAGGATCTCAGGCCAATATAATGTGCTGGCAAATCCCTCCCAAGGCTCGGAGTGTTTCGGGGATACTGGAGTTTAATTCCTGGTGCTGGACCAGCACATCCTGTCCGTGCACCGCGATCTGGTTGGAGCAGAGCTGGGTGGGAAGCGCTGGCTCTGCTGCAGCACCCACACGCTGAGCTGGTGCACTGTGCTGGAAACTGCGGCATGGAAACTGCCTGGAGTCTCCACAAACCTCCCTGGACTGTGAGTCCTGCTTTTAATCTCCAACCTTGTTTCAGATCTGCCTGTTCCCTGCCATGAAGGTCTCCACAGATCACCCTGCCTTGCTAAAAATACACCTGGAGGAGGACGGCGAGGGAAGAAACGAAAGATGCGGCTGCAAAGACCTGCCAGTCCCCCGAATTACTCCAGGATGGGAAAAATGCGAGTGTTTTCCCTGGAAATGCAACGTGCTTGCACAGGGGAAGGGCCTGTAAGGACGAGTGGCATCCTTTCACTGACGAATGGAGGCTGAAGGAGGAGAGATGAGCTCCCGGCGTGAGAGCCACCCGCAGCTCCCCGAGCTCTGAGTCACCTGGACACGCTTGAAATTCCTCCAGACTTTAAACAGGCCTTGGAAGAGCCTTGCTGGGTTTGTTCCCTGGCCTGGCTGGGCAGGATCTCTCACCACTGCCCTCCCTGAGCATCTGCCAGGGTGGCTGGAGACACCTCCAGTCACGTGTGTCCACATGGGGACACGTGAAACCCACCCCTGCGAGTCCTTCTCTTGGTTTCATCCCTTTGCTCTGGGTTGAAAACCCTGTGAGGACCTGAAAAATTGCTTTTGTGGGTTGCTATTCCCACTTCCCAGGGGATTGGCCCCAGGGATCAGCTCCCACGGGCACTGGGACTCTCTTCACCTCCACCTGCTGGGTCACCCTGAGCCAGCCATGGGGCTGCTCTGTGTCCCACCTTCCCTGTCTGCAGATGTGCAGATGTGTCCCCTGCCCTTGCTGAGGATGTGCCTTCAAATTTACTGGGGATTCATCATCAAGGGTTGCTGCTTTATCCTGAAAATCAGGAGAAAGGGGGGGAAAAAACCCCAATGAAAATATTCCTGAGATCCCACATGCCTGGGGAGGTTTCCTGGCACTTTAGTGGATAAGTGGAAAGGTGGGAAGATGTCCCACAGGCCTTTAGGTTTTTTGGTGCCTGGGAATTCAGGCCAAAGGAGGGTCTCATCCCAATGTCCATGAAATGCTGGAGGAATCATGGAATTCCAGGATGGTTTGAGTGGGAAGGGACCTTCAAACTCATCTTGTTCCACCCCCTGCCACGGGCAGGGACACCTTCCACTAGCCCAGGTTGCTCCAGGCCCATCCAGCCTGGCCTTGGACACTCCAAGGATGGGGCAGCTTCTCTGGGACACCTGAAAGGGGGAAGAGCCCTCTGGGATGTGTGTCCTGCTCCACAGCCCAGCTGGCTGAGGGGAAAGAGCCTTCCCAGACCTGCTGTGACCCAGCCCCAGCTGGCCCCATGCCTGAGGCCCTTGGCAGGGTTGGAGAGAAGGGGAAAGAGCATCTGCAATCCCGGCAGGAGCCTGAAAATGGGGAGTCCAGCAGGGAAAAGCTTCCCCCTTCCGCTGCCACATCCACCCGAGAGCTCCCAGGCCACCCGCCGGTCCCCCTCCTCTCCTTCCCTGAGCTCAGGGAATGCCAGCACTGCCCACAGCCTGCCCTGCCCTGGGCCCTCCCTCTGCTGCCCCCCAGCCTCCTGTCCCCCTGATTCCCAGGGATTTGCAGCCCATCCTGGCCTGATTTCCACGGCTCTGCAGCCTCAGGTGAGTTTTCCAAACCCTCAGCATCAGGAAATGCAGCTCACCCCGGGGGGATGATCCCTGGGAGGCCACAGGGCGGGGGGGGAACCCCAAAGTTGGGGTTTGGGCACGGAGGGTGGGGGGCCTTGCTGTGGAGTGAGAAACCCCATAAACGAGGCAAACCAGCAAATTTCTGCAGGTTTTCTCTTCCTGGTACACGTTTCAAAGGGTTTGGGGTGAGGAGCCTAAAGGACACCCCAAGACAGGCGTGGGGGTGCATCCACACACCCAGCAGCCCCAGCCAAGGGGCTGTTTGGTGCATCCCAAGGACACCACCTCCCTCTGCCGTGGCCCAAAACACAACCCAGAGCACAGATGGACCCCCAGGGCAGCAGAGGGTGGTGACAAAGGAGCTCAGCATCGGCCTGAACATCTCCCCGGCATCGTCTCCTCCAGCATCCTGCTGGTTCCTGCCTGCAGGGGCTGCCGAGGGGCCGGTTCCTGCCGGACCCCCCCAGTCGGCTCCTTCCCCTCCCTTTGAACTCGTTTCATCTCCTCCAGCCACGTCTGCCAGAGGGAAGTTTGGTCTGGGCTGGGGGGACCCCGCTGGGCCCGGCTGGGGTGGGGGGGACAGGATGGGGGTCCTGCCCTGTCGCCGGCGCAGAGGAAGGATGTGAGAGGGGAGGTGGGAGCTCTTCCACCAGCGGGGAGGCAGCAGAGCTATTTCAGATGGTTTCCAGCTGTTTAGGGCAGCCCCTGTGCGGGTGGGGAGCGGGCACCCTCTGCTCCAGCCTGCTCAGCCCAAACAATGCTCTTGCATCCCCCCGTAGTCAAGGAAAGACCCCCTGGGAGGAGGCAGCACCGGTCAGACCCCCAGGAGCCAGCAGGGGAGATATCCAGAGGTTGGGGCAGAGGGATTTGAGTTTGTTGGGATATCCTGGTTCCCCGACCTTGCTGGGTGTGTGCTGGGTAGAGCAGGGGGAGCAGGGGGAAGGAGGTGCCATCTCAGAGCCAAACAAAACAGAATACCCCCCCTCCCCAAACTAGGATTTCTCTCTGTCTGAGTAAACCTGCCTCCCCCTTGCAAGAGCAGCTGACATTCCTCTGCGCTTCTGTGCCACGGAGGATCCCGAGGCAGAGCGTTGGGTGCTGCTTTGGCATCTCCCACTGCCGTCCTGGGACTCCCCAGTGGCTCAGGGCACCGTTTGCTGCCCGGAAACCCCCACCCCGGGGCCACAGAGCTCCCGGGGTCACAGAGCTCCCGGGGTCACAGAGCTCCCGGGGTCACAGAGCTCCCGGGGTCACAGAGCTCCCGGGGTCCCCCCGGGGCTCAGCTCTGGCACTGGGACGGTCCAGGGGTTTGCTGGAAGAAGGATCAGACCTGCAGGCTGTTCCCCAAGGGCTGGGATGTCCCTGGGGAGCCTGGAGCTGCAGCCAGGCTTTGATGCACAGTGTTCCCCTGTCCCTGCCAGGCTGCACTTCCAGTCTGACTGAACGGAAAGGCTGGAAAAGCCCTGAGGTGACTTTGCTTCTCCCCCATTAGCCAAGAGTCCCGTTGGCTTCTCCCCCCAGCTGGGGACGTGACAAGGACGTGGAAACCCTCACACAGCCCTTCAGGACACCCAAAATGCACGTGGGGGACCCTGGAGCGGGGCTGGTGTTTGGAAGGGGCTCGGTGTGAGGACAGAGCGGGGATTCCTGGAGCCCCTCTCCTGCTGCTTCCAGGCCCTGGCAGCTGCCTCTGGGAAATTCCCTGTTGGAAGTGGCTTCCCTCTGCCAGAGGGCAGGCATAGATGGGATATTGGGAAGGAATTCTTCCCTGAGAGGGTGGGAAGGGGCTGGGATGGAATTCCCGGAGAAGCTGTGGCTGCCCCATCCCTGGAAGTGCCCAAGGGCAGGTTGGATAAACTTGGAGTAACCTGGGCTGGGGTGTCCCTGCCCATGGAACTGGATGAGCTTTAAGATCCTTTCCCACCCAAACCATCCTGGGATTCTGTGAGACTCATTTCCCTCTCTCTGAGCCTCCTGTGAGCAGAGAGCGGGTCTGGAAATGTGCGGGATCTCCAGGAATCACATCCCACAAGACCCCTCAGCCGTGTATGGATCACGCTGGCAAACATCCACCTCGTGCCAGGCTTATCTGCGGAATTTCCCTGGCCCAGGAACAGGCTGCAGAGTGCACACTGTCCCTGCTCCATGTCCTGGCTGCCCCAGGGATGGGCCTAAGGTCGAGAATCCCCCTCCTCACCCCCCACCTGCCAGCAAACCTCTCTGGGGTGGCACCCCTGGTGTCACCACTGCCTGGGGACCTCTGGGGACATTCCCAGCTCTCCCTGAGCTCTCCCAGGCACGAGTGGCCACACACATCTCACCAGGGGCCTGAGTCCTGCTGAGGGATCCCAGCACCTGGTTTGTCCACCCGTGGGTTTGGTGTCACACAAACAACACCCCAAAGCTGCAATTCCAGATGGAAAAATATTTCCAGTCTCACCTTTCAGCATCCTGCAACAGGGCAGGAGAAACTTGAGGCCTTACAGACTCAGGGAATATCCTGTATGGTGTTTCTTCTCTTATTTGCTGTATATAGGGCACAACACCTCCTAAAATCCCTGCATTTCCAACCACTGGGAATTCATCCAGTCACAGAATCAGTACGTTTGGGAAACACCTCCAAGATACTCGAGTGCAACCATTAAGTTGATGAGGCTGCAAAGCTTTTCAATATTAAAGTAGGCTATGAAAAGACAGAGGAAAATCTCCTGGTGCCAAGTGCTCAGACACGGAACAGGATGATAAAATTCCAGGGGGGGACATTGCGGGAGAAAAACCCAGTTAAACTACACCCGACACGGGGGGCTCAAAGTTAATATTGCTCCTGGGATCAGGACAGGAATCTCCCCCCAAAAAAGGCCCAGAGAGCAGCAGAGGAGGAAAAGGGGCTGGGATTGGGAGGAAAATGCCAGGCAGTGCTGCTGGAAGTCTGCAGAACTCCCACACCCCACGCAGGGAATGAGAGAGCCCAAAAAAGCCCCGTGAGCAGCGACAGGGTGGGAATTGCTTTGGTGACACCGACAGGCTGGGAGACAGGGATTTGTCAGGGTGGGAAAATCACAGCCAGGGAGGAAGTCGGGAACAGTCTATGAGATCATGTGTGGCAGGGAGGGGGTGGGCAGGAACTGTGGATTTATCCTGCGCCCCCCACCCCCCACCCCCTCGTCTTACGCTCCTTCCCCAGGCGGCTCCACCGGCTGTGGGGGCAGGAAAACCCCAAAGCAACATATCCCTGTCCTGATCCCATGGATCTGGGAACACTGAGCACTCTGGGGCTGTCAGTTAATCCTCATGCAGGTGTCCCCATCTCCCAGGATGGGAAGGCCATTGCTGCCCCAGAAGGGTCCTGCAGCCACTGGGGCCTGGGGAGCAACAACACAAGGGGTTTGGGTGCCCTTTGGGGGTGTTTGTGCTGATGAGGGGTCGTGGACCCCTCCACAAACTGTCTGGGCTGCCACAGAGTCAGTGGGGTGGCAGCAGTGGGGGTGTGCTCAGCTGGGCTGGGCTGTTTTCCAGCAGTGCTGAGGTGTCCCTGCAGCCCAGGAATGCCCTTGAGCAGAACAAGGGGGACCAGGGAGAGCAGCTGCTCGGTGAGGGGCTGAGCTGGGGTGCACTGGAGCAGCGCCCAGGCAGGGTGTCCTCTCCCCTTCCAGCCCCACTGGCAGCCCCCAGCCCCACTGTGACACCCCCAGCTGCCTCCCCCAACCCCAGGGGCTGCAGCACAGCCCTGACAGGGCACAAAGGGTTAAATGTCTCCTTCTGGAGCAGCAGAGCTCAAACACAGAGGTGTCCCCCTCGCTCACACACCGAGGTACTTGCTCTGGGCTTGGAAAGGCAGCAGATGCGGATGATGAGAGGGGGAAAATGGAAAAGAGTCATTTGTGGGGTCTCTCCTGGGTGAGGCTACTCCAGGCTGGCACCTCTGGTCCCTCAGACCCCCAGAGCTGTGTTCCACATGTCCATGAGCCAGCAGGTTGTCACCCCTGGGCTTCTGGGTCCCCATGGTGAGGGAGAACCTGGGCTGGAAGCCAAATCCGTGTCCCCTTCCCTGAGCACCACACCGGGGCTCTCCCGAGCACGGGGACACACTTTGTTCTGGCCACGGGGATCCTTGAGGGACTGAGATTCTGCCTGCACACCCAGCACCCTCTGAGTCCCCAAAAGAAGCTGCAGGAGGCTCCAGGGCCCCCGCAGCCCAGCCTGTCCTGGTTGCTGCCGCAGCCAGAAGTGTCTGGGACAGCGGAGTGCAGGAAGACCTTTCTCCCAGTGCTTCTCCAAGAGCTTGAGGCACCCCCACTCCCTGTTAACCCCCGCAGGGCCGGTCGCGACGCGTGTTCCTACCTGACAGGGATCTTCACCCGCAGGTACCGATCCACGGCGATGGCCAGGAGCGCCAGGATGGAGCTCTCGGTGAGGATGAGGACGGGACACGCCACCATGAGGCAGCTGTAAAACTCCGTCTGCGGGCCGATGTTGATGATGATGGCCAGGGGGATGACCAGAGCCCCCACGGCCACGTCGGCCACCGCCAGCGACACGATGAAGCAGAAAGTGGCATCTCGTAGTGCCTGGTTCATCTTCACAGCCCAGATGACCAGGATATTGCCCGGCACGGACACCAAGGCGATGAGCACTTCGATGGAGATGTAGGCAGCCTGAAAGGCTGAGATGGGGTGTGCCATGATGCTCCCGTGCCCCCCCGCTCCCGCTGGGGTCCCTCGGTCACCTGCAGATGCACGGGGAGGCTGTGAGGGACTGGCATCTCTGAGTGCGATGCGAGCGGGATGGAGCCTGGGCGGGGGGGTGGCAAAAAAACCCCCTCCCGTCTGTGCCGTCCCCTGGGGCTCCGACACCCCCGCGGGGCTCATCCCGCAGCCACCTCCGTCCCGCAGCCACCTCCGTCCCGCAGCCACCTCCGTCCCGCAGTCACCTTCATCCCGTAGCGCGACCGCTCCCGGCGCTGAGGGAGGAGCGGGACCTCCTGACCAGCCCAGGGAGATCAGCAGAGCCCCCGCGCCCCTCGGGCCGCCCCGGGCCGGTCTGCCGGACCCGCTCAGAGCTGATGGATCCGCAGCGGGATCCCCGCTACCCCTCCCGGCTGGTTCCCCCCCGCCTCCCGTAGCCGCCCGAGCCCCGAGCCCCGAGCCCCGGCCCGCCCGCGCTCGCCCCGACCCCTCTCACCTTGTCCTGCAAGGCCAGGGCTTGTTTCGGGGTGTCCTCACCCCAAAAGAGGCAGAGCTGTCCCCCCGCGGGGCGGGGCGGGGCTCATGCTGGGGGGCGGCCGGGACGATGCTGCGGGGACCGGGCCGGGGCTGCGCTCGGTGCCCGGTGCCCGGCACCGCTCGGCTCCCGCAGGCGCTGCCCGCTCCCCGCCGGAGCCCGAGCATCACATGGTGCCGCCTTCCAGCGTTTAAAGAGCGACTGACCCGATTCGGGGCTCGCCGGGACCGGGAGGAACCGGAGGAGGGGGGACGGGGGTGGGCGGGTGGAGGCGGTGGCAGGACCGGGGGGAGCGGGGGGAGGCGGCAGCGGGGGGAGCAGCGGAGTCTGGCCCAGCCCCGAAGCTCCCGGCACGGCTCGGGCCCCGGCTTTAGCACTGAAACCGGGTCTTGAGGCCGGGTGAGAGCAGAGGATCGGGGCGGGGAGGGGAGGGCGGAGGCAGAGCCTGAGCGCGGGGTGGGGGCGGAGAAGACCCGGCCCATCACTCCGGCTGGGGCAGCACTGCTCGGGGCTCTGGAACCCAGCTCAGACCCGAACTGCTCGCAGGGGCTCGAACTGGCAAAGTCTCACCCCCAGTCACTTCTGGGGTGGGCGGGGGGTGAGCCCCAAAGCCTCCTTCACGTTTCTGGGGCACCCCTGTGCAGGGGCGTCTGCTGGGGAGGGTCTGTCCAGATAAGGTGTGTGGAGGGATGGTGACCCCAAACTGGTGCTGAGCTTGCACCAGATGCCGTTTTAGGTCCTCAGAGAAGTTTTGGGAAAAATGGTCACCCCTCAAACCCCATCCCCCCATCCCCCCCGGGCTGGGCAGCGCAGAGACGGTAGGTGTGGGGGCTCGGCCTGACTGATGCAGCTGAACCAGCCAAGCCCTCCAGGGACCCCCAGAGGTGGCCCAGGCACCTGCAAGGCTCATCCTGCACAATTCTCCCCCCAAGGAGCAGGGCTGGTTTATTCGAGTGCTGCAGGGACCAGGACCAGCTATGGCCTCAGGTGTGGGGCAAATGGACTCTCCCAACCCCCATCTGCCCCTCTCCCCATCCTTTCTCCCTCCCCTGGTGAGACTCAGGGCTGGAGTTGTCCCCTCCTGCCTCGGTAACAGATGTCCCAACACCTGAATCTGCTCCTTGGGATTGACCCTCATCCTCTCCTCCACCAGAGCCTGCCCACCCCACTGCAGGGGTGGGATCAGCTTGGAACCGCCACAAACCAGGGCTGACTTCTCCATCAGCTGGTGGCCCGTGGGCTTCCCCCTCTCGTCCTTGGGCGAGTGCCCAGCCCAGGGCTGGGAGGTCTGAGCATCCCAGGGCCGTCTGGAGACGGTGGCTTTGTGCCAGCTCTGGGCACTGGGCTGTGCCAGTGACGGGCTGAGGAGAGCTTGGCTGGGTCTGAAAGATCTGTTTGCTCTGCAGAGAGAAAAATAAACCCAGGCAAGCGGGCTCCTGTAAACACCGAGCTATTTATGGGAGCGTTTGCATCCCGCAGCATCTCCTCACACCTCCTGCGCCGCGGGGAGGGAAGCGATGCTCTCCCTTCGGCGGAGCCCCTAAATCCAGAGGCGAGGGGCGGGGTATGTGTGGGGGAGGGCTGCTCAGAACGGGGTACTGAGGGTGGAAAGTGAGCCCCGAAACCCCTCGCCCCTCAGCGGCCCAGGGGGAGTGTCCTCGCAATCAGCGTCTGGCTGGGAGCGGAGCAGGAAAAGCCGCAGGTTCCTCACGGGAGTGCAATGCGGAAGCAAAGGCGGGCAGGGCCCGGCCTAATTGTATGCAAATCTCCCAAACAGAGATTAAAACCACTCCTTTTCCTTTGTGGATTCGCAGTTTGTTCTCCCCCACTGGACTCGGGCCCCCGTGCTCTTAATTTTAGCAGCGACCATAAAAAAAAACCAAACCCGGGTCGGGCCAAAAATGAGCTGCCGGGTGGGAGCCTGGCAGACGGGGATCCCAGCTCCTCCATCATCCCAAGCAAAGTGTCCCAGGGCTTGGGAAAAGCCTGCAAAGTTTGAGAGTGACCAAATGTTGCAGGTGATTGAGCAGAGCCTATTCTTGGTGGACATGGCATCATCCACACACCCTCTGGGACACCAGGGGTGTGTCCAGGGAATGTCACCCATAAGTTTTTCTGGTGAACACCAAGCACTGAGAAGATCTTCCAGGTCCTTGATGGGGAGAGAAGGACAGGGAGGGATTCTTGGAAGGAGAAAATGGGCCTGAGAGCTGCAATGGGCCGTGGTGATCCCAGAGAAGTGTTGGATGCCGATAAATTCCCGCTGCCATTCCTGATGCAGCGGGAGAGGTGGGATGCAGGAGGACAAAGACGGAGCACACACAGTGTGGCTTCCTGCACTGGCTCCTGCGAGCTGGGGACAGGCCAGCCTGTGGCCACGGCAGGAGGGGCCGGTTGGTGCCCAGCCCGGTGCCAGCGGATGATCCGCAGGGTTTGGCGTGTCAGGGCCGGCTGAGCCCGCCCTGACGAGACCAAACCTCGACTGAACCCCCAGGGCTCGGCAGCAGCCAAGAAATGCTGTTCCAGGGAGACAAGTCAGGGCGTGGGGAGCTCATTTCTCTTTTCCACCCACCTTTCTTTGGCCTTTCCTTCGCTTTGAGCTTCCCCCTCCTGCCTCAGTTTACCTCCAGCTCTGCAGTGCCACCCCAGGTGCTCAGGGCGAGGAGAAGCTGAGGGTTTCTCCGTCGTGGGGACCATCCCACAGCCCTTCTGGTCATGGAAAGGGGCCTCTTAATTAGGAAAGTTAATTAGAAGTGTGGCTGGTGCCAGCAGCACAGGGCTGTGCTTGGAGGGATGACTGATTAATTAGGGCGAGTGACCCCCCCAATGCCACGGTCTGGTGGGTCCACACAAAGTGGCACAAGGCAAAAATAGAAGGGCCAAACAAAGGGAAAACCCCAAAGCTTTTCCAAGGAGACCTCCGCTGCACTGGATGCTGTGGAGTGATGCCCATTCCAGCACCAGCCCTTGGGCCAGTGCCAAAGTGACACAGAGCACCGGGGGGACCTTACTCGGGGCTGCTCCAGGACTTGTGCCGAAGTTCTCTCCCATTTCAGGGGATGCACGGCCCTGGGAAGCCTCTTGGGAAGCTTTTGTGGGGTGGTGCATCCCCACCTGGGCTTGGCAGGAGATCCCCAGCAACGACACAGCAGAGCAAAAAACCCTGGGAGACAATTTAAACCAGCAAATCCCAGAGGGTGGATGAAGGAAGAGCTGCTGCCCTGAGGACTGACCCTTCCCACCAAGCACGTCCCAGGGCAGGTTGGCAGCAGGTCGGAAGTAGGTTGGAAGCAGGTTGGCAGCAGGTTGGCAGCAGGTTGGCAGCGCTGCCTGTGATGCCAAGGGACACAGTGAGTCGCTGATGGTGCCCGCAGTCACTCCCAAGGACGTGTCCTCTGTCCCAGGGAGACGCCACACCCTGCAGGCTCCCAGGCAGTGTCCAAGGAGGTCAAGCCCCACTCGGTGCTCTGTCACCTGGGCTGTCACCTGCACTCCTCCCCCGAGCCCTGCGGGGTGCTGCCCGTGGGCTCCCAGCCAGCCCGGGTTCCTCGGCACAGCGGGATCCTAAAGGGCTCTTGTGCCTCCTCGTGGGGGAGGAGCTGCTCGGCCCTCCCTGCGTGGATCAGCAAACTCGCCCGCGCCCGGCGAGCCCGGCGAGCCCTCTGCCAGCGCCCGCTGCCAGCGCCCAGTGCCAGCGCCCAGTGCCAGCGCCCAGTGCCAGCGCCCGCTGCCAGCGCCCAGTGCCAGCGCCCAGTGCCAGCGCCCAATCCCAGCACCCAGTGCCAGCGCCCAGTGCCAGCACCCAGTGCCAGCGCCCTCTGCCAGCGCCCGCTGCCAGCGCCCTCTGCCAGCGCCCAGTGCCAGCGCCCAATCCCAGCACCCAGTGTCAGCACCCAGTGCCAGCGCCCGCTGCCAGCGCCCGCTGCCAGTGCCGCCCTTGGCACGGCACGGGGGAGGACAGAGGGCCGGCCCCATCGGCGGGGCCCTTTCCCTCTTCGCCGCAGCATCTTCCTCACACGCACCGGGCTCGGCTGAAGCCCGAGGGAGCCCCGGAGTGTTCTCGAGCCGGGCCGGGGGCCGGGAGCTGTTCCTGCCACCGCTCCGAGGGGCAGGAGGGGCTTCAACCGAGGCCGCTCAAAACCCTTCACCCCCACCCCTGAAACAACCCCCGAGCTCTTTGGCCTCTCCTTGTCACCTGAAGCGGCCCCTGGAAGGGCAGGATGGGGCTCCAGCCCAGGCGCAGGGAGGAGGGAGGTGCCGGTGTGAAGGCTCTGGAACACCCGGCAGTGAGGATGGATCCAGAGACTTCCTGGGGAAGGTTTGGGAAGGGAAGGTTTGGGAAGGTTTGGGAAGGGAAGGTTTGGGAAGGGAAGGTTTGGGAAGGGAAGG
>JAYRBT010000075.1:181052-198475 GCA_036023395.1 Myiotriccus ornatus
AGGGAAGGGAAGGGAAGGGAAGGGAAGGGAAGGGAAGGGAAGGGAAGGGAAGGGAAGGGAAGGGAAGGGAAGGGATAAAAAAAAAAGGCAGTGAGGGAGGAAACTGTAAAAGGAAAAATATAGATCTGTGAGTTCTGGTTTGCTGCAAGGTGTGAATGTGGGAACTGCTTCCGCTGGTGGATCTCTGAGGTGGTAAAATCATTTGCTGATTGATCCTTGGGGAAATATCTGAGAGGGGATGACGAGCTGAGTGGGAAGACCCCAAGATAAGCCCCAGACTGGGGCTGTGGTGGCTTGGGGACACCTGCCCTTCCCTCCATGGGCTCCAGAGGTGTGGTGGAAAACGAGGATTTGGGGTGAGGGAGAAAAGAGGGGATGAAAGGGTGACAGAGACATGGGGAAGTCGATGAGAAAGTGCTGGATCGGTGCCCCCAGGGCGAGGAGGGAGAGGTGCCCCCTCACGAGGGGCACAAAGAGAACCCTCATCTGCTGCTCTCCAGGTCTGGGTTTCTCACTTTAGCAATATGTGCCATATTTCTATTTTTAAATTCTCTGCTTTTAGCTTCCAGCTGTCATTTACAGCACTCGATTTCGTTAAGAGAGGCTTTTTTTCCCCCACTCAGACACTCACAGGCTGTAACCACATCCCACCCTCCGCGGGGAAAGCTCCTCTTCCACCTCACTCCTGCAGCCTCCGAGCCCTGAGCTCTGCTGCTGCCCAAATTACTGCCTTCCAACCAACCTGAGCCGAATTGTTTTCGTAGTCAGAAATTAAAACAGGACAGAAATTCCCAGAGCAGGTCCTCTGTGTTGTAGAAAAAGCCTTTCAAACACTTCCCACGTTCCTAAACCTTCAGATTCCTACTGAAAACGTGGAAAATTCCTTATCAACAGAGGAGACCCGCCTCCTGGCCTGTTCCACGGCTCCTCTTCCAGCTGGGATCCTTCCCCCGCGGCCGTGGAGCAGCACAAACACCCCTTGAACCGTCTGAGCGCCTGCAAAACCAGCCTCGCAGCCGCGATCCCGGGGGAAGGGCCCCTCCGGGACGGGGACATGCGACATTTCCGCAGCGCTCGGAGCCAGGCCGGGGTGGCCGGCGGTGACATTCCCACAGCTGGCTCCTTCCTCGGGGGACCAGGGGACACAAGTCCCCCGCCACGAGCTCGGAGCGCGGACACGGAACCTCCTGCTGCCTTTCCACCCCCTGCTCCCGTGGGCTGGGGGGGACCCGGGGGCAGGACCCGCTTTGGGGCTCCTCCAGCCCCGCTTTGGGGCTCCTCCAGCCCTAGTTTGGGGCTCATCCTGCCCCGCTTTGGGGCTCATCCAACCCCAGATTGGGGCTCCTCCAGCCCTAGTTTGGGGCTCATCCTGCCCCGCTTTGGGGGTCATCCAACCCCAGATTGGGGCTCCTCCAGCCCCGCTTTGGGGCTCATCCTGCCCCCCTTTGGGGGTCATCCAACCCCAGTTTGGGGCTCATCCTGCCCCGCTTTGGGGCTCAACCAGCCCTAGTTTGGGGCTCATCCATCCCCGCTTTGGGGCTCATCCAGCCCCTCTTTGGGGCTCAACCAGCCCTAGTTTGGGGCTCATCCATCCCCGCTTTGGGGCTCATCCTGCCCCGCTTTGGGACTCATCCAGCCCTAGTTTGGGGCTCATCCATCCCCGCTTTGGGGCTCATCCAGCCCTAGTTTGGGGCTCAACCAGCCCTAGTTTGGGGCTCATCCAGCCCTAGTTTGGGGCTCATCCAGCCTCGGAGGATGGATTTGTGCCCCCGGAGGTGACTTGGTGTAGCGATGCCACAGCGGTGCCCACCCGGCTCCGGGGCTCGGAGGGGATGGAGAAGTGGGACCGCCAGTGGAGGTCGGGTGGCTGAGGGATTTTTTGGGTGGTGAGGGCCCCCACATGCTCTCCTGGCTCTGGGGGGAGCAGAGCAGGGGCGAGGGGGGATGGAGGTAGTACCTTGATGGGAGAGGGATGGGATGGGAAAACACCGAGCTGAGCGGCAGAGACCCCAGACAGGTGTTGTGGGGGTCCCAGATTTCCTCTTCTCACCCCCAGGATCGTTCCTTTCCCGTGAAAAACCCTGGATGAAGCGGGCACTGCCATCCCTGTGTCCTCCACCCAGGGGGGACGTGGGGATGGAGCAGGGAAGAAGCATCCCCACCTTGTCCCCTTCCCTCGAGTTTTCCTGGGGACCAGGGACCTGACCAGCCCCTTGGGCAAATGGAGCTCCCAGTTTCACCTCTCTAAATAAAAGATCTTGGGAAATCAGAGACGAACACGAATTCCAGGGGTTCAGCTTCCCCCTCTCCCAGACATTTCACTCCCCAAAAGGTGTGAAATCCACGGGGCCAGAGGGACCAGATGGACACAGGCAAGAGCAGCCCGTGAGGGACAGAGGAGAAATGGAATAAATAGAAATATTCTTAGCAATAATATATTTCTCCTGCAGAAGGCATAAGGAGGGGAACCCCTCAAATCACACTCCTGTCTCTCTCAGTAGGGTGTAAAGCTGGGCTGATCCCCAAATATATTCCAGGGCAAGCGTGGCTCTAAGAGCTGAGGCCAAAAATTCCTTCTCCGGGACAATTTCAACTCCAGATGAACAAGAAAAACTCAAAGGAAAGCGTTTCCTGGAAGTCCCCCCACTTCCCCGGAGCGTCCCCTCCCCGGATTGGGATGTTTTGGCCCAAAAGATGAGCGAGGGAACCGGGACTGGGGCAGGAACGGCAGGAAGCCAAGCCCCGGGAGCTATTTTGGGCCGTCGGGCAGGAAAAGCACCTGCCAGGGTCATCACGCCGCGGGAAAAAACAAACTCCGGGATTTTCTCCCTTGGGGGGGATGGCAGATAAATAGCTGAACTCATCCCTGCCGGAGAACTGGAGACAAGGGGGGACACCCAGGGGCTTCCAGGCGTCCCTCCCCCTCCCAGCCCCCGGGAAGGGCCGGGGTCGTGCCCGGACCCTGCAGAGGGAGGATGGGGGGGCGGGGGGGAGGGGGGGGCAGTTGCTTCTCCTCCTCCCCCCCCCGAAAAAGAAAAGGGGGTTCGAAGGGGTCTGAGATGATTTCTGGGCTCTGACTCGCGGTTCGCATCCCGAAATCCGGACTCGACGGTGGATAACCGGGCTGTTGGTGCCCTCTCCCGTCCAGCCGCGGGGGCTGATGGTTTCTGCATCGCTGCTGATCCCTCCTGCATCCCTGCTGATCCCTCCTGTATCCCTGCCGTATACCTGTGCCATCCCTCCTGCACAGAGCAGGACACCCTGACCCTCCCCAGTCCCGCGGCCCCTGAGGTGACCCAGCCGAGGAATGGAGGGTCCATCCTTGGTCACAACCTCAGGGGCTCCAAAAATTGCCTTTCCAGGCGTTTTTTCCACGCAGGGATCCAGGGGTTGCATTTGCTCAGTGGCTGAGATGGGTTTGAAGGAGCTTGAGACCCCCCAAAACAAGGCCTGGGGAGCACCCCGAAAACACCTACCCTGTTTCTGTTCCCTACACCAAAACCCATCAGCCTTCCTCACCCATCCCAGCCCAAACCTCACCCAAATGCACCAAACCTCACCCAAAATTGCACCAAATGTCACCTACATTCACCAGTCATCACCCAAAATTCACCCAAACTCACCTAAAATTGCACCAAACCTCACCCAAAAATGCACCAAGCCTCACCCAAAAATTCACCAAACTTCGCCTGAATTCACCAGTCATCACCTAAATTCTCCAAACCTCCACCAACATTCACCAAACCTCCCGCAGGGGGAACAGCCGGGAGTGAGAGTGGGAGTCGGGGGGTTTCTGAGACTCGACTCCCCCCAGGGGGACTGAACACCCCGAGAAGGGGGGAAATCCAGCCGGGAAGGGGGCACCGAGCCCTGAGGGAATTCCCCGAAGGGAATTTGTGGGTGAGGCCCCTCCGGAAGGGCCGGGAGCCCCTCCCGGGGAGCGGCGTGTGTGGCACCAGCGCTGGCACGTCAGGGGACAGGCGGCTGCCCCTTCTCCCCGTGGGGATCCCGCCCTGGAGCCACCAAACCCCCACAACCCCCGTCCCCTGCTCACCGAGTCACCCCTCCTGGTGCCAGCACTGGCTGTCCCTTGGGATGGGCCGGGGGGAAACGGGGGAGTCACCAGTTTGTGTCCTGAAAGCCCCAGAGCAGCAGCAGCCCCCGGGCAGACCATGGGGGGTGGAACGTGCCCCCCACGGGGACAGGATGATGGTCATCCCCCATGGGGACAAGGTGATGGTCCCCACCCAGGAATCCTGGCTGGCAGCCCCCTCCCCACCGCGAGCCCCGTCCCTGTGCTGTCCCAGCCGTCCCAACTCAGGGCTGTGTCCCCTGCCGAGGGACACTGCTGTCCCCAGGTCCTGTCCCCGGGCACGGTGCCATCCCCCTGCCAGGACAGCTGTCCCTCCGGGGGTCAAATAGCCGCCACATGTCGCTGCTGAATCCCTCACATTCATGGAGTTTCCTCCAAACACCCACCTGTCCTCCAGCTCCCTCCAGCCCAGACTCTCCCACCCCGGGGAAAGAAGCCCCTTGTTGACAAGTCGAGTCCCCCCCCCTTCCCTGTGACACGTGTGGGGACAGCCCAGCCGGTGCCACCGCGCAGGGAGGGGAGGAGAAGTCAGGGATGCCCCTGGCATGGGGCGACCCCAGAAGGAAACCCACTGAGGGGTTCCTTAGTGGGGTCCTGCTGGGTGGATCCCTCCTCCAGCTGCAATTCGGGAAGGGGAAGGGGAAGGGAAAGGGGAAGGTGAAGGGGAAAGGGAAAGGGGAAGGGAAGGGGTCATGTCCAGGCCGTGGGGTCATGGAGGGAGGGAGGAGAGCCATGACAGGGCAGAAACACAGGGGGTTTGGTGCTGGAAGAGGGGCAGAGCATCAGTGTGGGCAAGGAGAGAGGTCGCGGCACCCAATATGGTCCCTGGACTGGGACAGGATGCTGTGTGAGGACACCCAGTATGATTCCTGGGTTGGGACAGACTGGTGGGTCAAGACAGCCAGAAGGGTCCCTAAACTGAGAGAGGATGGTGTGTCAGGCCATCAAGTATCATCCTTAAACTGGGAAAGGATGGTGTGTGAGGACACCCGGTGTGGCCCCTGGACTGGGAGCCAGCTGGGGCACCCGGTTTGGTCTCCAAACTGGGATCCTGGAAACCAGTGGGTCAGGGCACCACAGGAGAGTTACTGCAGTGGAACAGGATGGTGGGTCAGGGCCCACAGAGTGGAGCCAGCAGAGCACCCACTGAAATCCCCAGACTGGGTCCAGTGGATTGCCATGTTGGGACACCCAGTATTGTCCCCAGACTGGGATCCAAGGGACTGGGGGCTGCTCAGGCACCAGCACCTCTCTGTTATCTCTCACCCTCCTCCCAGGTCAAACAGTTGAAAAACAAAATACAACTCTTTTCCAGCCAGGTTTTACAGCTCCATCGTGATCCCTGATGGGGAAAGTGAGTCCCAGAGGCTGTGACCTGGGTGGGAGGGGGGGTGAGGACCGAGGGTGCTGAGCTCCACGGGGACACGGAGCTACAGGAGCAGGAGCAGCCCCATCCCACCTCCCTCCCAGCCCGCCAGCAACCCAAACTGGGCAAATTGGCACCTGCGGGTGAGGAAGGGGCTGTTGGCCGGTCTTGCCACCACTGATGGACAGCAGGACATCGTCCCCCATCGCAGGACATTGTCCCAGATCTCTCCCCACGGGCGGGACCCCAAACCAACCCGGAATTCCCAACATGATGGAACGAGGCTGGGGATGAAGGGGGAGGCTCTGCCCCGGCCCCATCGCGGCCGAGCAGCTGTCGCCGTCCCAAATCTCCGGCGAGCAGGCACGTCGGAAATCCCGGGTGTCGGAGGAGGGCTCTGCTCCGCATTCCTCGCCCGGGAGCGGGGACAGGGCCAAGCATCTCCCGCCGCCTGCAGCTGCTCCCAAATATGTTACGACTTGTCACGGCGGCAGGAAGGGATGTCGGGTGAGCCTGGAAAGCCAGAGGGGACAGGGCATCGGGGGGGGGTGCCTTGCCCCGTGGGGGTGGAGGATGGGTCGGACTGGAAGTGGCATTTTGGTAGAACCCCTGTCCTGCACTGAAGTCCCGGTGGGATGATCTCTGACCAGCCCCAGCCTTTCGCCCCATCGGTGCCCACACCGTGGGGCTGTAGATGCCGCCTTGGGCACCCGATTTGCTTCAGCAGCCCCTAAAGCCGGCTCTTTCTGCCCTTTCCATGGAAGGAGCTCAGCCAGATCCATCCCCACCTCCAGGGCAGGGACTGAGCCTCTCCGTGCACCGGGCAGGGATGTGCTCCCGGGCGTGGAACGGGGACAACACACTGAGCACTGGCAGGGAGGGACATCCACCAAGGCTACAACACGTCCACGTGCATCCCAAAACCCAGCAAGTTCACACCATCAGCCGCGCTGGGAGAGAAAACAACCGAGGCAGCCCCGGGGTGTCTCTGGGTGACTCCGCTCCCGGACCTGGCCTGGCTCGGGAAGCTGCCTTGGAGGAGCAAGGACAAACCCTCCTCCCGGTCGGGGTTTTCTCAATGGACGGGTATTTTTGGCAGGGCCCGGTGGCCGTGTCGGGGTGAGCAGTCCCCGGGAGGCCTCCGGAGCCGGGGGGGAAGGTCACCCCGTGATGGATCGCAGCACGTTCTGCCCGGGGCTCGCACAGCGTCGTCTTTGTGCTGCCACGCAGCCGCCCCCATCGATCACGGGCTAACCTGACAGCCGGCAGCACTGCCCTAATCCCCCGCCCGCTCCCACTCACCCGGGGCACCGCCGGCAGCCGCCCAGGGCACCCCTGCGACCGGGAAAAGCCGCCTCGTCCCGCCAGAACGTGCCTTTGGGGGTGCCCAGGGTGGTGGGAGCCCCCCCGGGAGCACAGAGGTCCCTCGGTGGTGGCTCCTTGCCCAGCAATTGTCCCTGGTTTGATACCAGCCAGGATGACCCTGCTGGGGCCGCAGACCCCGCTGTGTCCCCTGCCGTGCCCAGGCTTGGGGTCATCCTGGACACAGAGGGGCTGATGGAGCTGCTGGGCTGCAGCTGGGCAGGTACAGCGTTATCCCGGCTCCCATGGCACGGGATGAGACCCCCAGGAGGAACTGGAGCGAGTGCAGGTGCCGGGGCTGCTCCCCCAGTGGGGTTCCTGTTCCCCCAGTCCCCATCACACACCGGCTCTGGGTGCCCTGGTGTCCCTGAGCTGTCCTGTCTCTTCTGCCTGCTCAGCTCTGGGGACACGGTGGCCTTGGTGGCCTTTGGGGGTGGCTGAAGACCCCATCTCCTGGCCAGGGAGGGGTGACATGCAGCCCCTGCCCCGCAGTGCTGCCCCTCTTTGTAAAGTGCCAGATGTTTGGCCTGTCCCTTGTCCGGGTCCAACACGTGCCCTGTTTTGTCACCACCGTGTTCCTCACGCTCCAAACACGTTCCTGCCGTTCAAAAAGCCCATTTACTAGGTGGAGTCAGGGGGTCCTGCAGCCTCCCCTCGCCCAGGGGCTCACCAGGGTCCTGCCCACCAGTAAGTGCCACCAATAAAGGTCCCCACGAGTGAGTTAAGTTGCCTCTCATGACAATGACAAGCTGATGTGAAGCTCTTGGGCCCAGGTTATCCCTTCTTAACACCTTCACACCTTCCAAGGGCTCCTCTGCTCTCTCTCTGAGCGATGAATCCTGCCCCTTCCCAGCTGTTCTAGTGCCTTTCCATGAGTCAGGGCCCAGCTGATTTCTTTCTCTGATTTCTTTCCTTCTGGAGGATTTTGGGGTTTGATTGACCCCGGGGAGCCCAGTGTCTGTGCCAAGGATGAACCTCGAGGCTGTGGGTCCTGCTTTCCTTGGTGCAGACTTTCACAGATGTCAAAGCCACAGGGACAGCAAATCCCCAGGGCTGGGACCCCGGGAGAGCTGGAATCAGGATGAGGCAGTGTCATAAACCTCCTGGATCCAAAGAAGTCTCTTCAAAGAGAGAGGAGTGTCATGGTGGGTTCCAAAAAGTCCAGAAATCAACCCAAAGTGATTAAGGGTGCTGGTGGCAGGCACAGGGAATGTGTTGTGGCACAGCCTCTCCAGGGAGGGGGGATTTGGGGAAGGAAAATCCCAGCATGGTTGGCCCTGCACTTTGCTGACATTCTTTCCACTGACCGATCCCTCAGCTGGAATCTGGCCTGGAGCAGGAATAGGACGAGATGGGAGACGGTTTCTGACGTTCCTGGTGGAAAAAAAAAATCCCCTCTGAATTAAAGATAAAGCTGGAGAGATGTGGTCAAGTGGTTGGAATCAGCAGGGAAGGGCTGGGGATGGGTTAAAATCCCACCCACGCTGCTGCTGCTGCTGGCTGTGCCTCAGTTTCCCCATTGGGAATGTGGGAGCAATGTGTCTTTTCTGGGAAAGGGCAGTGTCAGGGTGGCATTGGGGCTTTGGTTATCCACATGTCCAGGGGCCAGGGCAGGACACCAGATGGGATGGAGGAGGTCCAGCCCAGCCGGGCTCTGCTGGAGACACGTGGGAGAAGGTGTCCTTTGGGTTTGGTTCGTGGGAGAAGCCACAAGTGCGGATTTTGTGACAAAAATGTGATAAAGGGACTCAGTCAGGCACCTTCAGGGAGCCCATGGGGGAGGAAAGGTTGGGTGTGGCACCTCCTGCCTGTCCTGCCTGCCCCATTCCCGCAGGACAGGCAGCAGGCACAGCAGCCAGCACAGGGACAGGAGTGTCCCTGGGGAGCTGCCTGGACCCCGGGGTGCTCCCTGCGTTGGGATTTCCCTCCCAGGGCTGGATTCCTTCTTCTCCCCACGGCTGCAGCAGCAGTGGGATCAGGGCTCCGTGCACCAGCAGGATGGTGGGCAGAGAGGGATCGGGAGGTGGGAATGCCGAGCAGTGGGAGGTGCTGTGCCACTGCTGGGTGTGACTGCAGGGGTGACAGAGCCGGTGTGCGCTGGGCTTGAGGGGGCACAGAAGGGATGAGGGGCATAAAGGGACGAGAGTGCCCCGGCCCCCGTGGGCTCCCCCAGCCCGGCCATAACTGAAGGAACCAGATGGGGTAGGAATTGCAGGGGGAGCTGCCATTCCTTCCAGCCGCCCTGGCACCCAGGGCACACAAAGCCCTTGTTCAGGGGGTCGCTGAGCTACCCCCCCGCCGTGCCAGCCCCCCTGCAGCCCCCCCAGCGCCGGGCACGGCAATCCCCGTGGGGAGAGAGCACATGAAATCAGACGGACAAGTTTTGATGTGAGGCAGCAGCTTAGGCAGGGCTCAGGTTTCCTTTAGGGTTTCTATATTTATCTCCGTGATTTAATGCCAGCGCCGGGGTTTAAATGGCACCGAGCAGTTGGCGTGGGGAGAGGGAACAGCCGTCCCCGAGCCACACACACAACCTCGAGCCCCCCGAACGCCCATGGAGCTCTTCGAGACCAACCCTTACTTTTTCCCGGAGCAGAGGTTTTACGACGGCGAGAATTTCCTGGGCTCCCGCTATGAACCAGCGGCATTCCCCGAGCGCGCCGAGGTCTCCCTGTGCCCCGAGGGCAGGGTGGCTTTGGAGGACAAGGACTCGGTGGGCGAGCACTGCCTCGGGCAGTGCCTGCCCTGGGCCTGCAAGGTGTGCAAGAGGAAGACGGTGTCCATGGACCGGCGGAGAGCGGCCACGCTGCGGGAGAAGCGGCGCCTCAAGAAGGTGAACGAGGCGTTCGAGGCGCTGAAGCGCAGCACCCTCCTGAACCCCAACCAGCGGCTGCCCAAGGTGGAGATCCTGCGCAGCGCCATCCAGTACATCGAGCGGCTCCAGAGCCTGCTCAGCTCCCTCAACCAGCAGGACCGGGAGCAGCGGGAGCTGCGGTTCCGCCCCGCAGCGCCCCAGCCCGCGGTGAGCGGCACCGGGAACCGGCACTGGGATGGGGGCGTGGATGGGGCATGGATGGGGGGATGGATGGGGGCATGGATGGGGGGATGCCCAACGGGGGGTTATGGATGGGGGGATGCCCCACGGGGTGATGCCCAACGGGGGTGATTCCCCATGGATGGGGGTGATGCCCCATGGGGGTGATGGTCTATAGGGGCACTGCCCAATGGGGGTGATGATCTCTGGGGTGATGCCCCATGGGGGTGATGGTCTATAGGGGCACTGCCCAATGGGGGTGATGATCTCTGGGGTGATGCCCCATGGGGGTGATGGTCTATAGGGGCACTGCCCCAATGGGGGTGATGCCCCATGGAGTTTTGCTGGATGGGGTGATGCCCTGTGGGGGTCCGACCTCATGGATGGGGGTGGTGCTCTATGCACCCTGTGGGGGTGATGCCCCATGGGGTGATGCTCTAGGGTAGTGGTGCTCTGTGGGGAATCTGCCCACAGAGGGTGATACCTGATGGGGGTGATGCCATTTTTGTGGGGATGATGCCATACAGGAGTGACATTCTATGGGGGTGAAGCCATTTTGGGGTGACACGCTGTGAGGGTGATGCCATGTGGGAGTGATGCCCTATGGGGACAGTGCCCTTGGGAGGTTATGCCCTATGGGGTGACACTCGATGGAGGTGACAGTGCTCTATGGGATGATGCTCTGTGGGGTGATGCCATTTCGGGGTGCCATTCTATGAGGGTGATGCTGTGTGGCAGTGATGCCCTATGGGGACAACACCCTATGGAAGTTGTGCTGCATGGGGGTGACACTCTGTGGGGGTGACAGTGCTCTGTGGGGGTGACAGAGCTCTGTGGGGGTGATGCCATTTGGGGTGACACTGTGGGGGCGATGCTGTAGGGGATTGATGTTCTATGGGGACAGTGCCCTATGGGGGTGATGTTCTATGGGGGTGACACTGTAGGGCTGGTGTTTTATGGGACAGTGCTTAATGGGGGTGATTGGATTTTGGGGTGACACTGCTATAGGGGAGTGGTGCTCTATGGGGTCATTGCTCTGTGGGGACAGTGGGGTCACTGCTTTGTGAGTGACACGTGCCTGGGCTTTGGAAAGATCACACAGGCCAAAACAAAAGCAGTAAGATTAAAGTAAACTAAACCAAACTAAATTAAAATAAGATGGAATAAAATAAAATAATTAAATCGATAAAATGAAAGATAAATATAGAAATAAAAATTAAGTAAAAAAATATCAGCCACAAAAATTGGAGTATAAAATGTAAATAAAATAAAATTAACACTTTGAGGGGTATTTATATATATTTATATATATTTATATATATATAAAACACTTTGAGACTTTGGATATGGAGTGTACAGAGAGCTCCAGGCACAGTGATACAGGTAGAGACTGGAGATAATGGAGATGAAGGTGTGGTACAGGCATTGATGATACAGATTAGAGAGACAGAGATTATAGAGACAGTGGATACAGCTGAAATAGGTGTGGATATAGATAGAGCTCTATAGTTAAATATGTATATATGTGATACAAATACATGTATATGATATATAGAGATGATATAAATATTGATAAGATTATATAGATATATAACAGATATATATAAATGTTATGGATATATGTATATATAGAGATAAATAATGTATAGATATGGATAGTTATAGGTAATGTAGATATGCATATTATAGGTAATATCATAGGTAATGTAGATATGGATATAAATGTCATAGATAAAATAGAGATATATAGATGTATGTGTAGATACAGATAAAGATAGACATAGATATGGATGATATAGAGGGACTTGATAAGAATGGGATTCCCAGAGATTTATTTGCTTTCAGACTCAGGGATTTAAGGACCAAAGCAGCAGGAACCAGTAACCCAACATTTAATGTTGAATAAAGGACTGGAAAAGCCTTTAGGCCCCATCCTGTTCCATATTCTCAGGATTTCTCAGTATCCACGGATACCAGACTCCAATTTTCACTTCCCAGGATCCACTTGGATTTGGGTGGATTTGGTGGCTGTCCCTGCAAAGGGTCCAAAACTGTGCTGAGCAGCCTCTGTGTCACTTCTGTCCTGAGCTGCCCCTTCTCCCAGGTGATGCAAAAGCCAATATTTTTTTGGGAAAAAAATCATATCTGTAAGAATTTCCTGCTTCAGGGGGAAATAAAGCCAAGTGTTAATTAATTATCCTGTGCTGCCAGGAGCTTGTGGGCCCAAAGTGCCACTTCCAGGGCCACTACAAAGAGTTGGGTCCATGGGGTTGCTCCTGGAAATCCCATTTTGGGTTTTACCTGAGGTGGCATCGACTCCTGGATAAAGACACACTCCAAAACAAGTTCATTCTGAGCTGTCATTTCTCAGGCTGTCAGCTCTTTTCTGGGAAATAACCACTAAGCCCCAAATCCACAAATCAAACTGCCAAAAGCTCTTTCCCAGGAACCCCCTTGTGGTGGCCCCAGGGCATCACTTTTTATGGGCCTGATAAGGTGATTTTCAGCAAAAAGCTGTTTTGCCCAAGGCCATTTATCCATCTGCAGCTCTTTCTCTGGGTAAAGAGACACCTTTTGACCTGCAGTGAGCGGGTGGTCCCATTTCTCTGTGCCCAGAGCCCTAAAAGGAGGTTTTTCAGCCCTGATGGATCCTGGGGATCCTTTGCAGGGGTGGAGGGATGTTCTCACCTCCACAGGGGTGTTCTGTTGAGGTGACTGGGCAGCCTGGGGTGTTTTTGGGGTGGCTGCTGGGGCTGGATGAGGTGACACCCATGGTTGGCATCTCAACTCCTTACAGGCCACCAGCGAGTGTGGATCCAGCAGCTCGTCCTGCAGCCCTGAGTGGAGCACCCAGCTGGAGTTTGGCACCAACCCTGCAGGTAAAGAAGGTCCTGCTCACCTGGCTGTGCCACCCCCTGGCCTCCCTGGACTCTGGAGGGAGTGGGAACAGTGGGGGACACCACAGCACATCACTGAGCCAATGCCCCCCAAACAAAGAGCAAAGGACAGAAGGAGCCTTGTCCTTCTCTCCCCACCCCACTGCTGCAGAGGGGTGAGCTCAGAAACCCTCCCTGACTCAATTCTCATCAAATTCAGGCTTCTCCAAGCCCTGATTTCACTGAGACACCAGATCTTAGGAGCTGAGAAACTGCACTGCAGCAGCCAGGGGTTCTGGTGGCCTCACCCCCAGCAAGGCTCATCCACTGCCATCCCTCGATCCCTCCCTTAAAGAGCTGGGGAAACGGAGGGGAATGAGGATCCTCAGAGCCTTCTCCATCCCAGAGAGAGCTGAGGGAGAATGGGAGAGGGATGAAGACGATCACAGCTGGATCCGTCCCAAAAAAAGGGGAAGGAGAGGGTGAGCAGAGGCAGCTCCATCCAAAAAGGACTGTGGTGCTGAGCCTTGCTGAGGATCTCTGAGAGTTCCTGAGGGTCTCTGAGCACTGCTGAGGATCTCTGAGCATCTCTGTCTCGGGCTCCCCTTCCCTCCCCACTCCCCCTCAGCAGCTGCTGATCATTTTTCCACGATTACAGTTATTCCCCCCCCCCCTTCCCGCCCCCCCTCGCCAAATCCACCTGTTATTTTCCCCAGAAGGCAGAAACTTGAATCTCGTTTTCCAGCAGAGAATAAAACCTAAAAAGTGTCCAAAAATCCCACCCCTGGTTGCTCTCTCCTCCTTCCCCGGGGTGGGAGCTGGGAGCAGGTCCCACTCCGGCCACGGGAGGGACCACGAGGTCATAGAATTGTGGAACAGAATCACCAAATTAAGGTTGGAAAAGACCTTTAGGATCATCAACCAGCACCAGCACTAAACCCTGTCCCCCGCGGAGCCAGGAGCTGTCCCCCAGCTCAGGGTGCCACCCCCGCTGGTCCCCACAGATCACCTGCTGGCCGAGGAGGGGCCGGAGGAGCGGGACCTGCCCTCGCTGTCCTCCATCGTGGACAGCATCGCCGGCGACGACGTGGCCGTGACGTTCCGGGAGGAGCCGCTCCAGAACTGAGCCGGCACCGGCTGCTCGAGCTGGGGGCTGCACGCTGGAAGGGTCCAGCCTCTGGGGATCACATTTACCCCCCCAGCAGCGCTGAGACCGCTCAGCTCCCTCCCGCTGCCCGCCGAACGCTCCCGCCCCACCCAGCCGGCAACGAGACCAGGGAGAGGCGGGATGTTGGCAGGGCCCAGCTCTTGGCATGGGGCTCTGCTCTGCTCCCCAGTTTTGGGGTTTTGGGGGCCAATGTGTGTGCTGCGTTCGCTTTGCTGATGTTTTTATCCCAGATGCTCCTTGACCAAGGGCTCTCTTGGAGCCTGCCCCGTCTTTTCTACTGAGCGCTGTGTGCAGTTGCCATTTAGAGGTTTGGTTTTTTAATTATTATTTTTGCTAACTTATTTGGATTTTTTTTTTTTTTTTTAAATAAAGGCATTCTTGTTTGGACTGCTTGGGGTTTTCCTTTAGTGTTGTTTCCCTCTGTGCAGGTGGCCCCAATTCCCAGGTCGGGGTTTCCCATATCAGAAAATCCAGCTGGACCTCAGTGCAGTTGCTCAGGTGGGATCTGGATGTGCCACATTTAAATCAGCCCTTGAGAGACCAATGGCTTGAGACCCCCAGCAACTGGGGCTCAGCCCTGTACCCTAAGGCTCCTGAGGGGGCTAAAGATTCATGATATTTTTAATTTGGCCTCTAGAAAGAAGGCTCGAGCCCAGCACTGTTTTAAAATCCTGTTTATTGGAACACACATACATCCTTTCCTGACCCGATCCAGGGTTTGGAGTCCATGCAGTACCAATAATATGACAAAAGAAACAGGGCATTGATATAAAGGGCTCACTGACTCTTCAAATTAAAAAAATATTTAATACTGTATTAGGCAAATAATACACCGAAAAGACGTCGTGACTGTAGAGCCTCTCAGATATTGCACTTCCAGACAGCACATGATAAGTATAAGGTCATTCCAGCCATCAATAAATATCACATCAGAAATAGGGGCCACACAAGGCAAATGTGGCATGAGGAGACGAAGAGATCCTACCCTACGGGGGGAGAAATGGGAAGAGTTAAGAGTCTCCTGGATTGATCCCTGCCCGTAGCCTGGAGGCAGGAGGGAAGAGCATCTCCTCTGCACCCGGAGGGGAAGGGGTGGGCACATCCCAGGGGGCTCTGGGTGCTCCCGTGTGTCCTCCCGGGCCCCCAAGGAGGGTCCCCTCTCCCGTTGGTGCCAGTAGCATCCTGGCACTGAGCCACACAGGGCAGTGCCAGCCCTCCCCACACAGCCCTGCCCTGCAGGCACGGCCTCCCCGCTCCGTGGGCACCTGACAGCACCAAAATGAGCACCTGGGCAGACACCGCCCTCCTCACCCCCCCACGGGACCCCCACACACAGCACCAACCCCGGCACTGCCCCCGGCCCGGGGGGGCAGTTCCCTGGCCGGCCACCCCGGCACGAGTCTGAATCTTCCTTGGCTTCGAGTCCTGGGGGCAGCACATCCCCCACACCCAGGGCTCGGGCAGATCAGCGCGGCGGCCCACGGAGGATTGGCAACGTGAACCAGGCAGGAGGAAGGGTTCCAAACATCACAGCCCGCTGTGGGGGCGTCTCTGTCGCTCCACTGGGATGGCACCTGGAGCACATCCCCAGCAGCGAGAGCAGGGTGGGTGGGCAGGCCACGGGTGGGAGCCACAGGGGAAGCGGTGGGTTCACAAGCAGGAGGGACAGATCCTGGTCGGTCCACAGCAGCAAGGCTGCAACATCTGGAGGGTCGGGCCGAGGGACAGGCACAGGCTGGGCTCTTGTCCTGAAAGGCAGCCAGCCCATGGCCACTCGGAGAGCAGGGATGTGCTGAGGAACAAAGCGAGAAAGGCCCCGTGAGAGTGGTGGCTCAACTCCAACAAACCCAGCGGGAGTGGGCAATGATCCTCCTGGCACAGAACCAGGGGTACAGCAGGATCCCAAGAGCCTCTCGAAGTGCTTGGTTACCCTTCCCTCACCCCCCATCTAGGATGGCACCCTGGGGGTCCCCAGTGCAGCCGGACAAAGCGTCCGGGTTGGGATGCGGAGCGTCCCTCCTGCATCTCCTCGGGGTCCTGAGAGCCTCAGGCAGCAGCAGCTCCCCCACCACTGAGGTCTCCACGGTCCTCCATGGCAAGGCAAGCCTTGGAGAAGGCAGCCAGCCTGCCTGGCTGGTGCTGGTGCCCACCCAGCTCCCAGGCCTCGGTCTCCTCACACTTACCCAGGGCCGGGGGTCCCGTCTTGCTGACCCTCAGCAGGAGTACGTCCGGACCGTGGAGGTCTCCAGCCTGGGTGACCCGGAGGCACCAACTGGGAGGGAGCCAAAGAGCAAAGCAATTGGTGACTGCTCCATCAGCCCTCAGCTCCCCCCAAACCCCACCATTTACTCAGCAGAGTCTGTGCCCTGCAGCCCCGAGACGAGTGTCAGAGGAGTGTTTGGCCAGCCCTGATGCTCCCAAAGCTCCAGGGTATTTGGGAAGTGGCCTCTGGCCATCCCTGTTCCTGGGAAGCTCCTGTGTCTGGGTGGGATTCTATCCCAGGTTTCATTGCCCTCAGCCAGGTAGGAATTGCAGCTTCCAGGGATGGAGTGGGAAAGGCTGAAGTTTGACCCAAACTGCTGGATGGGAAACTGTGACATTTGAGTCAATCTGCAGGCAGGAGAAGAGCTGAGCCTGGGGTTTGGAGCTGGGAGGTGAAGGCACAATGTTCCAGTTTTCATTCCCCCCTCATTTCTGAGCCTGCTGACGCCAGCTCTGCTCCACTGGGGATGTGACACGTGGTTTGGGACCAGGGTGCCTGGAGCAGGGGACAGAAGCTGGAGCTTTGGAAGGGACCAGGATGCCTTGGAGGAAGGAGCTGTTTGGTGGTGGGGCAGAGCCTGGGGACACGTGTGCTCAGGAACAACACCCAAATCCAGCAGCACAGCAGCCAGAGTGTCCCTGCAGGTCCTGCCAGCCTCAGGCAAACGGAGCTGATTAACCCAGGCCCTTTGGGGATGGTTCCGAAAGGCAGGAGGGACAAGGCTGGGCTGCTGCACCCTGCCAGTCCCAGAGCTACCCCACCAGGCTCAGACTTGGATGCCAAACCCAGGGTGACACATCCCCATTCCACCCCCAATCCAGCCCCTCTCTTGTCCTTGTGGTTCAAAACCAAGAAATAACACGGGAGTGAAACAACCCTCCTGGAAAAACCATTTCCAGCAGACAATGGCTCTGAGATACCTGGACTGAGCACCTTGGGTGATCAGGAGTCCTCTTTCCTCTCCCTCTTTCCCTTTCCCTCTCCCTCTGCCTCTTGTCTTGTCTCTTCTCCTGTCATTCTGCTTCCCCTTCCCTTTTCCTTCCCCTTCCCTTTCCTTTTCCTTTTCCTTTTCCCTTTCCCTTTCCCTTCCCTTTCCTTTTCCTTCTCCCTGCCCCTTCCCTTTCCCTTCCCTTTCCTTTTCCTCTTCTCTTCCCCTTCCCTTTCCCTTCCCTTTCCTTTTCCCTTCTCTTTCCCTTCCCTTTTCCCTTCCCCTTCCTTTTCCTTTTTCCTTCCCCCTCTTTTCCCCCTTTCCCTTCCCCTT
>JAYRBT010000075.1:198575-209547 GCA_036023395.1 Myiotriccus ornatus
CTCCCGGGGGGCCCTCGCTCGGCGGCTCCTCTCCACCCACCCTTCCCCACACTCCCCACGAACCCCCTCGGGACGCAGAGGGCCCGCTGGGGCAGGGGGGGACGCACCTTCCGGGGGCATTTTCTTGGGGGGGGCAGCGGGGGGTGGCAGTGGCACGAGGCTGGTGACGCGGAATCCGGCGGGGAGGGTCTCTGCGGAGCCGCTGAGCATGTTGATGCTGTGGATGTCCCGCGGGCGGAATCGCTTCCGCCACGACGGCGTCCGGCGGAACGTCTTGTCGTCGCCCTGCCGGGGGACAGGACAGCAGGTTGTGGGCATGGCACCTCGTCCCTGGGAGGCACCAGCACTGCTGCCACCTCTCAGGGGTGTGCCTGGCCTCGGTGACCCGTGAGCAGCGCAGGAACCACAGAACAATCATGGAATATTCTGAGCTGGAAGGACCCGCAAGGACCGTCGAGTCCAGCTCTTCAGTGAACGACCCAAACCCACGACCTCGGTCTTCTGAGCACCACGCTCCAACCCACGGAGCTAATCCCAGCTGCCGATGTTCTCAATGCCTGTGTCCAATTCCCTCAGGATGGAGGAACTTCCCAACCCCAAGACACTGATCTTGCAGCTGGTGAAGCTTTGGGGGTGAAGGACTCGCGAGGCAGAGCTCCAGGGAGCACCACGCTCTGACCAGCTGAGCTCACCTCAGGGTCATGTGTGATCAAACTGTGGGCCAAGGGCAAGGAGACCTCCCTGGGGTCCCAGGGCTTTATTCCAAGGCTTTATCCTTTCCAGCTTGCCTCTCTCCCCAGCCTGCCTGCAAAGATGCTTTGGAGACATCAACACACAGGCCTCTCTAAAGACCCCAAGGGATGGTGGGGTCACGGAAGAGACACTCCAGCCCTCAGAGCACCCCTGTGGCCTCCTCTGGACTGGCTCCAGCAGCTCCACCTCCTTGTGCTGCTGTTCCCCAGGGCTGGAGGCAGCTCTGCAGGGGGGTCTCACCTGAGGGGGCAGAGGGGCAGAATCCCCCCTCCCCCGCTGTCCACACTGGGGGATCAGCCCAGGGCACGGGGGGTTTGGGGTCCCAGCACACGTGGCCAGGGCATGTTGAGCTTCTCATCCATCCACAGCCCCAAGTCCTCACCCCAGCAACATGGGACAAGGGACAGGTCTGGCACTCACGTCATCCAGCCTCCGGTCTGTGCCCAGGGCGAGCAGGTTGTTGAACTCCCTCTCCAGCACCTGCCGAGCCTGAAAGGAACCAAAAATGAGCATTTCCCACCAAGGGGAATGTGTTTCCAGCCAAAAATCGCATCTCAGGAGAGCCTGAGAATGACAGAAAAAGCCCGAGGATGACAGAAAAAGCCCATGTGCCACCAGAGAGCTCTGCTTTGAAGGACAGGGCTGAGTTGGTGGGACTGGTGGGGTCACCCCCCAGCCGTGTCCCACACTGGCCACCCTCCTCCAAAACCCCCCAAGGGTGCTGCTCCTACCTGTGTGTTCTGGGTGGGGATTTGCAACACCAGGGCCAGGCTGTTGTGGTCAAAGTTCTCATCCAGGGCCAGGAGGGCCCCGTGCACCCCACTCTCCACCAGGTTGTTGGCGTACTCGCGGAGCCCGATGGACTGGATCCAGTGGATCACCTGGTCGTTGGTCCACACCAACACATCTGCAAAAGAGCCAGGGCACGTCTCAGGGCCACCTCAGACCACGCTCTTGTGGTTGTGAGGGGATCTGAGGATGTTCTGGGGGCTTTTCCCTGTGCCCCAGGCTGATCCTGGGACTCTCCTTCCCGAGCCAGCAATGCCAGGAGCTCAAGTGCCAGGAACAGCTCACTTCAATTTACCAAACCAAAGGCTGAAATAACAGGCAGAAAACAACTGTGAAAATTAATCCTAAGAACCCACGGTTGCTGGTGTAATTAGGGGCATTATCAGTAATGAGATGTAATCCAAGCAGCAGCCAGATGCACAGGGAATCTCAGGACAACCAGGAAGGGGAGGCTGAGCAAGCTGGGGGCATGTGCTGAGCATCTGAAAGGCACAGGAGAAGATCTGATGCTCAGGTTGGGTCTTTGCTGCCCTGACACCCTTCCTCCCTCCCCATGCCTGACTGGGGTCACACTGAAGGGAGAACAGCCCCGTGGGCTCAGAAATAATGTGTTAAAAATAGAGGACAGGGAGGGACCATCGTTGGAGCTCCTGGAGGTTTCCCTTCTCCTTGTCCTGGACACAGTGTGCAGGTGCTGACCTTTGATCTCGTGCTGGGTCTCCTCTCGCCTCCTCTCGAGCTCTTTGCGGTCGTAGTTGAGCCTCTTGAGGCACATGATGCCGTACTGGAGGCTGGTGCTGCAAGGACACAAGTGTCACCCCCTCCTCAGGGGCTCAGTGCCACCAGAGGGGCCTGAGCAGGGCCCCACCCCCTGCGTGCCCTCCGTGTGCCCAAAGGGTGCTGCGGGTCAGGGACGGCTCAGGGCAGACACAACCCCAAGCCGGAAAATGGGGAATGTCCCTCCCTTCCATGGCAATTCCCCACTCCGTCGGTTCTACCCTGTCCCAGCTGCCCGGGAGCCCATGGATGAAAACAATGACAGTGCTTGGTGGGGCAGAGGGAAGGGAGAACCAGCTCAGGGGGCTGCTCCAGGCTCAAGGGGCGGGGGGGACGTGCAGGGCCATGGACACATCCCTGTGGGTCAGGGGGATGGGGCAGCCCCAGGACAGGGCTGGCTGCTGGTGTTGGAGCAGTGGTTGGGATGGCACGAGCCTTCTCCACCTGGGCTGCTCTGCTGCCAGTGGGGCTCCAGGGGGGATGAGCCTCAGTTTCTGCCCATGGTTTGCCCCACAGCCAGGAGAAGTGCCTCTGCAGTTGTGCAGCAGGGGGTGGGATGAAGGAGAACAATTCCCACCAGAGCTGTCCTAACCCAGGAAGGTGAGTCCAGCCCAGAAGAGCCACCCAGGGCTGGCCAAGACAGGGGAGGGTCCCTCAAATCCCCCCCTCCTCGGTCCAGTGTGCACCCCAGGCCCTCCCAACGGAGGGCACTCACCGGTGGAAGCTGTCCACCATCTTCAAGTGCACCCTGAGGTCCTTCTTGGTGAGGTGGTCCAGCATGCGGGCGTCCACCAGACACTCCATGAAGTAGCTGCGATACTGGGGGAGGCCCAGGCTGGGCAGCCACTCGTTCCCAATCCACTCGTGGTTCATGTCCCCATAGGCCAGTGTCTGTGGAGAAGCAGATGGAGAAGCCTGGGAGAACCCTGGGCTTGGGGGAACTGGAAAACCCCAGGAGAAGGGAGACAGCTCTGCAGGGGTCACTGCCCTGAGGGCCAAACCCAGGCAGAGGAGTTTAACCCGCAGTTGCACTGGGGGAGCCTGAGGCAACAGTCCTGTTGGCCGTGGTTTGTGTCCTGCTTTCCCACAAGGAGACAAGGCAGCAGCCCAAGGAATGGCTGGACTTTTATGAGCAGCTGCTTCTGGAAAATCCACATCCATTGAAAGCTGAACCAACTAAGAAATAGGTTTCAGTGCATTCCCAACTGATGCTTAAGAACCTCTGTTTTAACTCAAAAAAAAGGTCTGTTTTCGGCAGAACCCCCTCCCCCTCGTTCCCTTTCACTGCAAACTGGTTCTGGGTCAGAAAATGAAATAAAATCCACCAGAATAAAAGTAAAACATTTGAGAGGGACAAAACCAGAAAGGATGGATCCCAGTAGGACTCTTTCCTCCCACCTTTTTGGGTCATTAAAACTGTCTGTATGGACTTGGGGCTACAAAATAGGTAGAAAATAAATGTAAAATGTAAAATAGTTGAAAAGAAAAGCTGCCCCCAGTGGGGGGTTCTCAACACAGGGTCTGGATCTTACAGAGCAGGTCCCAGAAAAGTCACTGCCTGGAGCAGGAGAGGACCTGCAAGGTCCCAGGAGGACACCCTGCACCTGAAGGGTGGCTCTGGAGCAGGCCCAGGGTGCAGGTTCAGACTCCAGCAGGGACTGAGGGAACATCAAAGCCCCACATTCACCCCCCGGGAATGTCCAGCTCTCCCTCCCACAACCACCCCATGCAGTGCCCCACAAAGGGTGACACGGGGACCTCACCTGTGCCCAGCTGCCCTCCTCTGTGTCCTAGGAGTGACACATGCAGCATGTCAACAGAAAGGACAGGTCAAGTCAGTGCCTGGGGCCACGACAGGATCTGCCACGTGCTGAGCGCGGGACCCCTCGGCACAGCGGGACCAGGAGGGGACAGGAGTCGCTCCAGGGGTCACCAGGGTGCTGGGAACACCCCAACCCTGCCAGGCCTGGGTGTCACTCCCTCTCTAACCTCTCTAACCAAGTGAGGAGGGTACAGGAGGAGGTTTGGACTGGAGACAGCACTGACACTGGGGCTACTTCACCTTCCCCGGGAAATCTGGGGAGTTTTGTGTCCCCCCAAGTGAGATGGATACAGAGAGAAATTTCAGCTTCAGTTCCCGAGTCACCACCCCCAGAGGGGCTGCCCAACCCAACTTGATGATTTTGTAGCTTTCTTATCAAGCTGGGCTGGTTTTCCACACAAAACCTGCCAAGGGACAGTGTCACCTCCCTGCCATAACTCAGAGCCCTCCTGCCCAAAAGGCACCTGGCAGCCACAGGTCTGTGCTACTCAAACAGCAGAAAAAAGCCTCAGTAAAATGCCTGAATCACAGAATCCCAGAGTGGTTTGGGTTGGAAGGACCTTAAAGCTCATCTCTTTCCAAATCCTGTCGTGGGCAGGGACAACTTCCACTGGACCAGGTTGCTCCAATCCAAGGAGCAACAAACAACAGTCACACAACAAATCCAAAATGCTGCCCCTGTTCTGAGCCAGGGGGTCATTAAGTTGCAGAGAGGGGAGCGTGGCTACATCTCTAAAGGAGCCAGAGCTTTTGGGGGCATGGCCACACCCCTGTGAGGGACCCCGAGCCAGCAGCAGGGCCAGGCAGTAGGGACAATATTTGGGTGTGCTGAGGTCAGTGGCTTCTCTGGGTGCAGAATGATGCAGGGGCTCAGTCTCACGTGTCTATCTTGAGACCTCTCTTGCTTTTTGCCTTCAAGTACCAACTGACAGACAGGCTGCCCTAGAAACCCATGGGGGCTCAACAAAGGAAAATGCATCTGATGGTTTTTAAGCCAGTTCTAGAAATTGTTGGGCTATCAAAGGTTGAAAGATGGTTTCTAAACAGGTGCAGGGTGCTGGCCAAGAGCTGACACACAAGAGGCAGCAGAGGTCCCTTTCCCTCCTGGGGTTTGGGGCCTGAACACATGCCCAGAGCTCGGTAACCTCGGGGCTGCTCGGCCTCACCGTCTTGGTGGAGGTTGCCAAGTTCTCCATCTCCTCGTGGGTGACCCAGACGTTTCCAGAGGACTGCAGGGAAAACAGCAGAGTGGGCAGAGTAAACCAGCACAGAGCTGTGGCCCCAACATTCACAACCATCATCAAATCATGGATTGATAGAAATATTAATGTTGGGAAAGACCTTTAATGTCATCAAGTCCCAACCATCAACCCAGCACCACGTTCACATGTCCTCAAGTGACACATCTACTTGCTTTTTGAATGCTTCCAGGGGTGGGGACTCCACCACTGCCCTGGGCAGCCCCTTCCAACGCCTGAGCACTCTTTCCAGAAAGAAATTTTCCCAATAAGACTTCACCCTGGCTCTCCCCTCCTGTCAGGGAGTTGCAGAGCCAGAAGGTCCCCCCTGAGCCTCCTTTTCTCCAGACTGAGCCCCCCCAGCTCCCTCAGCTGCTCCTGCTGCTCCAACCCCTTCCCAGCTCCATTCCCTTCCCTGCACACGCTCCAGCCCCTCAGTGTCCCTCTTGTCAGAAGGGGCCCAAAACTGAGTCCAGGATTCCAGGGGGGCTTCAGCAGTGCCAGCACAGAGGGACAGTCACTGGTCCTGTTGGTCACACTATTGCTGGCACAGCCCAGGTGCCACTGGCACCACCAACTGCACTGGAAACAAAAGACCTTCATCTCCCTTCGCACGTTGGGGTGATGCCCCTGGAGCCTGTGGGCCTGTCCCTCGTAGCTGTGACCCCAGACAGAACCATCTGAAGGGGGCACAGCAGCCTGAGCCCTTTCCTCCTGCCAGCTGCTGTTCTGCAGATGTGTCTTGGCATTACTGGGGCACTGTCAACCCCTGGAGGGGTTTGGGACCAGCACAATACACAATCCCTCCATCCTACCCGGGATCTGCAGCTGCTCCGGCTGCCCCAGGAGTTTCATGTGGTCCCAGGAAAAGGCTTGTGTTGAAATTACTGCAAAAATATCTGTGTGTGACCCTGTAAACCAGGAAGGTTTGGATTTGGGCTGTTTGGATGGGATTTTATCCTCTCCAGGGCAGCCAGTCCCTGGGCTTTGCTCCTTGCAGGCAGGCTCAGCTTGTTGCTGACAACCCAAGTGAGAACAGGAGCCTCGAGGCAGGAAAGAGCTTCACCCTCGACAGCCGTAAATGATCTTTGTGCCAGCAGATTGCTTTGACTGGCCCATGAGGGGACATCACCTGCTCCGTGGCCACGCTCGCCTGGAGCTCCGGGGCTGCAGAGGGACCACGGTGCTGGCAGGTGTGTGAGGGGCCCCGGGCACTCACCGTGCGGGAGGTGGGGGGTGCCGAGGGGCTGGTCAGGGACACCATCTCCTGGATGGCCAGGCGGAGCTTGAGGCGGTGCAGGGCGTTGCTGATGCCGATCTCCCGCTGGATCTCGGTGTCCGACAGCGCCGACATGATGGCCCCGCTCTTCACGTTGGCACGGCAGGCGGCCACGTACCAGGCTGGCATCCCCACCCAGAGCTGCCAGGACAGGGCTGAGCCAGTGACTGCCTGGCTGAGCCACCCCACTGCCCACTGAGATACCCCACTGCCCACTGAGATACCCCACTGCCCACTGAGCCACCCCACTGACTGGCTATGTCACCCCACTGCCCACTGAGCCACCCCACTGCCCTCTGAGGCACCCTGGTTGAAGCTCAATATCGAAGTTGATCCTCCACATGGGCTCTTTGTGGCTGGACCCTGTGCAGGTGGCCGTGGCCAGCCCAGCACCCCTGTGTGTGATGGACACAGCACAGCCTTCCATGGAATTGTGGAATCACTGAGTTTGGGAAAAGCCTCTAAGATCATCCAGTCCAACTGTTCCCCCAGCACTGCTGTGTTCACCATTAACACACGTCCCCAGGTGCCACATCCACACCTTTTTTGAACACTTCCAGGGATGGAAACTCCATCACTGCCCTGGGCAGCCCCTTCCAATGCCTGAGCACTCTCTCCAGGAAGAAATTTTCCCCAGTATCCAACCAACCTGCCCCTCCCCTGGCACAGCTTGAGGCCATTCCCTCTCCTCCTGTCCCTGTTCCCTGGGAGCAGAGCCCGACCCCCACCCTGGCTCCCCCCTCCTGTCAGGGAGTTGCAGAGCCAGAAGGTCCCCCCTGAGCCTCCTTTTGTCCAGGCTGAGCCCCCCCAGCTCCATCAGCTGCTCCTCATCAGACTTGTGCTCTAATCCAAAGTTCTCCCCAAACCACAGCTCTGCAGACCCGGTGAGGGATCTGGGGAATTTCCTCTGCTCCCCAGGATTTGCAGCCACCAGTGAATGGACCAAGCCTGGTGGGACTGGGGGTGCTGGGGGAGCACACCCAGACCAGTGGTGACAGCACAGGGACAATGCACAGGCTCTGCCTCACCTCCAGCCAGGACACAACAGTGGGGCCATCCCAGTGAGCAAAGGGCAATCCTTTCCTCCGAGCCTCTTCCAGGAGTTCATGCCTGGAAGGAAAAGAAGCAATGAGTGATTTCCTGGGGTTTTTTGGGGGGAAGGGAGCATCTCCTGAAAGGGAACAGACCACGGGCAGCAAGAACCCGCTGCAGGCAAACCAGTGAAGGAGGTAACAGGACTCAAGGGAGGGCAAGGATGAGAGAACTTCCCAGCAATTCCCAGATCCATGCCATGGCTTCCCAGCCATGATTTTCCTTCTGGGGCAGGGAAGGAAGTTCACTCACTTCTTCCGCAGACGCCGATCCTTCTCGGCCTGAGCGCCCAGCTTGCCCAGGCCCAGGGGGTCCTGGATGCCGCCCTCCCCATCAGTCAGCACCACTGTTGGGCAAAGCAAGACACCCTCAGGTCAGTGTGACGTCCCAGGGTCAGTGTGTCATCCCCCAGGGCCAGCGTGGGCACTGCCACTGTCCCACAGTCACAGCACAGGAGGGACAGTCTCCATTTCCAACCCACCACAAGGCTCCCCTGCCTCCCTGGGAAGCCCAAGGGAATTCCCACCTGCCACCCCTCCTATTTCAAAATGCTCATCGTGGAAGCAGTGAAGGATTTGGGAGTGGAAAAACAGCTGCCATCAAAGGGCTCTGCCAACTCCACAGGGTCCCACGGGGAGGGAAGCAGATTTGGGGACATTACAGATACAGTGACGGGGGGTCACCACCCACACCCCAGCTCTGGCAGAGCACCGAGGGGGACACCAGCGCTCAGGACACGAGGAGAAAGCACCAGGCTCCAACCACCCCCACATTCCCAAACCAGCAGGGGTGTCCCTGCCCCTCCACCTGTCACCCATGAGCACCCCAAGGCCAGGCAGGCCAGGAGGGTGCAGAGCCTGGCCCAGCATGCAGGGATAGGGCTGTCACAGACCCTGCCCCGTGGCCCCTTCTCTGCTCAGCTGGATCAAGCGACCCTTCTCCTTTTTCCCAAACAAGCGCCCGATGGAGGATTTGATCCCCTTCCTCTTGGAGCCCTTGTGCAAGGAGTCCTGGCTGCTGCTGGGGTTGCTGGCCTGATCCTCCAGCAAGCTGGGGATGGAGGAGGGAGAGGAACAGCAAAGCCTGTAGGTTATTCCTGAGCAGGGCACAAGCTGTGGCAAACCCCAGCCCGCCCCACAATCCCGCACGAGCCCCGTGTCCATCCCCAGACCAAGAGACCAGGCACTGCTGTGAGATCCCAAGGGTGCTCCACGTACCTCTTCCCATCCTCCTGGCTCAGAGCAGGGTGGCCCAGCTTCTCCAGCCTCAATGTCCTGGGCGAGGAAGGCGGGGATGTCTCGCACTTGATGGTGGTTTTATCCTCCCGGCTCTCGTCCCGAGCTGCGGGCGACTGAACAAGCGGAGAAACCATGAGGGTGGCAGCCAGAGCCCAGCTCCATCCTTGCCCTGCTGCCTGCCTCTCTCTTGCTCCATGGAGGCATGGCCAAAAGAGCCACCAGAGCCCTGAGGCTTCGCCACGCTCCGGGATTGGCCTGAATTAAGAGCTCTGGCAATGGTTCCAGAGGCCCAAGCGGATGGGCAGGATGTGGCCACGTGGCCGAGATCCTGGGAATAGGGAGGCGAGAGGATGCAGCCCCATGGTCCAGGTCAGGGTGTGGAGACAGAAGCTGCTGGCCCTCAGCAGAGGGCTCTGAGGAGCACAGATGGGAATGTCCCAAATGCCAGAGGGGACACATCTGAGGACCCAGTGGCTTTCTGAACCTCCCCACGTCCTGCCAGACCCCCCAGGCTGCCAGCGGGAACGTGTCCAAGCACCTTTTGGGATCCCCATGATCCTCCTGCTGAATCCCTGGGGTCCCCCAGCTCCATCCCGCGCCTGCTGCACCCTGACCTGGTGTGGACAAAGCCAGGAGCAGGCTGGAAAAAGGGCTTGGACAAAAACCAACGGGATGGGAGCCACTCACTAGCAGTTTCCTCCGGTGCTTCCTCAAGTCGCTGGGCTGATTGCAAGGGGGAAAGCGAGAGAGACACAGAAAGGGGGGCAGTTAATGGAGAACCCCCCCAGCAGAGCAGTCCCGGGGCCAGGCGTGCCAGGCTGGAGACAGCAACCATGGGCACCCCCGCTCCACCCCCCACACACCCCTGAGGATTCACCCCAGACAGTCACCCCCTGCCAGCCCCTCAGGAGCCCCCCGGGCCTCCTCACCAACGTCATGATCCCCATGCGGTCCAGGTCCTGCGCGGCGCTGCGGGAGCTGAGCTTGGGCGTGGAGCGGCCGCTCAGGGGCGGGGACGAGCTGGCCAAGGACAGGGCAGTCAGAGAGGTGGGGATGGAGGCCCTTTTGCAGAGCTGGGTGAGGTTGAGGCCCTCCATGCTGCCGCTCGTGACACGCGTCTCCAGCTCCTCCGCGCGCAGCTCGGTGGATTCCTTCTCCTCCTGGATCATCCTGGGGGAGCAGGAGGGCTCAGGGGGTCATCTCACCCCTCCCAGCCATAGGACATCCCCACCCTGGGAAAATGTACCCTCATGCTGTGACTCAAGCCCCCCCAGTCTCCAGGAATGGCAGCAAGATCCATCAGGATCCACAGAAACCAGGGGTGAGACACACCACGGCTTCTTTTAATACTCGTGGGGGACTTTTTCAAAATAATGACCCTGTGATCCAGCAATGGTACAGCTGAGGGACAAGGAGCCATGGGCAAGAAGGACCAAGCACTGTGGCTGGATGTTCTGGAGCCATTTCCCTGGCTGAAGATGCACCAAGACCTCAATTTTAGGTCACCAGAGACTCCTCCTGGCAGCTTGTTGACTCCCCCCCCAGAGCCACTTCAGCACAAGGCAATGGTGGGTTTTGGTCATGGCCACTACCTGATCTCCTCATTGATGGCATCCAGCTGCTCCTGGAGCATCATGGCCAATGTCTGGGCATCCGAGTGCCCTCCAGGGGAGAGCATGTCCATGGAGCTGAAGAGTGTCTCGCGGTCGTCCTCGTCCACGTCGGAGATGTCGGGGTCGCTGTCGAAGCTGTGGGGCCCTGTGGCCAGGACACCACCTGCCTGGGCCTGCTCCCAGTCCTGGGGGGGACAAGGTCCACTGGTCGTACACGGCACCCCCAAAAAGCCAGACTGGAGCCCTCCCCATGGAGGAGTTACAGCTCAGTGTGACCCCGAGGGGAAACCCTTCTGTCCCAGTTCCAGGGACCAGTTTATTGCCCTGTGGGTATAACCAAAACTGTGAGTTCTACACCCTCTGTGTCATCT
>JAYRBT010000075.1:209647-259195 GCA_036023395.1 Myiotriccus ornatus
ACACTGCTCTGTTCTTGTCCCAGGGTGCTGGGTTATACATCTGTCTTTGGGGGTTAAAACCAGTTTTCTCCATATCACTGTATTTATTGCAACCATTTTAGTAAATTGTAATTCTGCCTTGTGATCTCTCTTGAGCTGGGTTTGTTTCTCCTGCAGCTTTCCTTTTCAACCAGCACACCCTCCTTACCCCATCCACGCACCAGGCGAAGGAAACTGCCCCACATCCCCAGATCAGGACCCAGGAGACCAGGATGCCAGGCAGGAGCAGATCCCAGCCCCACCCCTGCCCCCAGCTGGGTTACCTTGGCTGGCTCCTCTCTCCTGGCAGCAAACCGGCCCTTCTGTGCCCGGGGCAGCCCCGGGGCTGCTCCGAAGGGCTCGGCGGGCGCGTGGACCACGGCGCCCAGCGGGAAGCGCAGGTCTGTGGCACTGCCCATGTGGGACCTGGGGACAAAGAGCCCTGTGGTGGGCACTGCTCCACTGGGGGAGGGTGCCCAGGCTGCCCCCCTGGCAGCCCAGGCTGCTCGGGACAGAGCAGGAGGATGAGGCCACTCCGGGATGCCCATCCCAGCAGTGCTTGAAAGGAGGAAAAACCAGGCTCTGGAAAAAGTGTCCCATTCCCACCCCACTGGCCCTGGAGATGTGCTCAGAGACTCATAGAATCATAAAACATCCTGAGCTGGAAGGGACCCACAAAGATCATCCATCCAACCCTGGCCCTGCACAGACACCCCAGCAATCCCACCCCATCCCTCAGAGTGCTGTCCAAACATTCCTTGAGCTCTGGCAGCCTTGGGGCCATGACCACTGCCCTGGGGAGCCTGTCCAGTGCCCAACCACCCTGTGGAGGAAGAACGTTTTCCTAATATCCAACCTGACCCTCCCCTGGCACAGCTCCAGCCATTCCCTGGGTGCTGTCCCTGCTCACACAGAGCAGAGATCAGAGCTGCCCCTTGTGAGGAAGCTTCAGACCCCGATGATTCTCCCCTCAGGAGACCCCAACTTTCCCACAGACTGTAGGAAGTTCTGCCCCATGGTGCTCCCTCCCCATTCTGTGCATCCCCATGGGGGAATCCAGACAGCTGCCCCCAAACCCCCCCTGTGCAGGGGGGGCTGAACAGGCTCCTCCTGCCTTTCCTCTCCAGAACAGCTTGAACCTCCCAACACCTACAGCACAACTTGTGTCTTCTCCATCCTCACTTGCACAACAGGGGCCAACCAGGGGCTCTTCTCCTTTCTTTGTTTTCTTCAACATTTTCATGAAAAAATACCCTGATGGGGGAACAACAGATAAGACAGGAGGAAACAGCCTCAAGTTGCACGGGGGGAGGTTCAGGTTGGATATCAGGAAGCTCTTCTTCACTGGCAGAGTGGTTAAGCACTGGCACAGGCTGCCAGGGCAGTGGTGGAGTCACCACCCCTGGAAATGAGCAGACGTGGCACTTGGGGAGACGATTTACTGGGAGGTAAACTCCGAGGTTGGACTTGACCTCGGAGGTCTTTTCCAAACTTAATGATTCCATAACTCTATGAATAAAATCCCACTTGAAGCATCTTCCAGGTGTGAGGACATGAGCACTGTTTGGGATCTCCCACCAGAAACCAGCTGGAACTTCTTCATCCTCCTCCTCCTCCTTCTCCTCTGTGCTGTGGAGCAGCCCCTGTGTCAGGCAGAGCAAGGCAGTGGCTGCTGGACACGAGGACACTTTGTGCCACTCCTGGGCCTCAGTCCATGTCTCCATGTTCCCTGGTTGCTCCTCCTTGCCCTGAAGACCCAACCAGGGGCATGGGATCGTTCTCCCTGCACACACTGCCACAGGAGACACGAGGTTTGTTTGATTGAAGATGCATTTCAGATGACAAAAGCAGGTGTCCGAGGCAGATCGTGTTTGTCCACCATGGTGGGCTTGGTTTGCAGTGCAGATCCAGGTCTGGGCTCCCCAGTGAGCCCAGATAAAACCACCCCCACGAGCTGCTTGGCTGGTGCCAGCCTGGGCTTTGCAGACAAAGGTACAGCCCGTTTCAGGGGGGATTTTAAGCTGCTGACAAAGCTGCTCCCCAGCTAAGACCAGATAAAGGCACCTCAGACAAAAGCTGACATTTCAGCTGGGGGATTACTCTGCAGCTCCAGATTTCTGTTGATTTTTCCTCCAAGAAATATTAAAAAAACACAATCAGATTGTCCATCCTGCTCTTACAGACCCAAAGGGGTCCCACAGATGCTCCAGACTCAGCTACCCTTGGTCCTCACAGGCTCTTCCTCACTCTCCCTTTTCTTCTCTCCAAGACAGATTTGGGGCCTCCAGACCTTGCCCTCCCTGCTGGCAGATTTGAGGTTGGTTACAGTGGCTCCCTCCCAGCTTTTCCAGCCTTCCTGAGAGGGGAATTTTGCTCCCATTGACCTCTCAGTGTCTTGAACCCATGCTGAGAGTGCTCAGGAGAGGATGTGCTCTCCCAGGTGGCTGCAGCAGCACCCTGGGGTGCATGCTGAGCTGTCACCTCCTTTTCTACCCCATTTTCCTGCTGGGCATCCCAGTCAGTGCTGGAGGCTGAGACTCCGTGGACTCACCTCTGCTCCAGGAGCTCTGGGCTGGACGACTTTAAATGAAAGGGTGTGAGAGGACCATTGTAGAAAGGAAGGAGAAAATGGAGGAGTTCATTCTCTTTTACCTGTAACACCTCAAAAATGATTCCTCTCTCTCCCCCTGCACACCACAGGGGGATAGGCCTTTGGTGAACATCCAGCTTTCGTAGAAAATTAACCCCCAAGCCCTCTGTGTAGAAAAAGAAACAATGCCCAGTGGTTTTTCACCCTTAGAAGAGCAAATTTCGGGCTATTCACTGGGCTGGGCTATTCTAAACAGTCTGTGTCCCAGATCCACGGAGGGACAGCATGGTTGGAGCTGACCCTGCCCCGAGAGCCACCAGAAATGCCCGATGCCAACAGCACTAAAGCACAATGTCCCCGGAGCTGTGGGTGCAGGGGCTCGGCTCTCACCTGGAATGAACACTCTCCACGAAGGTCCCACTTCTGGTCTTGAGCTGATCCACCTCCAGCCTCAGCTTGTCGATCTCGTCGGACAATCGCCGCTGTTCGGGGCAAGACGAGACAGGCAGGGTTTGGGTTTGGCTCTGAAGAGCTGCCAGGTTTGGGGGAACCCACATCCTTGGCTGCTGCCAGGTTTATATTCCCTTCAAAAATCCCCACCCTTGGGTTAAAGCATTTTAGACATGTCAGTAAAGAAACAGCTCATGCAGGCACAGAGGATGAGGATGCTGGGGAGGGGTCACAGGACAGACAGACAGACAGATGTGTGTGTGCTCAAGCCATGCTGATTTGGGGAGATGAAGGAGAACTGGTCCCAGTTGGATGGTCTGGTTTTGCTCCACACTGCACTCTGTCCCTTGGCAAAGGACCAGCAGGGAGGGACCCACCAGCCAAATCTGCTGCTGGTCCTGCCCCTCCTGCTGCCAGCCCCATTCCCATGGGGAAGCTGTGCCTGCAGTGGGAGATGGGACAGGGGAGGCTGCAGGCAGGAAGGGAGTGGGGAGGGGATTCTCCTACACAGCAGGATCCAGTCAAGTGGGCAAACAGGCTGAGCCAGGGTGGGCAACATCCTGACAACGTCATGCAAGTCCTCGGAACATCTGGGACAGCAAGGCCTGGCCAAGGAGGGGAGCAGTCCCCCAGATCCCCCAGCCATGGACGAGACATGAGGCACACCCCAAAGGCTTCCCGTTGCTTCCAAAAGCTTCCAAAAGCTGCAACAACCCTCCTGGTTCCCAGCACGGGCCAACAGGGATTCCTGCAGGGCATACTTGGATGCTTGATCCCAGAGTGGGAAGACCTACAGGGTTCCTGCAGGCTGGGCATGGAGCTAAATTTGAGGAAGCCTCGAGGGGAAGGGGACGTTGCTGCCTGAGCCCTCCTCTATACATGGGCAAAGCCACCCAGGCCCTGGGAGGTTGGGGATGGATGAACGTGACAGAAATGTGGAGACAGGACCAAACATGCCTGGTAGGGAACCGCCCCAGGGGTCTCCAGGGAGGTGAATGGCAGCTTCCATCCAGCCACTGTGTGGGTTGGTTTGGGCCCTCCTGCTGCTGGGCATTCCAGGATCCCAGTTCCTCCAAAACTAGGGCATTTTGGGAGGAGCCTCTGCCCCTATGCCGGGGTTTGGAGTGAGGATGTGCAGTCACTGGGGCAGGCTCCCTGCAGCCTCATTTACCTTGTCGTGCTGGTGTTCCTCTATCTGCTTTTGGGTGTTTTCCAGCTCTTGTAACAATGTGTTCTTTTTTGAAAAAAAAAAAAAAAACACAAAAAAAAACAACCCAAAAAACACCAAAGAAAATAAAAGAGAACAAAAAGAAGAAAGAAAAAGAGACCATTTAGAAAACGGGCCCAGGAATGGCCAGAGTGGAATCTCTGTGTGATGGACACCTGGCACAGGGGTGGCAAAGGCTCCCTGAGCTGTAGGAACACCCACCTGGCTGTGGACAGGTGTCTGCAGACCTTCTGCCCCTCAAGCAGGGTGGCCAGGGGCCATCTCCTGCCCCACACCTGGGCAGGGAGGGCAAACAGTGACCAGGGGTTTGATGGGCAGGGCCTGAAGATCAGGAACTGTGTGTGAGAGGAGCTCAACTCCTCCTGGGGCAGCTGGATCCAAAAGTGTCCCCTGCATCTAAGCCCGGGGGGAAAGAAGGTCTGTTCACAGACCCACAGCACCGTTGGAAAAAGGCTGGAAAAGCCCTCTGTGATCGAGTCCAACCATTCCCCAAGCACTGCCCTGACCCTCACACCACATCCCCAGCTGCCACATCCACGCATTTGCTGATCCCTTCCAGGGATGGCGACTCCACCACTGCCCTGGGCAGCCTGTGCCAAGGCTATAAAATTTCCTGGGAATTTTTGTCCTAATATCCCATCTAAACCTCCCCTGTGGAGTTTGTAGCTGCCTGCCCTAGTGCTCTTTTTTGGGGGAGGAAAGCAGGAAGTCAAACAGGATCACTTTTTATCCCAGAAAAGACCTGGAGAAACTCTCTGGGTGGGCCAGCTGGCACCAGGCTGGGGAGCAGGTACCACCACTCTGGTCCCTGTTACTTGCTGGAGTGGGGTTTGGATTCATCTCCGTGGTCCTGCTCTTTATCCAGAGCCCCCCAGACTGATCTGCTGAAGGACTGGACACACTGGCAGAGCCACACTTGGGTGGGGGCACGAGGGGCAGAGCAGGGAGACAGAGCCAGGCCAGGGGGCAGCAGCTGGGGGAGGGACCCCTGTGTGCCCTGAGGGGAGTCTGGGCCCTGCAGGAACCCAAAGGGAGCAGAATTACCAAGGCCTGACTTCCCACTGACACTGGGAGGTGAGTTCCTGACCTGAGCCAGCTGCTCTCCAGCTAACTGAATTCCCACTGGGGCAGCAGCAGCTCCAGCTGGTTGCTCCAAGGAAAACCCAGTTCCCCCGGAGTGGGCTGGGAGCTGGGAGGCTGCTCATGGGCACTGCCCTGGCTTGATGGGGGCAGATCAGCCTGGGCTTGGGGGACAGGAAGGTTTTAAGGGGTGGGCAGTGGGACAGGATGAATGCTGCATTTTTTCCTGCAAAATGCAGTTAGGATTTGCTCCGACAGCCGGGCACGGGTGGCACTGAGGCTGTGCCAGCAGAGACACAGGGGAGGGAGGGAACGGAGCCGGACAAGTCCTGCTGCTGGGGGAGGTGGAGGGCAGTGGAAAGTAGGTCTCACCAGGCCAGGGTGAACTGTGGAGAAGTTCCCTGTGCTCCCACAGGGCTGGAGCCCTGCATGTGCTCATTTCTCCATCCCCGCACAGGCACTTCCAACCCTGTGCCGTGGCTGGGTGAAGCTCCACACCATAGGGGCTGCAGACCCTTCGACCCTCCCCCGAGCCTCCCAGAGGACCCCCTGTCCCCCAGGCACTACCTTCTCCTCCAGGGCTGCCATCCTCTCCTTGAGGTGCAGCTGCAGCCGCTCGTTGCTCTCGCTCAGCAGCCGGTCCACGGTGTCCGAGAGCCGCTTGTTGTGCTCCTCGTTCATCTTCTCCCTCTGCCGGGCCTGGGACAGCAAACAGTGACCGGAGGGGCTGATCCTCCTGCCCTGAGGGCCTCGGTGTCCCCCTGCCATCCCATGCCTGCCGTGGGGTCAGAGCTGCCCCACCAGGCCCAGCTTCTGGGCACAAATCCACCCCTTGCAGCACTGTTGTAGCTCAGCTGGTTTTCTGACACTCCCAGCCAGGGATGAACAGGAGACAGGACAGGATTCAAGGAGATCCTGCCTGCCTGACCCTCAAGAAAGATCCAGCTGTGCATCTGCCAGGAACAGCCACATTGGGGCACATCCAAATCCCAAGGGATGCCAAACTTCTGGATTTGCAAGCATCTGTCCTGGGCCAGAACCACCGGGGGCTTTGCCAGGGGCACATCTGTAATGCCGAGGAAATGGGCATCACAGCCTCCTGCATGGACAGCCCAGGCACTGGCCAAGGAGCAGCCCCTGGCACAGCAGCTCAGCCCCCCTGCCCTTTGGATCCTGCTGATCCTGCTCCTGAGGTGGAGCCTCCCCTTCCACCCTACATTTGGGGTCCCAGCCTGCCCCAGTGGCAGATGCTGGGAGAGCAGTAGGTGTGAAATGCCAACAGAAAGACCTGGATGCCTGGGAAAGGGGCAAACCACAGCAGAGGGTGCCATGAGCTCCTGTGTGGCTCCACTCTAAGAGCTCCTGGATGGGAAAGGATCACCCAGACTGCTCTCCCCATCCTGCTTCAGAGACACCAGGAGTGCCAGGCACCAAGGGAAGGGGAGCCAAGGCTGGATCAGGACTGCAGGGACAGCACTTACCCTGGCCAGCTCCTGGTTTTTCTCCTCCAGCTGGGTCTCCAGCTGCCGGAGATGCTCCTCGATGCTCCCGTGCCTCTCTTCTGCCTGGGAAAAGCAGAGCAGCCCTTGGATGATGCTCCCCAAAGCCAGAGGGCCCTCCTGCATCCCTCCCTCCATCCATGCATCCACATCCTTCCTGGGATGCAGCATCTCTCTCCCACTCACTGTGAGCCCAAACCAGCCCTGCTAGCACAGTGGCAGGAGCTGGAGGTGCTCTGTGAGGGACTAAGCACCATTCCAGCACCCAGGAAGGGCAGGGATGGTCACGTCCACCCCTCCCTCCAGACCTGCACCCTCCCACACCCAGCCTGGTCCCTCCTCTTCCTCCTCTTCCCAGAGTGGTCCCAGTGGTCTCAGCAGGGCCGTCTCTGCCTTGGAGAAAGGGGCTGAGGGAAGGAAGGGAGCAAACCCCACGTGTGGTGGATTTAAAAGCAGTGCCTCATCCCTGCAGCCGTGGGGACGGCAGAGGACAGAAAAGGCACAGCTGGGAATGAGAAAAGCGTTCCCTGGGCTGCCAGGGGCTCCATCCCTGCAGGTTCCTGCTCTCCCCTCTGTCTCTGCACCCCGGGACCCCCTCCCCTTGCCTTGGTGAGGGCAGCAATGCGCTGGGCCAGCTCCGCTTCCACCTCGGGCAGCGTCTCCGCCTTGCGCATCGTCTGCTGCAGCTTCTGCTCCGCCAGCTCCAGCAGCTCCTGCAGGTGCCGGGCCTTCTCCTCGCACTGTGGGACAGCCAGGGTGGGTGCCTGCCCACCTGAGCCACCCCCAGGTCGCTGGGGCGATGGGGAGCCCGGGGGTGCAGCGCCGGTACCTGGCGGTGCAGGGACTCCTTGTTGGCCAACTCGTTCTCCAGCTTGTCGTTGAGGTCATGGATGGAGGTGGCCTCTCTCTGGGCTGCCAGGTAGCGCTTCTCCAGTGTGGTGATCCTCTCCTCCATGTCCTCTTTCTGTGCCAGGGCCTGGGGAATGTCACATCCTGATCTGTGACCACCAATACGGGAATAACTGGGCCACCCAGTGAGCCTGGGACACCCCGAGTCCAACAGCACAGGGATGAGGGACAGGAGAGTGGGACAGAGATAAAGGAGGAGTCAGGCAATCCCAGGAAAACCTTCTAACAAGGACACAGCTCACTGCCCCAGGTCTGCTTGTCACCTCAGGGAAGTCCTGCTGCTGGACTTGGGGACAGTCTCCTAAAGGCAGTGGGCTCTTTTGGGGAACACCCTGCAGACAGCAGGATTTCCAGTGCCTTCCCAGCCTGGATGCTGCTGCGAGGCTCTGTGGCCCAGGCCTGGCAGAGCAGGAGGCAGTGGCTCACCTCTCGCAGGTCCCTCTGGTACTTGCTGCTCATCTCCTCGGATTTGATGAGGTCCTTCCTGGCGGTGCCCAGGTCCTCCTCCAGCTCGGCCACGCTGGCTGCCAGAGCGGAGATGCGCTCCTTGGCCTGGACCACCTCGAAGTTCTGCTTCTCCAGGAGCTCCTGCAGTTCCACCACTCGCCCGGCCTCGTCATCCGGGTGCACGGAGCCGTTGGAGAGTCGCTGCAGGGCAGCACAGAGGGAGGGGATGCCAGGCTGCCCCAAAGCTCCCGGGCTCTGGCAATGCCTCCAGCCACACAACAGGGGAAAGTGGCCCTGCAGGGACCTGGGGGAGGGGTGGGAGTGGAGACATGGGGCTCTGGGACCCCCTGTCAGCAGCCCCCTCTAGCCAGGGATGGGGCTTCCTACAGGCACGGTGGAATAGGGATGGTTGAGGGCTTCTCAGAGCATCTGGTGGGAGGTGTCCCTGCCCATGGCAGAGGGTTGGAATGAGATGGTCTTCAAGGTCCCTTCCCACCCAAACCATTCTGGGGTTCTGTGAGCTCTGGGAAGCAGAGCCCCCAGGAGTGTCCTAACACCACTCAGAAATGGGCTGGATCCAGCAGGAAGGGCATTTCCCAGAGAGTCTGACCCAAGGAAGAGGGAAAATGGGTTTTCAGCACACCCTTGGAGCCATTACGGGGGCCTCGGAGAAACGATGGCCTCCCTGAGCATGGTCAGAGCAGGGTTCCTGGGGCTCTCACCTTCCAGGGAAGCTTCGGGGCTGGTTCCTTGGGCTCATCCCGCTCTCCTGCTGGGACCTCCCGCACGGCACCCTCCTGGAGAGCTGCCACCTGCATGGAAACAGGGATCAATCCATGGGATCTGGACAGCAGAGATGGGGCACTGGTGGGGTCACACCTCCAGTCCTGGGGGCAGTTCTGGGCCCCTCACAACAAGAAAGACACTGAGGGGCTGGAGCATGTGCAGGGAAGGGAACAGAGCTGGGAAGGGGCTGGAGCAGCAGGAGAACTGGGAGGAGCTGGGGGGGCTCAGCCTGGAGAAAAGGAGGCTCAGGGGGGACCTTCTGGTTCTGCAACTCCCTGACAGGAGGGAGGAGCTGAGGGGGTCGGGCTCTGCTCCCAGGGAACGAGGGACAGGAGGAGAGGGAACGGCCTGAAGTTGCTCCAGGGGAGGCTGAGGTTGGATATTAGGGAAAATTTCTTCATGGAAAAGGTGGTAAGGCCCTGGCACAGCTGCCCAGGGCTGCAGTGGTGGAGTCCCCATCCCTGGAAGTGTCCAAAGAACAAGTGGATGTGGCACTTCATGACATGTTTTAGTGTCGTGGGGGTGTTTGGTCAAAGGTTGAACTTGATGGTCTTGGAGGTCTTATCCAACCTCAATGATTCCATGATTCCAAGAGAGGAAGGCAGAGGGGCTGTGGAGGTGAGTGCTGAGGGAGGTTTTCCTGGTGAGTCCTCAGGGATCTGAGCCCTGTATCCCAGAGCTCCCAGCTCATCCTTCTGGTTTCCAGCCAGACAGATTTGAAACCTGGTGCAGCAGGAGCAGGGGATAAACACTGACATCATGTCCTGCTCTGATGGGAGAGGATGGGGAATGGTCCCTGCGAGGTGAGGGACCTGGGAGCCTGAGGAAGTACCACCAGACTTATCCTGGGAACTGGAAAGAGGAGAAAAACTTGGCCAGGCCGAGGGATGGCTCTTTCCTTTTGGCAGCAGTGCCTGGGTACAAACTTCAGGGAGAAAAACAGGGTTAATGCCTCTCCAAGAACACCCCACCCCTGGAAGTGTTCAAGGCCAGGTTGGACAGGGCTTGGAGCAACCTGGACTAGTGGAAGGTGTCCCTGCCCATGGCAGGGGGTGGGACAAGATAAGCTTTAAGGCCCTTCCAACCCAAACCCTTCTGGAATTCTGTGATTATAAGCTGAAAAGAGTTGGAGGCTGGGGACAGCAAGGTCCCCGTTCCAGGGCTCCAGCAAGGAAAAAGGTGAGGAATGCAAGGTGAGGGGCCTGGAGAAGAAAGGTTTGGGTCTCTGCTGAAGCAGGGAAATCCCAAGTCACCCTCAGTCCCCTGAAATGATTCAGATTCAGGTTGGTTTTTGTCAGTGAAATGAACTCCAAACAGCTAAAAGAACAGGGGAACCCTCGTCTGTGAGACAAGGTTTTCCAGAATCTTTGCAAGGTTCCCTCAAACACAGACAATCCTTCATGGAGGGAGCGAGTTCAGAACAAAAGCCTCCCAGCAAAAAGACCCAAACACCACCTCTCTAGATGACTGAGGGTGGTATTTGAGCAACTTCAACCAGAAATGCCCCGAGGAGCAGCTCCAGTGCCCCGGGAAGGGCCCAGGGGTCGGTGCCCAGGTGCCCCTCACCTGCCGATGGGCATCCACGAGCTGTTCCTCCAAGGTGGCCACTCGCTCCAAGGCTGCTCTCAGGCGTTCCCTGACCTGCAGGTGTGGGAAACAACAGCAAAGGCCGTTACTGATCCATGAGGAGGGTGCCCAGGACCCAGGCAAGCTCCCAGCCCTGCCTGGCAGCCAGCCAGGCTTGGGTGGATTCACAGGCTCAGCATCACATGGTGGGGGAGGAGGTGAAAGCCTGGGCCAGCTCTTGGAGATCTGTGGCCAGGACAGCCTGGAGGCACCTCCTGGCAGAGGAAGGAGATGCTTGAGGCAAAGGAACCAGGAGGAACAGGAGCCACAGTGCAAGGACTGACCCAAAGCGTCCAGTGCCAGCCCCCACGGGTGGCTCAGGGCAGCCCCCTGTCCCCAACAGCCTCAATCCCACAGCACCCACTTGGCAGCCCCACCAGCTCCCAGGTACAGCCTCTGGATATCCAAGGCCTTCCTCCTGAAGGACTCCACGTGAAACAAGGGCTTAGTTTTAAGGCCTACAGTACTGAGCTGCACTTAGCATGAGTGTAAACTTGTAAAATGTGATCATTAGTTTAGTTTCAATAAATACCAAGCTGTAACTGCCTGCAGATAGAAAACTACCCCAGTGACAAGGTAAGAGAAGAGCTCAAGAGAGGCCAGTAAGGACCTGCCCTACAGACAAAAGGAGATGTAAGCTCAAAAGAGCTTCAGCAAATAGTAATCGATATTTTAACACAAGAGTAGTCACATATTGGTCTGAAAAAATATGTGTAACTATAATGACTATATACTAGTAAGTATAAAACTTTGGAAGTTGTTGTGCACTGACTCTGTAGGGATGCACTTTAAAAATAAAAGCCTTTTAAGCTGTTTGTGCACTAACTCTGTATGAATGCACCTTTAAAATAAAACTCTGTAAGTTGTTTGTTCAGGGTATGAATTCCCTGTGGAAACTGTCACTCAGTGGACACATACACACAAGTCTGACCTTCCTTTCCTCTTTCTCCTTCTCTCTTTCTTTACCCTTTCAATTTGTTTTCTTTTTTTAATCTTTTCTTTCTCTTGGGGGCAACTTAAAACCTATGAACTGTGTTTTACTAAAGCTGGTATACTGATTCTGTGGAATGGGTCTTTGTGCTGGGTAGTAAAACTACTAAAATATTTTTCCTCGGTTGTATTTTACTCCCGTAAAACCTGTTGCCAAAATATCTTCTTCTTCTCACTAAATTAAAAGAACTTCTCTTAGAGAACAGTGTGTGACTCTTTCTGTGGATGCAAATTCGAGGTTATAACGAACTAAAAGGCTTTTCAAAAGTCTTAAATAAAATGTAAGCACTCTGGGCAGTTTATGGAGTGCAACACCTCCTCACCTTTTCATCCAGCGCCTTGTGATGCTCAAAGAGTGACTTGAGAGCCTTGAGCACCTCGACCTCGCTGGAGACCCCGGACGGGGACTGGGCCTGCCGCTTGACCACGGTCATCCTGAGGGAGCGCTCATGCCTGGACACCAGGCACTCCAGGTGCTCCAGCAGCAGCTGCAGGAGCACAGAGAGGGGGGTGTCACTGCTGGGGCCGGGGGTGCCCCACATCCCCAGGACAGCAGTGGTTCCACCCTTACCCGGGTGTTGTTGCGCTCGGCCTTCAGCTCCGAGATCTCCTCCTCGCGCTCCAGGAGCTGCTCCCGGCACGCGCTGAGCTCCCGCGTCAGCGTCGCGAACTCCTGCGGACATCGGGCCGTGAGCAGGGGCAGGGGGCTGGGGATGGAGCCAGCACTCCAGCCCCTCTGCTGGGACCTCCAGCACAGGGCACTTCCCATCCAAACCCAGCCAGTGAGAGGGCAGCGTCCACAAGTCGGTGGAGAAGCACATTCCGGGCCACGTTCCTGGCCTCTCCAGGTGCTTTGCACAAGGAAAAGTGCAGCATCCCGATATTTACCCATTTGGTAAAGAAGAAACTGCTCTGCAGCTCCAGAGGTGCTCGATGGAATTTAAAGCTTCCCAGCCAAGGCCACCAGTGTGTTCCCATTCCCACTGTCCCCTTGATGCAGAGCACCCATCCTGGAGCAACCCATGAGGCTAAAACTCACCACAAAGCCAGCCAGGATGAATCCCCTGGACCTCAGCCAGCCTCTGCTGGGGCCTCAGGACCTGGAATCATCCAAAAAACCCCCTTCCAAAGGAAAGAGCAAGACCTGCCCCAGTCCAGCATGTGGACCCCCATCGAGCTTCCTATGGGGCAGCCCCAAGCCCCAAATCCCATATGAGAGGGATGGGACACAATAGGAAACGTGCCAGGTGCCACCAGTTCTTGCTCCTGCCTCCAGGAGGTGACAGCCAGGAGGAGCCATGCCCAGGGCAATGCCAAAGGAGAGCTGCCCAGCCAGCACATCCCTTGGGATGGGCTCCTGGGAAACACCAATCCCACTTCAGGCTGTGTCGGAAGGGAAAGGAAACTCCCCCTGAAGTTCCTGGGATGCGGGAGAGTTTATTTTCCCTTAAAAAAATGAAACCCCAGCAGCTGGGTGAGCCCAGGAGCACCTCCCACTGCTCCCAGTTGCTCTTTCAGTCCCTGAGTGGTGCCAGGACCAGGAGACACTTGGCAGCTGGGATTTTTTAGGGTGAAAAATGCAAATGTGGGAACAAGTCATGAATTTACACCACTTTCACAGTGTTGTTGAGAAGAATTTTAAAAGGCAAAGGGTTTCAGAAGAAGCTGAGAAGGATTTGACAGAGCATTAACAAACCAAATTTCCACTGGAGGCTGAGAGCTGTTTTACAGCATGAAATTCTCTATCACTTTAATTTTCAGGTTAAACAAATAAAAACCCTTCAAACCGAAGCAAAACGTTGAGGCTTAGGCTGAACCAAATGCTCTGCTCAGCTCCAAGTGAAACCTCCTACAACAGCTGAAGCTCCAAGAAGTCAAGAGCTTTTTCATCCCAGAGGTTTTCCCTCTCCCTTCCCACCCAACTCTCGTCCTGGAGGGGTTTGCAGCCTGGGGCTGGTGGCGATGGTGGTGGCTCTGGTGAATTTGAGACCCCACAGAGGGACAAGACCCGAGGAGGTCACAATGTGGGGAAAGGAAGAGTCGTTGTCCCTGTAAACAGCTGCTCTTCTGTCCCTCACCTGCCCCAGGTGCTGCCACCTGAGATCCGGACTCCGGTATCACCCCAAGGGCTGAGTGCCTTGGCTCCTTCCCAGCCCCACTCCTGCCCCATGCCTTCCCCAGAGAACCCTCCAGCCCCGGAGCCATCCCTGTCCCCATTCCTTCCCCAGGGATCACTCCAGCCCTGCTGTCACCCCTGTCCTGAGATCACCCCAGGCCTGGGATCACCCCTGTTCCCATCCTTTCCCCAGGGACCACTCCAGCCTTGGGGCCATCCCTGTCCTGAGATCACCCCAGTCCTGGGATCATCCCTGTCCTCATCTCTTCCCCAGAGAACCCTCCAGCCCTGGGGTCACCCCTGTCTCCATCAGTTCTCCCCCAAACTTGTCACAATACCCCAAACCTCCATCACCAGGCCCCATCCCACACTCGCTCCCAGCCCATCTCACAGTCCCGTCGTGCAGACACCCCACTGCACACCCATCTGCCCGGGGAACCCGCCGTGCCAGCCCCGGCCTTCCCAGAGCTGAGCCCTCCCTGCCCGTGGGACCCCGGCTCGGTGGGACCCCGCCCTGCCCCGCCCAGCCTCACACTCCTGGGGGTGTTGTGTGGTTTATGCAATCGCTGCGAGCAGCTCCTGAGCATCCCTGCGGATTAAATCCGGGCTGGGAATGCCGGTGAGCAGGAAGCAACAGCGAGAGGAGTGTGTGCATCGCCGGGCTGCTTCAGATTTAGGGATGTGTCACTCCCCCAGTCCCTCAGCGTGCCGAGACACGGGCAGCGAGGCTTAAGGAGCTCGGGAAAAGCCTCCTGGCAGCCGTGATGGCCCAGGAATGTCGTTCAGCAGGCAGGGAAAACACTGCGGGCTCTTCCAACACTGGGGCAGGAACCCTGCGGATCCAAAGCCCCCAGATCCGCTCGGCCCCGTGGCTGGCAGGGAAAACAGAGGCTGCGGACATGGATGCTCTTCCCACTGGAGTGAGCAAGGCAGTGTGGGATGGATGGGAGGCAGCGGGGGAAGGGGGATGGGACTGGGATCTCCAGGGCCCAGCTCTCCTCGCCCTGCACTGGGGTGGGCAGGCTGCACAGACTGTGCCCACAATCAGCCTTTCATCCAGAAAGAGGGGATTAAAAGGGAGAAAATCCGCTGGAGAGAGACGGGCAGCCCCCACCGCGGCCGGCCGAGCAATAGCCGGTCAGCGGGTCAGACAAGGAGCGGCTCCGCTGCCTGCCCAGCCCAAACCATCTCCTCGGGGTGCTCCTCCCCGAGCCCTCCATCCCGCCGGGATCGGCTGCCTGGATCCCGTGCTCAGCGTCCCAGCATCCCACGGCAAATAAAAGAGCCCACGATAAGCGCTGTCCCCCGGGGAAAGGCCGCGGAAAGGAACGTTTACACCAAAAATAGCAACAGCCCCGAGGCGAGCCAGGCCAGCAGAGAGGGTGAGCCGAGAGCACGGGGCCTTGGGAAGGAAAAATAGGAATAAATCACTCCAGCACCCGCCTGTAGCTGCTTCCCCCAGCCCTGGCTGCGCCAGATGCCAGCACTGCCACCTCACTCCGGGCCACCAGGCGAGTTTGGGGACTATGAACAGCTGTCCCCAGCTCCTGGCTGCAGTGTCACACTGGGGAGAGCAGCCTGCACCCCCATCCACAGCGTGCCAGTGTCCTACATCCCAGCAAAGTGGGGATAAAGAAGATCCAGATGATTTCCCTCTGCCCTGGCCATGGCCAGGAGTCTCCCAAGCCTGCCCCTGGCTCAAATAAGCTCTTGGACTAAGCAGGGACACCTATAAACAGATTAGAAAGTGAAGAAGAGGTGCCTGATCTTCAGCCAAAAGAGGGATGACAAGACACAGCCCTGGGAGTTCTCGGGAGCTCAGTGGGAAACCCAGCGGCCCAGGAAGTGGCTAATTGGGATTAAAACCAAACTACCCTCAGCACAACTGGCTGGGCTCAGCCCCAAGGCCCAGGAGGAGGGGGAGCAGGGTGGACAGACGCTGTTTTCACTGTCAGAGCAGGGAGGGAGACCCAGAGGGATGTTGTGGATCGGGGCTCGGATCTCCGGTCAGCACCAGGAATGTTGGGGGTTTGGGGTTGCACCAGTAGGGAAGGCACAGGGAAAAGCTGGAAGGCAGTCAGAAACCAACCCTATGGAGATGGCTGGGAAAGCAAGAAGAGGTTTAAGCAGCTCCCGGGGTAAAGAGAAATGCAAAAGCCCCCCAGCCCAGAGCCAACTCCTGCCTCTCCCAGTGCCTTGGGCAGCACAGCCAGGGATGCACCACCACGAGCAGAATTCTGGAATTTGTGGCAGGAGCATGGCTGCTGCTCCAACACACCCAGCCTGGGGACGAACTGGCTCCAGCTGCAGGATTAATGGCATTTTAAAGCCCCTAATTGGAGTGATTGCTCCTGAAGGCCCCTGGCGTGGATGTGTGGGAAGGGTGTGCCAGGAATTCAGCGCTGCTGACTCGGCACAATACAGGGATGGAGCCCCAGCCATCGCCCGTCCCTGCTGGGTGCCGGCACCCCCATCACCCCTGTGCCCCAAGAGTGTTGCAGGATGATGAGAAAGCCCCAAATCAGAGCCCAGGGGATAAACCCAACCCCGGCGATGTGTAGCAGGGGATTACAAAGATTAAATCCCGCCGGGTAAACCCAGGGCTCCGACCATCACCCACCCTCAGCACTGAGCACGTCCTGGACCTCCTGGCTACAGCTCTGGGACTCAGAGGTACCATCTATGGGGAACTGGTGTCCTCCCTTCTCTACACGTGGCTAGGAGGTGTATTTCCACCCTCGCTGTGCAGCCGAGCAAGCAGGAATCCAACACCTCAGTGTCCTGGTACTGTGGGAGCATGACCAGCTCCAGTGGTTCAACACAGCTGCCAGATCCCTCCACACATCTCCCCAAAATCTGGAGACACTTTAAGGGTCTTACCCTGTGGGTGTTTTCCCCCTACCCAGGGCTGCTGAGGTTCCTGTTTTCATGGTGTTCTTCACAATTTAAATATAATTTTAAGTGAAAGGGAAGAACTTGGTGTGATTGTTTGGTGCCAGGACCCTGCCCAGCTCCTGAGGGGCCTCCATGGAGCTCAGGGAGTCTTATGGGGTCTATCCAAAAAGGCCAGTTCTCAGCTCCCCAGGCAGCCCTGGATGGATGAACTGTGGGAGGCTTCCATGGCCATCAGTACCCTCAGCACAGCAATCCCTGTGGAACTGGGAGCCTGTTCTCCCCCTGACACAGCCAGGGACAGGGACTCCTGCCAAACCCCCATGACATCCCAGGATAGGGAGGAGTTCCATCCCACATGGGACCGTGCCCCAGGAACACATCTGGATACACCTGCATGTCACATCCCTGGGTGCCACCTACACCCAGGAGCTGGGTGGCCAGCCAGGAGGGAGCTGGCACCCGTGACAGGGCTTTGGGGGGCTGCTGAGAGCACCCAGACCCCACTCAGGGCTTGGTCGGTGGCCACATGCTCCCTGAAAAACGGGGAGGGCAGCGGGATTGGAGCCGAGAGCTCTCAGGCCGATTAAGTCGCATTCAGCACTCCCACATGAATAAATAAATCATGTAAGAAGCATTAAGGCAGCTTAGTCTCCCTGGGAAATCGCCCTGGAGTTCTGCCTTTTGGGGGCTGAGGGATGCCCCCATGGATTGGGGGTGGGGATGGCTTGGCCACGTGGCTCAGGAAAGGGGGAATGGGAGCAGCAGGCAGGAGCATCCCTGGAGCATCCCCTGCCTGCCCCATGGATGAGCACATCCCTGCCTGCCCATGAATGAGCACATTCCCTGCCTGCCCATGGAAGAGCACATTCCCTGCCTGCTCATGGATGAGCACATCCCTGCCTGCCCCATGGATGAGCACATCCCTGCCTGCCCCATGCAGGGGTTTACCCTGGACAAGCACATCCCACGCGTGGATCTGCTCCAGACACACATTCCCTGCCCGTCCCTTTGGATCCCGTGCCGACACAGCAGCCTCCAGCTGCCACTCTTCCCTGAGAAGATGCAGAGTGCCACATTCCGAGCCTCCCTCCCCCCCAGCCTCCCAGGCAGTGCATCCTTCGAGGAGCTCCAACCTGGCTCTTTGTGATGCCAGCCCCGGGGGAGGCCACGATAAGCCCGGGTGCCCAACCCTGCCCCCAAAAAGGGTTTGTCCCAGCAATCCCGCTTGGATCCCATCCCAGCGGGGTCTGACACATCGCAGCGAGCTCCTGGGCAAAAGGGCTCACAAAGGAGGAAGAGGGTGGGACAGACCCAGGGATGGCCCCACACGGTGCTCTGGGGAAAGGACCCACCCTGGGGAAGGGACCTGCCGTGCCCCCTTACCTGGTACATGCTGGGATTAATCCCATTGGGCAGGTGGGTGCCTTTGGATTTGCTTCCCGGGTTCATGCCGAGCCCTCATCCCCGCGGGTGCAGTCCCGGGGCCGAGGGGCACGGCGGGCACCGGGGCCCCCTGCCCGCGCAGGGACGGGCAGGGCAGCGGGAGGCAGCGGCAGCCGGAGGGAATTCCCCATGGGATGCCCCCCTGGTCACATCCCGGGGTGTGGGGGTGGGATGTGGCCCCGGCGGAGCGGGGGGCACCCAGCGGGGCCGTGGGTGCGGCGCTGCCAGAGGGTCCCTGTGCCCTGACCCAGTTTGCTCCGTGCACACCCCACCCGTGCCGAGGCTCCGAGGGCCCGTTCCTGGAGCGGGAGAGGAGGATAAATCCGCATCCCTTAATCCCAGGCGGCTGTGGCGGGGCGGGCAGCGAGAGCGTCAGGGTGACCTGGCTTGCTCTCTCAGGAATGCTGGCACAGGAGCAGGGAGCGGAGTGGACCAACACCCGCTGGCACACGGTGGTGGTGCTGGATGCACCCAACACTTGGGAATGTCACAGCACATCGCTGAGGACAGGGAGCAACTCGTGCCCAGGAGCCCCCGGGAAGTACCGCTGGGATTTTTGTGGGGCCAAGACCAGCCCAGCTCTGTGCTCGGAGATGTGGTTTGCCTTCCCAGCTGCTCTCCCCCACCCAGAGAGGAGCAGGGATGCAGAGAGCTGGGCAGCCACCTGCTCCACCCTGCTTGTGCCACAATTTTTGATCCATTAGGAATTTCCCATCTCCCCAGGGTGCCCCAAACTCTGACACCCAGGCAAGGAGGATCTCAGCTCTCAGCACTGGCACAGTCAGAAGGGATATAAACATTTGAAGGCTCCTGCTTCCCCTGGTTGTTGGACTCCTCACCACATCACACCCACAGTGGAGCAGAGCAAAAGCCCCCCCAAAATCCCTGTTCCCCCAAATCTGGGCCCTGGGACACTGTGCCCTGTCCCACAAGACTCCACAGGGACAGTGGGCAGCTCAGAATCCCCCTGCACAGCCCTGTGATGCTGATCCACTTCACCCTCTCCTGGCCTGAGCATCGTTGTGGAGGCTGAGCTCAAGTCCAGGTCTCCGGAGCACCTGGAGAGGATCCTGCAGGTGAGGAACCAGGAGCAGAGCAACACCAGACACCCCACGGGAGCCAAGGCAAGCCCTGATTCCCCATGCCCTGGGTTGCTTGCTGAGCACAGCCCCCTGGCAGCCTCACTGCCCCTCTGCTCCCTGGGCTCCCTGCAATGCCCCAAACCCCACCCTGCACCCAGCTCTGCCCCCAGAACCAAGCTCGAGGCAAAGAAGTCCCATCACCCCAGTGGGTGATGGGGCCGAAGGAAGGGAGCCTTCCTGGTGTGGGAGAGGCCAAAGTGGGGCAGCAGTAGGGAAGGCAAAGGGTTACTGTCCCCATCTGGGGACTCAAGGTGCCCCCTCAGGACCTCCTGAGATCCCAAGGAGTTGGCTGGAGGCAGCAGGCCAGATCCATTGCCCAAAATGTGCTGCTGGCTCCCCAGGAGCTGTTTCCCAGTGGACTATCCCCGTGGGCAAGCACAGGCTCTGGGTCTGCAGAGGACACCCTGTGGTGTCCTCAGGAAGGTTTTGTCCCTTCTCCAAGTCCACTCCCCTGTGCACAAGAGGGATTGAACGCCCACACCTCCCCACCCGGACTCAGAACGAGGGGTCCAAAGGGAAAGAGATGTCTGAGCTGGCTGTGGCTTAGGAGAACCTCCAGGTTGTCCTATCGACACGAGGTGCAACAAATCCACTCAAAGCAGGTCCAGCTGCCCAAAGGCACAAGCTAAAACCCACAGCCCACAGCCCACAGCCCAAGGCCTCAGTGGAGGCTCCTGCCCATCCCAGAGCCAGCTCCTTACCTGTGGGAGGGCCGAGTTGAGCTGCCTCTGGAGCTGGTCCCGCTCCCGGAGCGTCTCCTGCAGGCGGCTCTGGGTGACCGACAGCGTCTCACGAGTCTCCCGCAGGGTGTCCAGCAGCTTGTCCCTCTCATCCAGCATGTTCACCATCAGCTGCTCGAAGTCAGCATCGGCCTCCGAGCCCTGGGGGGGCCCCAGAGGGTCCCCCTCGCTGATGGTGGGCATCACCTCGCACATCATGGCGGGGGGGGTGCTGGCAGTGCCTGGTGGGGTGGGCGCTGGGGGCTGTGGGGTTCGGGGCCCTGCTCACATCACCACGGGCTCCCACGGGCCAGGGGAGCCAGGACAGCAGGGGGCAACAGGGTGCTGGAGGTGGGGGGATGCCCCATCCCTTCGTCTGGGGTGCTAAGCAGAGGTTGACATCACTCCGGCGGGGACGGAGGGACGGCCTCGGCACCAACAAGGTCCTCGTGGTCTCAGATCCCCCCGCTCGTCACTGCCAGGGTCCTGTGTCACCTCTGTGGAGGGGCTGCAGCATCAGGGACCCATAGGGGTGCTCAGAGAGGGACAAAGTGACCTTTGAGGACTTGTCCCAGCGAGGAGCCCAAGCCAACAGCAGCACAGGGAGGGTCCGAGGGATCTTCGGGCTGCCCGGGCATGTCTGGGGTTGATGGGCTGCTGTCCCTAAGGCTGGGTCAGGTGGTCACTGCCCATGTGGGAACATGTCTCTGCCAGGCATCGCAGCTCCTCAAACACCTACAGGAGAAGGGACAGAGATCAGACCCTCCTGCTGCCCCCAAAATGCCCAGGGGGCACCTGCCCAGCCCCCTTTGCCCTCCCATCAAACCTCGAGGCTCAGCACCCCGTGCTGGGTTGTACCAGCCTGCACCCACCACCCTGCACCCAGGATGGCACCAGCTGCAGGAAGCAGCATCCCCAGCACCCAAAAGTCCTGCCAGCACCTTTGGCATTCACATATCCTGGGCCAGGATGGTGTTCCCTCCCGGGAGCACCAGGGACTCCATGGCCAAGTGTTCTCCAGCCTCAGGGAATTTACAGAAAATCAAGCTTAAACCTGAGTCCAGCCCAAACTTGGCAAGAAAACACAGCTACAAATGAGTTGAATGATTGGATTAATGTTCCTCCCCCCATGCCCCCCACCTCTCCCTGTGGCACCAGCAGGACAGATGTGCTGGGACCAGCTGCTCAGTGACAGCTGAGCTCCAGCACGCCCTCCCCTGGTCAAACCTCTCCCCAGGGCAGGGAGACAGCAGCATCCCCAAATTCCTGCCCAAGCACCATTCCCTGGCCAGTGCCAGGGATGAGAGGCTGGAGGGAAGAGGCAGAGCCACCAACCTGGGCCTCTATTCAGGATTAAAGCACGGCTGGACCTGTGGACTCAGCATTTCTCCAGCCCAAAATCATCACAGACAAGGTGCCAGATGGGGATTTCTCCTGACACAGAGGCTTCAGCCCTCTGCAGCTGGGTGAGGGTCCCCGGGGGGAGGGTCCATGTGCCACTGTCACCCCAGCCCCCCTGGGGACCTGCCCACCCCTCATTACCATCTGTGCTAGGGGACAAACCATGGGCAGGGCAGCAAAACACGGTGTGGCAAGTGCAGGGTGAGGATTGCTGGTCCAACGCTGCTTTTGAGGAAGTGCCCCCTGAAGTTCTTAAAACTTTACACCAGATATAACACTCAAGGGCAGGTATGAATATTCTGAGGCTGTGGATGCACCTGAGGTTGTGGCTGCCCCATCCCTGGAAGTGTCCAAGGCCAGACTGAAGCAACCTGTGACAGTGGAAGGTCCCCCTGCCCATGGCAGGGGGTGGGACGGGATGAGCTTTAAGGTCCCTTCCTTCCCAAAGCATTCTAGGATTTGATGGTTCTATGAATATCCCCATTTCACTTCCCTTTCAAACCAACACACACATGGACATAAAGGACCTGCACACAGAGCTGGGCTGGGTCAGCCTGTCCTGGCCCTGTGGACGGGGATAAAAGCTCGTGTGTCCAACAGCTCCTGGCACAGCAGGGCACTGCCCCCCATCAAAGGCCACGTGCGTGAGGAGCTGCCTTTGTGCCCATCCAGGCCAAGGGAACTGGAGCTCTGCTCTTGGGATGACATTGGCTCATCAGCAGATGGGAAGTTTGACACAAAAAAACCCTCTAAAAATAGAGGAGCTCTGGCAAAAGCAGCAGCCCCTCAGTGTGCATCCAGTGTGCTGCACTGACAGCCCACTCTGGGACACCAGGGGTGTGGGACAGGGCTGTCCTGCAGGTGGTTGTTCTCCTCTCCCTTTACGGACTTGATCCTAGAGTGGGATAAAACTGTCCTGGAGCTCTGAGGGTTGTTCATGCTCCCTCCTGGCTGCTGGGACATGGATGACCAGGAGAACTGTGCACCAAGGACATCCCATCCCTGCAGCATCCCACAGCCTGCCAGCTCTCCTGCCCCAAATTCGCAGGGATAACCCCCCCTACACATGTGGGCAGATGTCCCAGGCTCCAGGAAGACCTGGGGCCAAGAAAAGCAGAAATCAGCCTCTCCCCAGGGCTCAGCCCTTTTATTTTGGGGGCAAAACCCAAATGGGGTGACTTTCCTGCCCCATTTCACTGCTGTGCCTCTGCCTGTGGGATGAGTGTGGAGATAGAACACGCAGGCTGGGGAGAGGAGACAGTGCCCAAGCACAGCATGAATGGCAAAATGAGCCAGGAATTGAGTGAATTAGCAGGTGAATTAAGAGATATTAATCAAGGCACGGAAGGAAGAGCCCTGCAAGCACTCAGGGAGGGGGAAATGCTGTAGGGAATGACCAAAACATAAATCTGACCAGAGCAATGATGGGATGGAAATTGATCCCAGCTGCAGAGGAGAGACTCCCTCACCAGGAGGAGATCCTGCAGATGCCAGTCCCACCGGGGCTGTGGTGGCTCCCCCTCATCCCACAGGGGTGATCCAAGGGGCTGGACCCACATGGTGCAGGAGGAGGCGCAGATTTACATCCAAGGCTAGTTTTGCTTCCCCCACAGTTTATCCCTTGTTTCACTGCTCCTGCACACAGGATGTCCTGTTATACCTGCTGGGCTTGGGAAGGGAGACACCTCAGCCTGGAGAGGGTGAGAACAGGATCATGGGGACCTGATCCAGGATGGATTCATCCCATCCCACTGCTCCCCAAAAGCCTCTGTGCTCTGTCCTCCTGAGGATGCTCAGCAAAGGGGGGAAACAGCACAAAACTGTCCAAAAGTGTCCAGTTTGTGGCGAAATGAGTGACTCAAAGCTCCTCCATGCCCAGGGTTTGGGGGGGTGCCTTCACTGGAGGGTGCTCACATTCCCCCCTGACACTGTGGGTTTGGAAGGGATTATTTCTGAGTTCAACCACTGCAGCTTTCACTGCAAAATCACAAATCCCAGGAGCAGCTCAGATACCAGAAAGGTTCATCCCCAGAGTCAGGGCAGCTGCAAAGGTTTTATTCTTCAATTCTTTGCAGCTCTTCCTTTTTCATCAAACAAAGCTTAAAAATTCCAGGAAATATTCCATTTATTCCTTAATGTGTTCTGGCTTAGAACAAAATAGAAGTTTAAAATATGGCATTCTCAAGTGAAAGGATGAGAGGAATGACCTTAAGTTGAACTAGGAGAGGTTCAGATTAGATATTAGAAAAAAAATGTTCCCAGAAAGAGTAGTCAGGCGTTGGAGTGAGTTGGTGGAGTCACCACCAGTCCAGTCTCTGGAAGTGTTCAAGAGGCATCTGGATGTCCCCTGGGGATGTGGTTTAAGGGGGATTATGGTGGTGCTGGGCTGATGGTTGAAGGTGTCTTCCAACCTGGATGTGCCTGTGATTCTGGGATTTGTGATGGCACGTGAGGAAGCCAAGCCCAGGCTGGGGTTGATCCCTGCTGCCTTCAAGGCTTTTGGAGTGGGAATTGTGTTCAGTGAGCAACAGGGATGTGCACACAGGGATATGGACACAGCAACATGTACAGGAAGCTCCAGCCTGGGGTCCCTGCCCTCCAAATGAGCATCCCCTGCTTTCTGCACCCCCTCAAACCTTGGGATTTTCTCTTTTCTCCGAAAGCAGCAGCAAATCCCCCATTCCCAGGCGCCTCCTCCTGCTGGTGGGTGACACACCAGGCGCTGTCCCTGCACCGCAGAGCTCAGCAGTTCTCAGGCAGAGCTGCAGGTCCAACCAGTCACTTCTAAGGACCTTGGGGGATGTCAGTGTGGGTGACAGCCCAAACACACCCCACGCTCTGCTGTGAGCCCAGCAGGGCAGAGCCAGAGCAGCCCTGGGGGCAGAGGGGTCTGAGCTCATCACAACCACCCGCAAAACCCGCCTGCGAATCCCAACCTCTCAGCTGCCTCTGGTAAAACCACCTAAACGCTGCTGCCTGGGTTTAGAGGGCCTTAAGTGATGGGATAATCATGGGGTAGAGGCGTGAGGATGCGAGGAGACAGCTGGTGAGCTGAGAAAACAGACACTGCGCAGCTCGAGCCCTCTGCTGGGTATTTTTAGTCCCGAGGGGCTGCCAGGCACAGACTTGCTGAGAGCAGGTTTCTTGCCAGTGAAAATGTGCTTGCTTCACTAGCCCTCCCCCCTCTACCCCGAAAATGATGCTTTCCCCCACTTTTTGGGGTGGAAAGCAGTGGTCCCGCACTGCCCACTTGGAGAGGCTCCCAGCAAATGTGGGGGAGAGCATAGGGGAGGGTTCTTTGCCCTCGAGCTGATGGTTGGCTCGGCACAATCTGTTTGCTGGGAGTCAGGCTGCCCGTGGGATGCTGGGTGCCAGGGAGCACCCTGGCTTTCCCTTTCCAACGAGGGTGAGAAGCACACCCAGCATTCACCCACCCCTAAGGAGGACAGAGACAGTGTTTTCCCTCTGAACAGCTTCACCCTCAGCTCAGCCCTGACAAGAGAAAGAAAGAACCCTCTGTGGCTCTGTCAGCAGGATCATCACCCCAGCAGGCAGCTGGCAAAGAGGGTTTAAGGCACACCTTGGAGGCAGAAAGATTGATCAGCCCCCAGAAACATCACTTTGATCTTTTCCACTCCTGGAAAATCCTCATCCACTGCCCAACCTGCTCTTGGAAGAGCAGCACAGGCAGGGTGGCAGAGCCCACACCAGCATCCCTTGCTTCCAGATTCCTCTCCACCAAACCAGCCAAAGATGGGATCCAGCATCCACACTGACCCCTTCCCAGTCAGATCCAGGAGGGAGAAGGAAGGTGATGCCCTTCTGCTGTTGGTTGTTCCCTGCAGGATTTCTTTCTGCACCTCTTCCCTGAGGCGCTGCATTAGGAGTGATCAGAGGGACAGGCTGCAAAAGTGTCATATCCTGATTTTCCCAGCAAGCTCATCCCAATCCCTGTTCCTGCAGACAGAGCCATGTCCCAACATAACTCCTTCCCACTGTCACTGAAGCCAGACACCACTTTGGAGCAACATGTCGAGACACTTATCCCCCCAGTCTGCCCCAGGGAAGGTCAGTCCCGACCCACTGAGCAGTTCCACAGCTTGTGGATGGCACAGCAGGAACATCCTCCACTCCTCCACCAACCCACAGAGCCCATTCCCCAGTTTACCCCCAGAGGGAGATCAGACAATCAGAGGCTGGGAAAAGGGATGTTATTCCTGCACACGAGACAAAGAGGATGCTGAATTGCCCTGGCTCGACAGTGGAAATGGCTGGTTTAAGTGTAGGATGGAGAAATGGAAATGTTCCCCCACAGCAAGTCTTGGAGATGCTTTTGCCACATGACGTGTGGGTCACGGGCTGGGATTTCAGCTCCCAAGGCATTTCTGCACTACTGAGACCTCAGGAGAGGAGCTGCTCATGCCACAGTGTCCAAATGTCTGCACTGGAGACACTCCACGTGTGCCAGGAGCTCCTCAGATCACCCTCTGCATCCCCACAGGCCCCTCTCCATCCTTCCTCTCCTCCCTCTGTCCCTGTGCTCTGGCACAGACACCTACCCATACACTGCACAGGTTTCTCACAGTCCCACAGGCCTGGCCCTGAGCAAGATGAAGCCTCCTGACTCCTCCATCGCGGTGATCCACTGGGGGAAGAACGCTGCTTCTCAAGAAAACCAACGTGCAGATACAGCTTTTCTCCCAAGTCCCCACATCTATCCCTGGGGGTACACTGTGGCCTCTAGGGACCTCCAGCACCCTGAGAAGGACAAGGAAGATCCAATATTCCACGGGGCCCATCTGGTGACGGTGCTTCCACATTCCCCACCGGCAGCGAACCGCACAGATGGCACCTGGCTGGTGCCAGGGCAGCCCGTGGCCAGGACACCCAGGGATAATAAGGGAGATGAGGCATTCTGGCAAGAAATAAGGTGCCAGTTTTCAGCAGCAAAGGATGAGATTCCCACACTACAGGCTGAGAGGGATTCGCTGAGGGATCCGTTCTGGGGATGTGGTCGAGACCTGGGAAAAGGTGCAGCAGTTCCTCCTCTCCCATCCAGGTCTGGGAAATCTCCTGGGGGGTCCTCACACCTGCAGCAACGTGTCCTTTGGCCGCAAGGGATCAACTTGTCCCTTGCTAGAGATGCCACTGTGGAAAAACAGGATATTTGGGCAGCCCCTGCAGGGTTTGGACTGTTCCCAGAGGTGCTGGGAAGCAGGGGGTGCCCCTAAAGCACGGGGACAGAGGACACTGCAAGGAATAGAAGGCAGCTACTCCACATTTATTCCCTCAAAGGACACACTTCTGCCCCACAGGTTTGCTCCAAACCCAAAAAGCAGTTCCCATCTCAGCCCTTGCTCCCTCCAAGCTGCTAAACCAGAGGAGAAACCGCGAGGAAAAATGTCCAGATCTGGCTGTTTCTTTGCAGGGAGAAGTAAGCGTTAGTATTCCACTGATATTTATACTTCCCAGTGGGAGGGGAGGCATTACACACCACTTCCAGAGGGTATTTTCAGACAGCCACCTGCTCCTCGCCATTGTGCAGGAACACAATTGTTCTGCAACAAAACGCTCGTAAGACGAGGAGCCGAAATCTCTGCCGGGTCCTCCTGCCCGGGGTGATCAGTGAGGGGGTGTGGGGACACCCCTGCAGGGGCTGGCACCTCAGAACAGTCACATGGGACAATTTACAGGACTGTCACCCTTGAAGGGTGTTGTAGGGGTCGTGTTGCAGGTCCTGCCTCAGTTTCCCTGTTTCCAAAATGGGCCACGTGTCCTCCCCTGACCCCAGGAGAGGTGTGAGCCCAGCTCATTGCTGGGAGGAGCTGTTGGGGTAAAGCCCCACCAGCACACAAACCTCCTGCCTTTGCACTCTGGGGTGAGATGACAGATGGGAACGAGCCTTGGAAGGGCTCCAAACGGATGATCCCTCTGACAAGTGGGATCCCAAAGCCTGGCCAGGAGATTCAGCGAGCCCAGGCTCACCTTCAGGCTTCAGCTCCAGGATTGCAACAGCCAAAAGCACGGCAGGGAGGAGGGAGGAGGGGTCTGAAGGTGCTGCTAAACCCGTGAGGATCCCTGGAGCTCACGTGGGAGCACGAAGCACAGGAATATGGAATATGGCCATGGGAACATGGAACACTGCCACCATCACAAGCTGGATTTCACCCTGTGGGACACCTGCCCCAGCCAGCACAAGGGGCTCCCCCAAACCACTGGGAACACAAACCAAATCCCCCAAATCCCCCACAGCCCCACAGGCAGCACCACTGCAACAGTGGGACTGTGGCAGTGCTGGAGGAATCCTGATTCCTTTGACAGGACAGAGGGTGGGAAAGCCCTGAGTGCCGTGAGCCTGACTCCCTGGAGGGAGGACATGGATGCACCTGATACACACGCTGAGCTCACATCCCTCTGCCAGGATGTGTTCTGCACCCAAACCCACCCACAGGGACAAGGAGGGGAATTAAGGACCACCAACCCAACACAAAAGAGCCCCAATGCTAATTACAACCATTTCCTCTGCCAAGAGCTGCTCTGCTCCCCAGCCCTGCATGTGCACGGGGCTCAGTCAGCCTTTTTTCCCCGTAACTTTGCAACCAAACCCCACATTCTTTGCTCTGTTAGGCCAAAGCCACAGAATCCCAGAATCACAGGGTGGTTGGGCTTGGAAGGGAACCCTGGAGATCCCCCAGTCCAACCCCCCTGCTCAGGCTGGGTCACCTGGAACAGGTGACACAGGAACTCATCCAGGGGGGTTTGGAATGTCTCCATAGAGGGAGACTCCACACCCTCCCTGGGCAGCTGTTTCAGGGCTCTGCTTTCCCTCCATGGAAAGCAGATCTTCCTCACATTGAGAGTCTCTGACTTCTGCTTCTTTCAAGGTTATTTTGAACAAGCAGCAGAGGGAAAGGCAGTCGCAACCTTCTCTTCCAGGAGCAGTGCACAGAGGTGAACCAGCCCCTGGATGAATCTGCTAAGGAAAGTGAGCTCTGGGAACCCTGGAAAGGGGCTGGTTTCCAGCCCAAGGTGGAGGCAGACCCTTCTGAGAGGGAACAAGGCCCAGGCTCCCACCACAGGGAGAAAATGCTGTGCTGGTCACAGACGTGGCATCGCTGCAAACTCCCCTCCCCTCTGGGACAGGGAGGCTTTGTGCCTCAGTTTCCTCACGAGCAAGGCACAACTTCAGTCACTGCTGAGACTCCGAGGGGTGGCTGGTGATTTTCCATGATTTCACTGGAGGTTTTGCCACGGGCACATCCCCCCATCCCCCCTCCCACCCCCGTGACACTTGTGATGAGGAGTTATCTCATCTGGGAGCCTGTCAGGCCTGGAGCCCGGGCCTCCTCCTCGCTGCCAAAGCAGCCCCTGCCCTGCTTTAGTCACACACTGGGAGCACTTGCTGGTGCTAATTTATTCAGTGATGGGGGAAGAGTCACCAGCTCGAAGGGGGAGGAGAAAATCTGTGCCATGGGTGCCCCCAAGCCCTGGGAAATGGTGTCGAGGTGCCTCTGAACCACCCCCCCTTCCAAACCCTGGTACCCACACACAGCTTGTTCCCAGCCCAGGGGACATGGGAGGCTGCTGATTGTAAAGCTACGCTGTGCAAACACCCTGTGCACCTCACCCTGAGCTGCTTCCATGCCTTGGCTGCCCCAGATCCAGAGTTTCTGCCACATCACCCACCCCACTGGCAACTCTTCCACACCCCAAGCACAGCCCTCCATGCAGTGAGCCTATCACAGTGAGCAGCAATAATCACTCCCACACAGCTGCTGCACATCTACCCATTCCCCAGGATAAAATCTGGCCACCAACCCCATGAACGGTGGAAAGGGAGAGTGGCTCAGTGAGCTCCCCCCAAGGCCTGGAATGAAATCCTGCTCCCTACCCCTCTCTCCAGGTTGTCAACATTTTGCCACCAGAATGGTTTGGGTTGGAAGGGACCTTAAAGCTCATCTCATTGCATTCCCTGCCATGGGCAGGGACACCTTCCACCAGACCAGTTTGCTCCCAGCCCTGGCCAACCATCCTTCACCAGACTCCAGATTATGAGTGGTGATGAAGAAAAGCCCAGAGAGGTAATTTGGAGTCAGAGAAGAGGCAGATTGGGCTTTCAGTGTGAAATTTGGGAAGTGTCAGAGGGTACTCAGAGCCTCTGTGCTGCTGGCTCCAGGTTGGACCACGGCAGGCTCAGGAACATGTCCCTGCATCACACTCGGAGGGGTTTCACAGCCAACACAACCTGAAAGGGCACAGCAATGGTCCTGGAGCACAACCACCACCAAGGGGAGGCCTCCAGAGCTCATCAAGTCACCATCAACCACTAAAGCAGTGAGATCTGTGCCCCAACCTCCTTTATGCTCCCCATCCCACCTGCTCCCCATCCAGGGCTCCCCAGATCCACCGGGACATCATTTTCCTCCACTCTCCCAAAACACAAGTTTTAGTCCTTCCAGTTCAAGAAGAGTGATGACATCATGGCTTGGGCATTTGGTGACCCCAACCAGAGGCATCTTAGACAGTTTTGGTAATATAAGAGAGGGGGGTTTCCCCCTTGTGTTCATCCCTTCTGCTCTCCCTTCCCTGTGCTAACAAACTTCAGAAGGTTCCTTAATTCCTTTGATGATGATGCAGCTGATTCCTGAAGAGCCTTCACTCATCTGCAGATGTGCTGTGGTGGGGAGTAGGATCCCAGGGAGATTCTCCCAGGACAACCAGGCCAGACCCAGACCCAGCACAGCCCTGTGACATCCACAGGGAAAACCCCCATGACAACCCCAAGCAGCTCCACTGGGACATGTGGGGGTCCGGGGGGTCTGAGCCTTGGTCACTCAGCTCCAAGCAGGACAAGGATCACGGGGTTGATTCCCTGCCTGGTCAAAACCTGCTCTTCCTTCCAGGCATCCTCATGCCAGGGATAACCACCACAGCCTCTCTCCAAGTCGGAGTCATGGACTGGAAGGGGTGGACGTCCCCCAGGCGGGTTGGATGGGGTGGATGAACCAGGCAGAAGAGCACAGAAAGCAGGACTGGTCTCAGTAAGGAGCAGGAGGAGATGGGGACACCCCCCATCGAGGCTGGAATTACCCTGCTGCCGTTCCCATGGAGGCAGTGCCAGTGTCAGCTCCGGCATCTCATCCCTGCCACCCATGACAAGCGACAGGGACGTGGGGCGGGGACAGCTGAGGACAATGACATTAAAGGGTGCCTGGGGCAAGGCAGGGCCACTGCAGCTGTGTTCTGTGTGACCCACAGCGGGCAAGTTCAAGGCTTCAGCACACACCTTTCATATGCAAAACCAGCCCCGGGACAGACCCCGGCACACCCCCCCCCGCAGTCCCTCAGTGCCCCAGGGAGAGCTGCAGGAAGGGCTCATCCCACAGCTGCCTGCTGTTTTAACCCTTGTTTCTTGCCAGAAGCACTTTTTGGTGGAGGCTCTGCCCCTGCACAGCCCCAAACACTGGCACAGAGAAGGTGGTGCCAGCCTTCAGTCCTGGAGATGCTGTGCTTTGAGAACTGAGCTGAGAAGGAAAAATCCAAGTTGTTCCTCTTTAGGAGAATGGTGGAATGAGCTCAGGCCTTTCCAGGCACCAGAGGAACCACAGAAAGCACCTCAAAAATAGCCTGCCATGGAAAGAGCTCCATCTGGAGCTCCCTCCTCTTAGATAGAGCTCACAAGGAAGATATAAAGGTATGTAAGTCCAGTTCCCTCCAGAGATCCCAAGTACTGGAGAAGCTCAGAAAGGATAAATCAAGCTTTTTGTGAATAAAAAAGCTGGGTTAGACCCAGTAGGGAGCTCTGAGGGCTTCACTCAGCCCCACCAGCCCCTCCTTCCCCTCTCTTTGCACTACCTGGCAGCCCCCTACCCCAGGTAATGACCCCCATGGCTCAGGGGGCAGAAAGGTCTCCAAGGTGGAGCAGGACTGGGTGGTCTTGAGGGCAGAACAGCCATGAACACCAGCCAGCTCCTCGCCCAGGGTGGTCCCACTGTGCCTGAGCCACCAGGGACGAGGTTCCCATCCCAGCTGGAGCTCTCACCATGCCTGGCTGGTGATCCTGGCACCCATCCTGCTGCCACAGTCCCAGCTGTGCATGCCCAGCACTGCCCTCCCTGCTCCTCTGCACCAGCACCTGGTCGAGGAACGCTCAGCACCACAGTGGATGAGAGAGATGGGCCAGAGGAAATGGGAAACGCCCCAGCACTGCTCCCTTGGCTTGGGGGACTTGAAAAAACACTGAGAGCTTCAAATCAACGGAACTAACATAGAATTGCTCCAGCAAGTGTGGGGTTGGTGGTTTGCAGAGGGCTGGCAGCTCTGCTCTGTGTCAGCAGAGCTCTCCTCTGAGCATGGACCAGCACAAAACCAGTGCTGGGCATTAGTTCAGCTCAATTTCCAGCTCATTCCCTCTTCAAATGTCAGCTCATGGGGCCCAGCACTGCAGGGAGCTGGCATCACCCTGGGCACAGCCCCTGCCGGGCACCCAGAGCCCCGGGAGCTCCTGCCCTCATCCCCACCGTGCTTCCCACGAGGTGCCATGGCCACGCCCAGCTCACCCAAAAAGGGGCCCAACTTTGTCATGTTTGAACCCACCAGCCCCAAAGGGTGTCCAAAACACATCCACCCCTGTTATGCCCTTCAGCACACAGCTCCCTGACACACAGCACTGTGCCACCCCCCAGCACTTCCACAGAATCACAGAAAATCCCAGGACATGCTGAGTTGGAAGGGAGTCACAAGGATCATCCAGTCCAACTCTCAGCCCTGCACAGGCCCATCCCCAGGAGTCCCCCCCTGTGCCCCAGAGGATCATCCAAACCCTCCTGCAGCTCTGGCAGCCTTGGGGCCGTGCCCACTGCCCTGGGGAGCCTGTTCAGTGCCAACCACCCTCTGGGGGAAGAACCCAGAGAATCCTGAGATCCAACCTGAGCCTGCTCTGACACAGCTCCAGCCATTCCTTGGGTGCTGTCCCTGGTCACACAGAGAACTTTGGGGAGCTCCTGCATACACAGAGTTCACAGAATCCCAAAATGGTTGGGTTTGGAAGGGACCTTAAAGCCCATCCAGTGCCACCCCTGCCATGGGCAGGGACACCTTCCACTAGCCCAGGTTGCTCCAAGCTGGCCTTGGACACTTCCAGGGATGGGGCAGCCACAGCTTCTCTGGGCAACCTGAGCTGCAGCAAGTGGCCCTGTGGCCGAGCACTGGGACAATCCCCCAAACCACTCCGGGAGGAGGTGAGAGCAGGATCTGGCTGATGCATGTGAGACATCACCAGGAGAGGAGGGACACATTTGCAGCTCAGCAGGCTTTTAAAGGAATTAAAAGCAGGTAAATACATTTAATGTGGGTAAATACAGCACGAAGGAACACAGGCGTGGTGGTTTCCATCCTGGTCCCACTGTTTTAAGCAGTGCTCTCGTGGGCACTCAAAGGCAGCCAGGACACCTTAAAATCCCTGGAGGGGGATGGAGGGAAGGGGATGACCCAATGCACTGGAAAACATCTCCTGCCTGAGGTGGATGTCGTGCACTCTGTTAAAAGCCAAGAGCACATTAAAGCTCATGAGGCGGAAGGACACACGTGGGGTGGGGAGTCCCTCTGCACACACAGCCCAGCACAGCAGCTGAGCCAACACTTTCCAGAGGGTTCAGTGACCATTTCTGCAGGCAGATTCAAATTTCTGGCTTCTTCACAACACAGTTTTGGACCCTGGGCACCCCACTGTCCCACAGATGTTGACCCAAGCAGGACCCAGCCCTGGCTGGGGACGGATCAGCTCCTCCCAGAGCACGTCGGCAGTGCCAGGCTGAGCTGCTGCAGCCCCTCCAGGGCAGCACAGCGAGAAAAACCAGCATGTGTCAGGGCTTGGTGGGATGCTCACCCAAGCAGAAGTGGTTCCCTGCCCAGCCCCCCATGCTGTGCCCCCTCCTCCTGCCTCCCCAGGTTCAGATGCTGCCTGCAGGCACCAACACACCTGAGCTGACCTTTACCTGTCGTGCTGATCCGGGGTACTGGCTGAGTGATGCTCAGGATGTGAACACCTGATAGACAGAGCTCCCTGCCCTTGTCTCCTTGGGTAAATGCACCAACTGATCTTCACCAGCTTCGGAAGGGGCCTGGTTTGGACAGATACCAGCTCTTCCCTGCCGAAATACAGTGATTCCAGGCCAGCTCATCTGAGCAGGGAGTGCTGCTGGGATTCACCTCTCACCACCCACATTAGGACCTTCAGCCCATGCAGGCAGAGCAGCAGCATCTCCCTGATGCAGAATCCACCCAGTGCAGGTGCTCAGAAGGACTGAATTCACCCTGGATCCAACACGCTGCAACTGGAGGGGGCATTTTCGTGCCTTGCCCTTTGCAAAGGGTTTGGTCCTGCTGAAGAACGTGGCTTGATGAGCCAAATCATTTGATGAGCAAAGCATTCCCAGCAGTTAACACCCACCCTGTATATCTTCCATTGACATGACATAGCATGACGGGCTGTCCAAAGACACTTTCACCCCTCCAGCATCACAACCACAGCTGTTGGTCACCACCTTTCAGCTCAGCAAAGCCACCTCCCTGGACCTGCTTGGGGTAACTCCAGGGCTGGGCTCACATCCAGCACAAGACGCTCCCACTCCACATGTGAAGTGAACCTGAACAAGGTTCATCTCTCCCTACACCAAAAGCCACCCTCTTCCCAGGCACTGCCTCCCTGTGGCACCTCTGTATGTCCCAACCCTTCCATGCACGGAGCAGTCGTGCGTACGAGCCCACCTTGCTCCTCGCTCTCAAGGGATTTCCCAAGAACATCAGCCAAGATTGAAGGCTGAAAGAAGACAAGGACTAACCATATCTTCCAGAGATATGGTGGAGTCTAGTTCCTGAGGCCCAAGAACCAAACACGCTCCCAAATCGGGTCTCACATTCTCCTCTGCCCTTTGCCATCTTCCAGCTGTGTCTGGTCTGGGGAACATGGGACAGGACAAGGGTTTCTGGGTCAGTCCTGGTCTCAGGAGGGGGAACAGATGGGTTTTCTGGTGGGACTCATGTTCTGAAAAGCAATTACACATGAAGACATCCCCAACAGACTATGCTGTGCTCTGGCCCAGAGCCCAAGTCATCCTGGGTTTGGATTTTAATTAGCCCCGTTTTGGTATCTGCTCTCTCTTCCCTCCAGATAATGATTTAATTATTACAGACATGTCTTCGAATTAGCAGCTTCCTCAGTGGATTATTCAGCTGGGATCTCTGTAACCTCAGTTACAGAGCCCAACCCACCACCACCACAGGAGAGGCTGGGGGAAAACCCAAACCCTTCCTGGAAAGAGGAACCACACAAGCCCCCACACGAGCAGTGGCCCCTGTCAAGCCCTTCTCCTGCATTTAGCTACGACCCACAGCTGGCTGAGACACCTCACTCCAGAGCACACCCCACATCAGCATCATGCATGGCCATCGTGGCATCAAGGCTGGCCTTGTCTTCCCCTTGTGCCTGTGCACCCAGCGGGCCACGAGGAGGTGGAGAGGCCAAGCAAGGTGACAGGGATGCACGATGAGCCAGGACATGGAGCCACCCCTGTGCATCCCCTCTAAGGGGATCCCACGTTTGGGGATCCCCCAGGAGAAGGGAGCCCACGGGGACCTGGTGAGCTCATTGCTGGACCATTGTGCTCTCTGCAGGGCTGGTGTCACCCAGCAAGGCCCTCACGTTGGGGAGGACCCCATGGGAGGTGGGACAGGCAGGGAACAAGGTATGCCAAGTCCAATCTCCTTCCCATCAGTGGGACTGGGCAGGGGGCCACGCTGAGGTTCAGCAAGGCTCCAGGCCTGGGGGATGGAGGCTGGATAAGAACAGCAGAACAGGCTGCCTAAAATAAATACCAGAGGTAAATGCAAAGTGAAGGACACGGCCCAGTGAGGGGGGAACCGTCAGAGTGCAGCTCTACAACATGACCTGGGGCCAAGAGCAGTAACTCACCTGCACAAAGGCCAAGGCCCTGGCTGGACTGGTTGATTCCTCACTGCCAGATCAGGGCAGAGCATCTCCACGCTGGAAGAATTCAGCAAAGCCTCCCCCCAGCCTGGCACGATCCCTGTCCCCAGGCCAGGCTGGGTGAGGAGGGGACACACTCCTGAGGTGCCCCATCTCTTGCTGCAAAGGGCAACAAGCTCCAAGGACACACCAAGAAGCGCTTTGGTCCTTCTGCCCTGATGCACTTGAACCACTGATTCCACACTGTGCTTCTCCCAGGACACCCAAGATCTCCAGAAGATCTACAGTCCTCCATCACTACCAGGGAACCAGATTTGCAGCAGCCACTGGAAAAGCTCTACTGCCTCTCCCTGCTGTAGCAGCGGAAAATCTCCTCTGGCTGCTCTGCCACTGCAGTTCACACTCCAACAGATCAGCTTAAACCAGCTGCAGCTCCTGCTGCTGCAGGAAAAGCCCTCGAGCACAGCCACGCGTGAGTCTGCAGCTGAAAGCACAGTCCAGGCCTCCTAAATCCCAGACTAACCCCACATTTCTGAGGTTAGAGAGACTCTGCTCCTCTGGATCCCCTCCTGAACTGAAGAAAATCAGATAGGCAGCAAAAATACCCTGGTGATGTGGCCTGTTATCCCAGCTCACTGGACTGGGGGGCACAGCCCCAGTGCCCCTCATGTTCCCAGTGGGATCCACAGCCCTGTCCACAGCCCCAGCCCACTGCACCACTGACCCCTGCACTGTGTCCCCTGTGGGGCACTGCCTGGCTCTGTCCCCTCCACCAGCCACCACAAGCCCCCCAGCATTTCAAGCATTTCAACCCCATCAGATCTGCAAAAAGACCAACACACTCAAGGGCGAGCTGGGGGAGAGAAAAGGCCATGACGAAACAAACCCTTTGGTTTAATTTCCTTAAGAAACCAGGCTAAAGGAGATGGGAGTGGAAGTGACACACGAGAGAAAGGGAGAAGGATTTTCATTAACCCGATCAAACCTCCTGGAATGTGATAAGAGGCAATAACAGACACCTCCCCTCTGGCCAAGGACAAAGAGAGGCTTCCTAGTTATGAAGAAGAGCAAGAAAATTGGAGTAGAAGAAAGGAAACGACTTGAAAATGGCTGAAATGTCAGATGTTATTAAAAAGCCTTCACCTGCAGAGAAATAATGACCAATGAGAACAGGGATATGACAGGGGAAGCTGAACAGATGGGGAACAAGAGGGATGGGGGGAGCAAGCACCTGGGAATGGCTCTGCTCGCCCCTGAAAGCCACACCGGTGACCACAGGGGTGGGCTGACTTCTGGAGGTGTGCCTGTGAGGAATTTGGGGTGCTGAGAGGCCATGCTGGCAGGGAGGGTGACAGCACTGCAGGTGACAGCAGGGTGACAGCACTGCAGGTGACAGCAGCCCCAGGACAACCCCCGCCCACGCCAGACCAGCGAGTCCCCCAAATCCCTCCATATTTTTGAAGCTTTCTTCCAGAGGCCTCATCCTGCTCTCCTCTCAGAACTGGGCCACCCTGGCGCTGTTCCAGCGCCGCGGGGTCCCTGCTCTGCCTGCCTGAGGACGGGAATGCGGATGCCACCTTTGCTTCCTCAGCACCAGCAGCACAGCCGGGAATCCAGCAGTCAGAATCCCGAGTGGAAAAGCAACTTGAGCAGTGCGAGGGGACGCGCACAGCCCTGAGCCCCCCAGGGACCACCCCGCCCGCAGAGGAGCCGAGCTGGAGCATCCCCAGCCCGCGCTGGCCCCGCACGGCCCCGGCGCTGCCGGGGGAGGAGTGTCGGGGCTGTGGCAGTCACGCAGCATTGCGGGACCGCCGAGCAGAGGCAGCTCCATTCCAGCCGGGGCCGGGCTGAAGTCACGCTGCTCTCGCTCCCCCAGCGCTGACACAGCCCCCCGATCTGTTCCCAGCGCTCCCGGCCCTCCCCAGCCATCCCTCTCTCCGGCATCTCCCGAGTCCTGCAGGCAGGAGCAGATTTCCTGCACAGCCTCCCCTCCTGGCATCTCTCCACCGCCTCCCCGGACATCCCCGAGCTGTGTTTGCAGACAAAGCCCCTCAAACCCCTCCAGAGCCCCCCAGCACACCCCCTGCTCCCCCCAGCCCACCAGGGATGTGGACATGCCTGTGCCAAGCCCTCCACACGAATATGTGATGCACCAGAGTCACTCTGGACCCGACAGCGGTCACTTTTCTGGGAAACAGGGAGCATCAAGAGCCAAATCTCACGTGTCATCTACCAGAGCAAGGTTGAGGGTGGCATGGAGCTGGGAGCTGTGGCTACACGGAGGTTGGACTCTTTCAAGCCCAGACTTGATCTTCAGAGGGAGATACAGAGGCAATAAAGCTGTCATAGGGTCCACCATCACCTTAAGCACCCTCCTCCCACCAGTGTGGACCAGTTCTCCCCTGTCAGCCTGCTCTGGTTACTGGGAGCACCAGCCTGTCCTGGCCCTGCGAGTCCTCACAGATTTACAGAAGTTTTGGTTGTCACACTGGGCAGCTGCCTCAGAGTGGTGGATCAGCCCCAGTCCAAGCCAGTGGGAACGGGGAGAGGCAAAAAGGAGACCATGAAGGTCCCAGCTGACCCAGAGACTGGTTAAACTGGGTGCTCTCAAGCAGCTCCCCATCCTGGTTTAGTGGGCTTTAGGTCAAAGTTAGACTTGGTGATCTTAAAGGTCTTTTCCAACCTTAATGATTCCATGATTTGGGGATAAATCCTGCAAATTCTCATGCTTTTGGGAGAACAGGCTTAAGCAAATATGCAGCTCAAGGGTAACTGCACAGGAGCTAACCCATGGCCACCCTCCTGGTGTCCACACCTGGAGGGTGATGGAAAAGGGGGAAAGAAGCTGAGGGTGGAGGCAGCAGCATGCGAAGATGCCTCTGCTTCCCTCTCCACAGCAGGTTTTTGGCAATCTGAGGCACACCAGGGCAGCCCACGTGGAGCCAAGAGTCCTTGGAAGGAGAAAGTCCAGGAACTGAGTGATGGAAGACCTGCCACAGCTTGGTCTGACAGGCCAGGGTGGTTATTCCTGGTGGGTCACTACACTTGTCCCACCCCAGGGCAGTGGCAGCACCTCCCTGGCATCTCTAGTGACTGGATTTCCTGGGAGTTGCAGTGGAGAGAGGAGGAAACCAGACCAGTGTCTGCCACCTGCGTGGGGTTGGTGACTGTTTTCGTCACCTTTCCAGCCTCCAAAATGGACATTATTTTCTTTGCAAGACAGGGGGATTTATCAACCCTTGTGTCCATGGCTTGACCCCCAGCAGGGTGTCGGACTCCCAGACACAAGCCAGCCCTGTTCCTGTGTGTGGCCTGTACCCACTGCTGCATTCACAGCCCCCAATGAACTTCCAGCCCTGTTCCTGTGTGTGGCCTGTACCCACTGCTGCATTCACAGCCCCCAATGAACTTCCAGCCCTGTTCCGGTGTGTGGCCTGTACCCACTGCTGCATTCACAGCCCCCAAATGAACTTTCCCAGCAATAAACGGGTTAATCACACAAAGAGAGGAAAATCCAAATACCTTCAATCCAAAGTCTCCTAAAGAAACACATCATGTTTCACAGCTCAGCACCTCCCAGCTGTGCTGAACTCCAGTTTGCTCATCCACAGCCCCCAGCTCTGCTCCCCAATCCCCCGTCAGTGCCACAAAGATAGCTTGTCACTTCACCCCAAGGTCACAGCACGTGACAACACCCTTGGCTTCATTCACACTCCAAGCAATGAGCTCTGCCTGCTCTGCCACGAGGCAGGAAGGTCAAGAGGCCAAAATCCACTGGGGAAAAGAGTGTGCTGGCTGTTGAGCTACACCCCAGTCTGCCCAGTGCCCTGTAGGAACTGGGAACATCCGCTGAAGGGATACTCATCTGCTCAAACCAAAGCAGTCAGGCCCCTTCCCTGCATCCCACACCTCAAAGCCAGACATGGAAGTGTAAATGATGTCTTTACAAGGAGGATGGAACAGACCCCCAGGACACACACACGGGGGTAACAGGGATGGTTTCCACAGCTCCCAAACCACACAGGTGCTTGGACATGGGAGCTTCCTCGTGGGTGATGCTGCTGCTCACCTCTGCTCTCCTCGCCACGGGGACAGCTTGGAAGGCTCCAGTGTTGGGCTGGAAGGGATTTTGGGAGGGCCCTTCCCATGCTCTGAGATGGAACTGCCCTCACTGGTCACTGCCAGCACATCCTTCCCTGAGAAGGTCACCAGCAACGAGGTCACCACTTTCTTTGGTGGCCACTGAGGGTCCAACTCTTTGCTGAAAAAATTAATTTTAGGTCTTTTTTGCTTGATGAGCTTCCCGTCCTGCAGCCCTGATTATTCACACAGCTCCCAGCACTGAGTGTAAAAGTTATAAATGGACATTTACCCCCAAAATCAACCCAGCTGCTGAGTTACTTAAAGACCAAACCTCGAGGGCAGAATTCCCCCCTTTGGAGCAAACTGGGAAACTGGGAACCTCCCCCAGGATTCAGCCCCAGCACATGGACGTGACACCGGTGCCGCTTCAGGGCCTTGATCCCAACTTGATTCTGGGGGAAATACCCAGGAAAAGGTCAGGAATAGAGGATCCCCCCTGATCCCAAAACATGGGTACTAGGGAGGGATATGGGTGTTCCCCAAGTGGAGCTCCAGAGCTGTGATCCAGTTCTGCTTCTGGGGGAAAAACAGGGAAAAAGGGGAATGTGGGAATGGGATGGGGAATGGGAGCAGGGAAGAGGGGGGAACCCAGGGCAACACCCTGGATAAATGGGAAAAATAAAGGCAAAACTGGGGATAAAACCCATCCTGATCCCTTAAAATTGTTACAGGGAAAGAGGGATGTGGATGTGCTGCTTCCGGGCCTTGATTCCAATCTGATTCTGGGGGAAAAACAGGGGAAAATGGGAAAAATGGGAGCAGGGGTCCCTGGGAACGAGGCAGGATCCCTGGGAATTGAAGTCATCCATGCCCAGCACATGGATGTGAGATCTGAGGGGATTTGAGGGGGTTTGGGATGATTAGGGGTGATTTAGGGTTGGTCCAGAGGAATTTCAGGGTGTCAGGTTTGGTTTCAGAGGGATTTTGGGAGGGATTTTTTGGAAGGTTCAGAGGAATTTGGGGGTGCCAGGGTTGGTTTTGGGGTGATTTTGGCCATTCCCACAGCCATGCAGCACCACTCCAATAAAAAATGGTGGCTGTGCAATAGCCAAGTCATTTGAGAATTAAAGCTCTGGTATTTTTAGGCAGCAGGAGGATGTGTGGGAGAGATCTCCAAGTGCTGATGCCATTTGCTGCAGGGCAGTTCCAGTGAGATTCATGGACGAGGTGTGATTTGAAACCACACCAGTGCTCGTGGAGAGCCAGGCAGGGGATCAGCAGTGCTGGGGCTCGGGGCAGCTCCACTTGGAGAGACAAAATTTCCTTTCTATAGGTGTAAACACGAAGGACAAGCAGAATGAAAGCCATTTCTTGCTTTCAAAGCTTGCAGGGATGTGCTCTGGCTGCCAACTCCAAAAATGGCCACTGTGAAAAGTCTGGTAACTAAACTAACTAGAAGCAGATGATCAAAGTGAGGAAAAAATGCTCTTTTTTTTTTTTAATATGGCAGCCCCAACGTGTTGGCAGCAATCGAGTGATTATCATCCAGGTTCTGATGCTGGGGAGAAGGAAGGAGAAGCCTCTCCCCCCATCAAGCACTGGCTGCTCTCTGGGAACTGCAGCAGAGCAAATCCTTGCTGGGTCTGGGGTCAGAGGAGAGGCAGCCCAGAGCAGGAGAGATGAGCCTTCTGGCCCTAATTAAACACTTGGGGGGTTAAAATGAATTAAGCCATGTTATTTTGAGTGAAGAGCCCAAGGCCTGGAAGGGTTCAGGGAGGAGGAGGCTCTCCAAGGGATGCTGGCAGGGACCTTAGGGACCTCAATGCATCCCATGTCCCCGTAAAACTTGTGGGCACCTTCTCCAGGTGCTGTGATGCTGGAGAGGACCATGTTTGCAGATAGATGGGAATGTCCAGAACATCCATTTCACTCCCTAGCACAGCCAGGCTTTCCAATCAAAGTCTGGAAATTTGGTTTGATCAACACTCCCATGGATCCTTTAAGGGCTTGGGTTCCTCCTCTGCCCTCACAAGGCCTCCTGCAACCCTCCCCATCCTGCCTTAGCCACAAATTGCTGGCCTCTTGGCTGCAGGAGATGTGGGGATCGGGCCCATCCAGTAGTGCATCCATGGTCAGACACTGCCACTGTTGATGCTCCCCTCCCACAGGAACTGTGAGGGTGGCACAGGGACAGGATCTCAGCTGGAACTGGCCCCTCTGCATGGGGACACAGCCAACAGCGATTCCATCCTCAGCCAGGGTGGGAAACACGCTACCAGCACAGTGGGATGGCAAAGGCAGTGGCAGCACCACATCCCACTGATGCCCACCCTGGCAGACCCCACTATCCACGATCAGAAACCAGCTGTGGCAACACTGGGATGCCCCACGGGAACAATCTCTTGTGCAGACACAGGAGAAGAGCAGGATCTGGCTGTGCCACCCTCACACTTCATTCCCACCACCCCTTCCCCAGAGTAGGAGCATTGCACAGGGAAAGCAAACCCAGGGAGGAGACGTCCAGCAGCACCACAGCACCCCACCCTGCAGGGAAACCACTCCAAGCACCTTGAAACGAGCCTTGAAACATCTCCCTGTGCTCCCCAAATCCAGGTGTAGCCCAGGGACGCCACAATCCAGCTTGGGATGAACAGGAATTTCAAGGCATAGCAATTTCTACCACCCCAGGGACACAAGACTCAGGTCTGTCCCCCAAGGAGGGGCACAGGGCCTATGTCCCCTGGCTCTGGCCCCATCTGAGGTCCCCGGTGGGCTCACAGGACACGGAGCCACCAAGGTGCTTCCTGAGAGCTCCATCCCCCAAAGGAGAGTGGCATCTTGCAGCCTCACCCAGAGAAATCACACTCACACAAGGTACTTGTGTGTTATGTGGGACACTTTGGGACCAGAATAACTTCCTCTTCTGGCTGATCAGCGTGTGAATAAATCACACATGGCCAAAAATAACCTCTGGACATTTTTTGACTCCTTCCTGCTATACAGTTTGTGGAGGGGATGCTTGAAAGAAGTTGAGATCGAGTCAGTGCAGCTGCCAGACACTGAATTACAGGGTAGATTAACTGGATTATGGACTTTCTAGAAGCCCAGCTTTTCCCTCACTGCCTGCAGACCCTGGCACTGGGACTGTCTGCACGGGGAACAGTCACAGGCAGCACCACCAAGCCTGTTTAACTCGTGATTAAGAGCCTGAGATCAGGTTTATGACACGTGCGTTAATGCCACAGCGAGGCTATAAACACCTTCCCAACTCTGGAAGCCAGCAAGGCCAGGCTTTGGCAGGAGAGGATCCATTTGAGGATTCACTGCACTAATAAGACACTGGAAAGGTGAGAGATGGGCTGGCAGTGGGGCTGAACATCCCTTTTCCCTACACTCCAGCCATCCCATGCACAGCCCAGCTCCTATCTCTGGGCTCTGGGCCCCCCTGGGCACCCCAGGGCTGCAGCACATCACCCACCCCAGGCGCGACGCCAGCCAGGAATGGAATCCCTCCCGGAATTACAGCGAAAATGCCTTTCAAGCAGGAAAGGGTGGCAGCGAGCTTTAAATTCACGCACCTGGTGGCGGGGCAGCGATACGGGAGGGGGTCCCTCGCCCTGCTGTGCCCTCCTGCCCTGGCCATGGACGCTCTGCCCTCGGGAAGGCTGGAAGGAGGCCGGGCAGGGAGAGCCTCCCTCCCTGCCGCACATCCCCCGGCACTGCGCCCGCTGCTTAAAGCACCGGCCGCCCCTGCCAGCGCCTCACCGCCCCCCGCACGAGCTGTGCCCGGCCCCGGCACTCCCTGGATTCCCTGGCGTCCCCTGGATTCCCCGGCACGGCTCTGCCGCCGGGACCCCCGGGGGGCTGGGCACAGCTGGAGGCTGCAGCGGAGAGCGGCTCCATGCAGCAAAATCTCCGGGATCTGCCTTCTCCCGGAAGCCGCTGGGCACAGACAGGAGGATGGGGAGGGGGGATGAGCTCTCAGCCGCCACTTGTTTTCATCATTTTTTATTTTTATTTTTTTTTAAATTTTTTTTTTTTGGGATGCAATTAAAGGCAGCCACCCAGCTGGCACCTCCTTCGAGCTGGAAAAACGAATAATCTGCATTTCAGATCCGCTCCAGCCCCGACAGTCCTGCAGGATTCCAGAGCTGGAGGCAGCGAGCCACGAGCTGTTTTGAAACATCGGGGTGAGCAGGCAGGAAAGCAGGAAAGGAAGGGCAAAGTGGAGGACACGGGGTCAGTCCCCTCCTGGCCACTGGATTTTGGGGAAGGTTTGGCACCCAAATCCTCCTGTGGGATGGGAATTGCTGCCCAGGGGCTGAGGGGCAGCAGGGCTGCTCCAGGCTCGGCTTTGCACAGAATTGAGAGGTGAGCACCTGCTTCACTCACAGAATCACAGAATCAGAATGGTTTGGGTTGGAAGGGACCTTAAAGCTCATCCAGTTCCGCCCCCTGCCATGGGCAGGGACACCTTCCACTAGGCCAGGTTGCTCCAAGCCCCATCCAACCTGGCCTTGGACACTTCCAGGGATGGGGCAGCCACAGCTTCTCTGGGAAATCTGTGCTGGGGCCTCACTACCCTCTGAGAAAATAATTTCTTTCTACCATCTAATCTAAATCTCCTCTCTTCCAGTGTGAACACATGCCCCCTTGTCCTGTCATTCCAGTTCCTGAGGAAGAACCCCTCTGCAGCTTCCCTGGAGGCCTCCTCAGACACTGGAAGGGGCTGTGAGGTCTCCACACAACCTGCCCTTCCCCAGGCTGAACAGCCCCAACTTTCTCAGCCTCAGATTCCTCAGAACATCCTCACCCTGCAAATGAACTAAAGGCTTTCACCATGTGCCCACAAGGCTTTTAACCTGCTTGACCACAGCAAAATCCAATTATATCAGCACAACTTTTTTTACCAAAGAGCCTTTGAATCATTTTCCACGACTTCTGCTCTAGATGGGCCCAAGCACAGACCTGTCCCCCAACACTGCAGTTGTTTCATGTGATATTTTCCCTTCCTCTCTCCCTCCCAAATGCTAACCCATGTGAACACACCCACACGTGCGCCCACCTCCAGCCTCTCGGCATCTTCTGCTCACAGAGGAGGCCTTTAAGCACCAAAAACTCCCCACCAGGTCCCTCAGGAGCCTGGCCAAGGCTTGGACCCACCTGCAGAGCCCAGGCCACAGCCCTCAGCCTCAGTCAGGTCCCTCACCCCACCCTGGTGCTTGGCATTTCACAGAAAGCATCTGCAAAGTGCAGGGTTGTCTCTCTGGGAGGAAAGCTTGGCAATGGATCCAACATCCTCCTCCACCAGTTAATATTCCAGAGACCTCCCAGCTCTCACTTTTGGAAGCCATCTGGGAAACCTCTGGCTCACCAAAGCATTCTTTAGGAGGAAATTAATAGTAAATTAAGGTTTCAAGGTTAGATAAAGAATCCAGTATCTTTCTGCTTGGCTGGAAAACCTGAAATGGCACTGCCAGTCACTCCCTGTCCCCAGAATGGCCCTCCAAGTTTTATTAACTCAGTGTTATTTTCCCCCCTTAAAAGTAGCAAATATAACCTACAGTCCACAGATACCCTTAAGTCTATCCCACAGACCATGTCCTATTCCTTTCTACTATAGATTTATTCTCATATAACATCACTGAATTGAAATGATTTCAAAATGCAAAAAATTGCAGAACAGTGGCACTAGGATGACCAGGGAATTCTGGTCAGTTGGGATGTTTGGGTTCAGCCCCCTCTGAGGCTCCAGGGCTGCCTCCCCCCGCTCCAACACGGGGTCAGGCTCTTCCCCAGCACTGACTCACGGCCACCACGACCCCCCAACTCACACAGAGCCTCCTCCTCCTCACCCTTCCACCCTCATCCCCGTCCTCACCCCCTGCACCCCCAGGGGAGCTGCCTGAAAGGACAAGGCTTGCACAAAGGCCTCTCAAAAGATACAAATCAGGGGAGTTTCAGGGTGGTTTTTACCCCTCTAAGAGAACTGAGACAGGCAGGAAACCAAATCTGCAGCAGGTTCAGTCCCTCAGCACCCACACTTCAGCTGCTGGGGAGCACCAAGGCACAGGTGGGCAGAGCCCCTGGTGCAGAGCAAGACCCACGAAGCCACAAAGCTTCTTGGAGAGGGATGAAATGTTTAATCCCTCAGCTGAGCTGGCCACTCCAGAAAGCAGGACCTGTCCCTCAGTCCCAGCACTGATGTCTCAGGAACCTGCTACTTTAGAGGGTCCCCCACTCTCCAGTGGTGATACAGTTCCTGGACAAACCTCTGGGGTGTCTCCTGGAAAAAAGATGCAGGAGGAACAAGCACCAAGGCTGGGAAGGCACCTGTGCACCTGAGCACTGCCGGGTGCCAGGGAGACAGGGGCAGGGAGCTGTGCTGGTGGCTCCAGGAAGTCCCCAGGGATCAATCCTGCTTCTCAAGCAGCACACACAGGGACCAGCACCTCGTGGCGTCCCTAAGAACACAGGTACCTGAGACTCCCAGGCCATCAGAGACACAAAGACACCAACTTTCCACCTCCTCTAAAGCCCGGGCAGTGCCACAGACGAGAAACTCCCAAACCACACAAGCACATCCAGGTCCCAAACTCCAGCTCACACCTCGCCTCTGGACCAGCTCCCACTCAGAGAGTGGGTTGGCGGTATCAAACCCACCAGGAGAACCCCATCCCAGCATCCAGCAGATGGTGGGAAACGAGCTTAAAGGAACGCTTTGCCAACCCCGAGTTGGCCAAAACCAGGGCGTCCCCAGAAGGTTTGCACAGCTTTAACAAAACCAAGCTCCCTAAGCCAATTGCTGTTATAATGATGCAATTTAGGGGATAAACAAGCCCTTAAAGGCTGGTTATTCAGGAGGAAAGCGTGGTGTCTGGAGGCAGCTTGCCATGGCTGTGATGAGCCAGCCCCAGCTGTCAGAGGATGTGGGCACAGCTGGAGCTGCCCAGGCTGGCTGGACACTCCCTGTGCTGGTCCTGCCTCGGGCACAGTGGCCAGTGTCCATGCTGAACCAGCTTGGCAAGCATTTACCTGGCGCCCAGCTCCACGAGCATCTGTGTGGCAGCATCCCAGCCCAGAGCTCGGTGCCAGGCAGATGCTCAGTGGGGCTGACACAGCCCAGAGCTGGAGGGCTAGAACAGCACTGAGGGAGGGGGATACTGGGATAAATCAGAGGAGCAGGAGAAGGCCAGGGCAGGACCAGGCTCACCCCCATCCCTGCCCTACCCTCAGCGTATGGTGGTAGCTGGGAGGGGGGATGCAATGGAACAGCTTGGGAGCATGTTGGGGGGCTGCCAGGGGCAGAGAGCAGCCATAAATCAAGAAGCCCCCTCCTCATTACAGGAATCACTGCCCCCCCCAACCATGCAGCCTCGGGGGGTGAATGTGCCCACTCTTCACCCCCCCGCCTGCCCAGCGGGGATGGGGCAGCACGGCCGCCTGGCTCTGGGGGGTCACTGTCCCCTTGGCTCTGATGCCCAGCCTGGGGGGAATGTCAGGGCTGAGCAGGTCCCCCCCAACCCAGCTCAGGAGGAGGATGACAATCCTCAAGCTCAGATCCAACCCAAGGGAAACGGGGGAGCTCAGAGCACCCCGACTCAGCCACTCCGGCCGGGACACAAAGCCCCCTCGGAGGGATCCAGCCCCTCCCGGGGGGCAGAGCACCTCCCGGGGCAGGGCAGGGCTGAACATCCCCGGCACGGCCCCACCCGGGGGGTGATGGGGAGCATCCACTCGTGGGGGGGAGCACAGCACCCCCGCGGGATGCTAAAAGGGTTGAGACCCCCGAGACCAGCATCACCGAGGGGGAGCAGAACATCCCTTTGGGGGGAGCAGAGCATCCCCGGGGGGAGGCAATAAAGGGTAAAGCCCCCCTATTCCAGTTCCATTGGGGGGGCTGAGCATCCCCACGGGAGGGGCAGAGCACCCCCAGGGGGAGGAAATAAGGGTAAAGTCCCCTAAATACAGCCTCACCGGGGGGAGCAGAGCACCCCTTTGGGGTGTAGCAGAGCATCCTCTCGGCTTGGGGGGAGCACGGCATCCCCAGGGGGAGGCTATAAGGGTAAGGCCCCTCGACTGCAGCCCCACCGGGGGGACTCAGCAGCCCCTCGGGAGGGGCAGAGCATCCCCGGGAGGAGGCTGGAAAGGATCGAATCCTCCGGGTCCAGCCCCACCGAGGGGGGATGAGCATCCTCCGCCCGGCCCCACTGGGGAGGGGGGCGGCCCAGCACACCCCGGGCGGCCCCGCACGGGGGCCGAGCATCCCCCGCGGGTAGCGAGGGCCGACCCCGCCCGCACTCACCGCCCGCCGAAGTCGCTGGAAGCCGCCGCCGCCACCGCCGCCGCCGCCACCCCGCCCTGCCCCGCCCACTGCGTCACCGGCCACGCCCAGCCGGGACACGCCCTCCATGTGGCCGCGCCCACGGGGACACGCCCCCTCACCTGGACACGCCCCCCCAGGTGAGTGGGGCCGGGGGGTTGGGGGGTTTGGGGGTGCGGGAGGGACAGGGCAGGGTTTGGGGTCAGGGGTCCTCCTGGGAAGGGAGGGAATCCCCTTGGAGGGACAGAAAAGTCCAAGGGGGGCAGGAATCCCCCCAGGGGGAACTTTCCGGGGGGCAGGAACCTCCTTTGAGAGCAGGATCTCCCCTGGAAAGGGAAGGAAAGCCCCTTGGGGGACAGAAACCTCTAAAGAGGGGCAGGAATCCCCTCAGGGGGAACCCTTCTGGGATGCAGAAACCTCCTTGGTGGGCAAGTTTGCCCCTGGGGAGGCAGGATGCCCCCTGAAAAGGGAAGGAAGAAAACTCTATAGAGGAGCAGGAATCCCCTCAGGGGGAACTTGCCTGGGGGATTGGAACCTCCTTGGGGGGCAAGTTTCCCCCGGGGGGGCAGATTTCCCCCTGGATAGGGAAGGAATCCTGCTGAGGGCACAGAAAACTCTTGAGTGGGATGTGAAGGAATCCCACTGTGGGAGCAGAAAACTCTCTGCTGGGGGTCGGGGGGTGAGTTCCCCCACTGGGGAGAGGGCAGGAATCCCCCTGGGATGGGCAGAAACCTCCTTGGGCATTAGAAGCCCCCATGGGAACAGGATTCCCCCAAGGGGCTCATCCAGCCCCAGAGGGAGGGAGGCAGGAGCTGACCTGCCTGTGGGGTGTCCCAGGTCCTGGGTGCCCCACTGCCCTGCAGCTGTGGAGGCCCCTAAGGTGGGGACAGGGATGGGGCCAGGCAGCGAAGCCCCCAGCTCTGCCATGGTCTCCTCCTCACCCTGAGCCGTGGGGGGACAGGATGTGTCCCCGCTCCTAAGTTCAGGGTGTGTGAGGCTGGACCACCAACCTTGGCTCCCGCTGGATCCATCCACACTCAGGAACAACTGACTTCACCTTGCTCTTGTCACATCCCAGTAAAACTTCATCTGTTTTCAACAGTTTTCCAAGGCAGGAGAACCTTTACTTTTTAAAAACTAATCCTGTGATACAACTCTCAAATAAGGACGATGAGTAGCATAGTCCAAGGAGAATGTTTTCGGATACCAAAGAGGTGGGTGCAGGCACCACCACCAGGATCTGGTTTATTCACTGCCATTCCCCTTAATTTTTATCCAAAGCTTTAAGAACAGATGGATTAGGAACAGCATTTCTGTCAATGAATGGCCTTTTCTGCCTGGGATGATCAGAAGTTTTCTCAGTCAAATGTGTTCCTTGCTGATAAAATGCTCTTTGTGTATTTAAGAAATGCTGAGAGAAAGAAATGTGGTCAGGAAGGGAGGTTATAGACACCATCAGCTCCTGGGCATTCCTGGGAAGCAGAATAAATGCGGATTTCTCTGTATTCCATGTGTTACCTCACTCCAGGGAGGCACTAGAGCTGATGCCACAGCCCTGAAAGCATCTCGCTGTGGTCCAAATCCTCTCCTGAGGTCTCGCAGGGAAGGGGCACAGGTGGGAAACACAGCACGGTGGGGTGTTCACAGAATCCCAGGATATGCTGAGTTGGGAGGGAGCCACAAGGATCATCCAGTCCAGCCCTCAGTCCTGCGCAGGACCATCCCCAGAAGTCACCCCTTGTGCCCCAGAGGATCATCCAAACCCTCCTGGAGCTCTGGCAGCCTTGGGGCTGTGCCCACTGCCCTGGGGAGCCTG
>JAYRBT010000075.1:274631-307544 GCA_036023395.1 Myiotriccus ornatus
AGATGACACAGAGGGTGTAGAACTCACAGTTTTGGTTATACCCACAGGGCAATAAACTGGTCCCTGGAACTGGGACAAACTCTGAAATACTTCAGACTTGGACGGTCCAGAAGTTGTCACAAAAATCTAGAAGTGCTGTGTTCAGAAGTATTGTTGATTTTCCTGAAGCACCTCCTGGTCTCTCTTCTCTTGCAGTTCACCATCAACGTGAGCACCGACATGCGGCACCACCGCGTGCGCCTGGTGTTCCAGGACACCCCCGTCCGCAACGGGAAGAAGCCCCGCCTGGAGCAGGGGGTGCAGGTGGTGCTGGACCCCGTGCACAGTGTGAGGCTGCTGGATTGGTGGCACCCACAGTACCCCTTCTCCCCAAAAGCTTAGTGCTCTCCTGAGGCTGCAGGAGCTGGCAGGTGACTGAATCTGGCAGGCTGAAGAGAATTTCTAGGAACCAGGAAAATCCTATTTTTATTTCTTAAATAAATTCTGCAGTCCTCCCTTGCAAGTGGTTGAAGCTGCTGAGCTAGTTTTTGTGTATATAACTTCTGGTCAGTAATGGGCAGAGCTGAGTGTAAAGCAGAAACTATTTGTAAACACACTTTTATGTAAAATTGACATTTTATGATTTGAAAGGAGCTCCCTGGAACTGTTCATTTAAAATCCTTTTGGTGCTAATCAAAGTGGTCCTGTGTTCTGTTGCTCAGGAAGAAGCGGGAGGTTTTGCTTTCCAAGAACTTTCCAGTTTGCTTTCCAGAAACAATTTACAAACAAAATCCACCTTTGTTTTACTGCAGCAGGATGGTGTTCACCCACAGTGTGATATTTCAGTGCCTGAGAAGGAGTGAGCGAAGCAGAAGCGAACAACCATAACCTTACTTCCCAGCCCAAGAGATCCAAGTTTCAGGAAAGAAAAAGGCATAAATGATCAAACAAAGAAATTATTTCAAAGAGGAGTCGTAAGGCAAAAGTCTCTCTTGAATGTAAAGGTACTCCAAGTTCTCACGCTGGTGTTTTGTCTTTGAAAAGAAGATCTAAACTTTTGAAACCAGAAGGTGCTTTTCAGAGAAGATAAACAGGGAGGGAGAGGAGCTGGAGGGGATAAGCTAAAATAACCAAAGCAGTGATGAAGGACTCAACCCGGTGTGGTTTCTAAGAGCACTGTGGAAATCTTGGCTGTTGAAAGCCCACAAGCAATCACTGATCTGGCTTTTGACTAAACTGATTCATTTCTGTGAGGAAGAAGTGACCCTGAAACTTTCTGTGGCTCTGGGTTGACTGAGAAGGGAGAGGGGCCTGTCAGGAGGACAGGATGGATCCAGGATGGATGTGGCTGGAGATTGGATGTGGCTGGATATGGGGCTTGGTGGAGGAGTGGTGCAGGCAGAGGAGGGGCTGCAGTGCAGGTGCAAATGAGGAGGAGTGACTGAAGTGGGGTGAGGAGCAGGGCACTGAATTCTGCTGCCTAACCATGATCAGCTCCTCAGTCCTGGTGCACATCAGACCTTGTCCCAAGCAGGAGTAACAGCACTCTTCCATATGTGATGTTTAGTGAAGCACCTGGAAGGAGAAGGGGTTATGCCAGCTCAGTTTGGACTCGATCCTGTGGGTCCCTTCCGACTCAGAATACTCTGTGATTCTGTAGTCCCCCCTGACCCTGGTGTAGCAGCCTGTGAGGAGTTCTGCAGCTCTGTAAATGACCACCAAGGACTTCTGCTCCAGGCTTGGATCTGCGTTAGAGGCTCTTGCTGTTGACTTCAAACACACACTTTTGGGACAGCTCTTGCCTCACAGTCCCCTTCTCACTGCTGCTGATCACCTGGTGATGCCCAGCAGGTAAGTTTTGGAACTAGATTGGTTGGAGTAGAGGTGCAGGGTAAGAGAAACGTGCTGTCCCTGTGATCCTGCAGCTGCCCTGGCAGCAGAGCTGTGGGGCAGGAGGGGCAGTGCCAGAGCTGTGTGGGGGCTCCATCCCTGTGCCAGGAGGAAGCTGCTCTGGGGCAATGGGGGACGAGAATCCTCTGTTTTGGCATGGGGTTAAATAGCCCTGAGCTCTGGGACAAGTGCTCAGGGGTGGAGGTCAGAGAGTGAAATGTGGTGAGGCTGCACAGTTCCATGTTGTCCTGGAGGGAGCCAAGAGGGTGACTGTGCTTCCAGGTGTTTTCAGCTGCATTCCCTGGAAACTCAGTTTTGCCTGGTGATTGCTGCGTGTGCAGGGGTCTGGGGGGTGGGAGCAGAGGTGTTTGGTTCCCAGATCAGGCTGTGTAAAGCTCTGCTCTCACCCTGGAGAGCTACTCTGGCTGTGTGGGGATGGGAATGGCAGTCTGGGCTTTGTTCTTGCTTCTGTGCAGAAATACAGAACAGATCCCGGGGCTGGGAGTTGCTGCCATCTGTGAAAGCAGGGCTGTGTTCTAACCAGGAGTATGGCATGCCCAGGACGGGCTCTGTTGTGGGGCAGAGCCACCCAGCAGCACCCACCTCAGTAAATCCCTGGGCCGGCCCCAGGTGGTGCCGATGGAGCGGGTGGCGACAGCTGGAACAGCAGGAAGCACGTGGACGGGATGTTTCCTCCTACCAACAGACTTGCTGGATCCAAATACAGATACTTAAATAGAGACAGAGGTGTCTCTGCCACACCAGCCTTTTTCTAGGCTGAAATGTCTAAAATGTGGAAGAAGGATTTTCACTCTTTTCCTGTACGAACCTTCCGGTGACTCTGGTGCTGTTCAGCAGGGCTGGCAGGTGTCAGGGACCTGTCCTGATCCACGTGGGGAGGCTGGGGAGGTAGCAGGGGTGCTGTGCAGGTTGGGCTCTGCTTGCCTACATGTAGAGCTGCAGGCTGTTGCTGTTCCCCTTCCTGCCTTACCCACAGCAGCGGAACCTGACGCCGAGGTTTGCTCGGTGATGTGAGTGACGCTTGGCCAGACCTCAGCCCTGAGCAGGGGGTTTCCACCCCTGGCCCCCAAGCCCAGCCTCTCTCAGAGCCTGCTTGCCAAAAAAATCCACTCTGGTGTTCTCCAGGGGTGGGTTTCAGCGAGCCTCTGCACACACGGGAGAGGCTGTGGTTTGGTGTGACAGCCACCCATTTCTGCAGGACGTGGCTCAGAGGGGTCCCTGGTGGTATGCAAATAGAGCCCCACATCAGCATCATGGTGACTGGAGCCCCAGTCCTCCCCCTCCCCCTGTTCTACTTCCCCTTTGTCCTGCTTGGGCTCCTGAATAATGGAAGGGCTGTAACTTATCCGGCCTGGCTCTCTGGTTTCCCAAGGGACGCACAGAGGCTTTGCCACCACCCTGGCCTCCCCCTGCTCTTGTCAGGGATCTGGTGTCCAGCAGCAGCTGAGCCGGGTAAGCTGAGGGCTGGATGCCTGGGGAAGGTGGCTGGGCCCTGCTGTGGGTCCCCTTGTGCCTGTCCCACCCCAGTGCTTGGCTCCAGCCCCAACTGGGGGAACTGGTCCTCCCCTGAGCTGGGCTGTGCACAGCCTGCACAGCCACAGCCTTTGCACCTGGGCCTTGTCTTTCGTTCTCCAGCTCATTCCAAGAACAAGCGAAGATGTGCCTTTTAGCCTCATCTCAGCCACCTCCCTGTTCCCCCAGGGCAAATATTTCAGCCAGCAGAGCACATTTGGGTTGTGGGCCAGTGGGGGTTCGTGAGTGGCTCTGGGTGCTGGGCCCTGGTTGTGCCCAGGTGCTGTGCTGTGCCCCTCACAGGAGAGATGGGTGCAAGAGGCCTTTTCCAGCACCACAAACACCGTTTGGGATTTCCCCCATAACAAGGGGGTGACTGGCTCAGGCTGGGCTTGTGGGACCTTGTTGGAGGGCGAGGGGACCCAGGACCACACTGCCTGTGCCCTGGGGGCTGTGTCCTGGCTGTGCATTCCTCTGCTGCTCCAGGCAGGCTGGATGTGCCTGGAGAGGGTCAAATCCTGCCACTGCACCCTGAAGTGGCATGAGGAGATGAAAGGGGGGGTTTGGTGGCTCTGCTGCAGAGCTGGGTGTTCCCCATGTTCCTATGGCAGGGGCCTGTTGCACCCATGAGCATTGGGGACCTCAGGGCTGTTTTGGGAACCCCCAGGGCCATGCTGGGGACCCAGTGATGTTTTGGGCACCCCGGGGCTGTGTGAGGGACCCCAGGGCCATGCTGGGAACCCCAGTGCTGTTTTGGGGACCCCAGGGCTGCGTCAGAGACCCCAGTGCTGTTTTGGGGACCCCGGGGCTGTGTCAGGGACCCCAGGTGGTGCTGGGCCCTACAGCTCCACCACCCTCCCCTTCCTTCCCGCAAGGACAGGAAGGGCCCAGCCCTGTTATTTCCTGCACAGGGATGGGGGTCATGGGACACCTGTGGTGAGAAAAGCCCTCCCCCTCCTGCAGCTGCTGCCGTTGTGACGCCTCCCAGGAGCCACCCAGTCCCACGTCCCTTCCTCCCCAGGGCCACTCAACATCAAACCTCTGCTGGGTTGCACCAGACTGGCTCCCTTGGCCTTCCTGGCGTCTTCCAGCCCCAGCCCTCGTGGGAATACTGGAGTGCCCTTGCTCCAGAGCAGGTGGGGGGTCCCCACTGAGCCCTGCCGTGGGGACAGGGCCACTGGCATCCCACAATGGGAGGATTTTAAAACCAAACCGGGGGGAATGCGGATCCAGGAGCCTGTGAACTTTCCTCCCTCTCCTTCCCAGTGCCATCACCCACTTCCTGCCCTGCAATATCTCTCTGTGGCCACCTTTGTCCTGGCAGAAGAGCCCCAGGCCACCGTTTCCATGTGAGGAGCCAGGGCTGGAAGTCACCACAGGGGATTTGTAGAAGACGGAGCCTTGGAAGAGACGTGGGGCCTTCCTGAAGGAAGGAGAGGTCCAGGCCAGCAAGGAGAGAAGGCAAATGGGATCCAGGCCTCTGTGTGAGCAAAGGGGGGGGGTGGGATGGAGGGGCAGGGAAGGGTCTTTCTCTCAGTTTGGATGCTGTGGGTGAGTGGCTGTGTTGGAAGGAGCTGGGCTGGTTCTGACCTGGGGACAAGTGATGCCATCAGGCTCCAGAGCCGTGTTCCTGCTGTGGATCCAGAGGAGGGAAACAATGGGAGACAAGCAAAGCTTGGAGGGTGGAGGAGCTGAGAACAAACTGGGCCGTGGAAGGGCCCACACCTTGGCTCATGGGGATTAGAAGGGGCTTCAGTCCCAGCCCAGCTGTGATGTCCAATGCTCCAGGGGGACCTGGGGTGTGTGTGGAAGCCGTGGTGTCCCAGGGGTGCATCCTGGGTGGGATCCAGGCAGTCAGCTCTGCCCTGGGGTGCCAGGGGGGTTCAGTTCTGGCTCAGCAGCCCCAGAGGTTTTTGCCATCAGCACAAGAGCTGAAAAACAAACAGGCAAAGAGCTGTGCCAGCTCCGTGTCCAGGCCCCTGCTCGATGTACTGCGTGTTTCCACCAAAGTGGCAGGTTTGAGCTGGAGTTTGGGATGCTGAGGCTTGGCCAGAGCCCTCGGAGGGGGTTGATGCTGCCAGTGGAGATGGGAGTGGTGGGATACAGCCAGTGCCATCGTGGGATGCCCGTCCTGAGGCTGCTGCCATTCCCACACTGGGGCCGGGGCCCTTGGCCCATCCCACCGGGGTCCCCCCCGGCCTGGCCGGTTCCGAGGCTCCTGGGGCAGAGGCTCCAGCCGATGCTCCTCCTCTGCGGGAGGCAGGCGAGGGCTCGGGGTGGGGCTTTGCCGAGCGAGAATCCGGAGTCTGGCCAGCCTGGGGAAGTTGCCAGGGCCGAGCACCCCGGAGACAGCGAGGCTGCCGCTTGTCCTGCCAGGCTGCCGCCCCTCTGTAAGTCTCTGCCGCCTCGGGGGGCACATCCGGAGCGGTTCTGGGCAGGAGCCAGCTCTGGTGTCATGGGAAGGGCTGCCTGAGGGGGGTGAGGGCTCAGAGAGGAGCCAGGTGTCCCCTTACCAAGCTGCCTGTGCTGTGGGGCTGTGGGACACCTGTGTTGACCAAAAGCTTTGCCTCCCGGAGTCGTGTGCTACCGAAACACGGCATTTCCCCTCCTTCCCCCCTGTGGAACCACCCTTGGAGCAGAGACACCCGCAGCTTGTGGGGCTGGACCCCGGGCTGGCTCCCAGGAGCCCTAATGGTGGCGATTTGCCCATCGGGGCATTGTGCTGCCACAATTTGCTGTGTCCCCTCCTCAACTTCTGGCTCTGGGTTACCCCCTGTCCCCCTCCATCCCGGGGACCCCCCCAGGGAGGTGGGGAGGGCCACTGACCTGTGCTGCAGGAGACTTGGTGTTCATGCCTCTGGGTGATGCAGCTTTTATCTTTTATCTGTGCCTCAGTTTCCCCCAGCGTGGAAAGGCACTGCTGGCAGTGGGACAGGGAGCCCTGGCTATTCCCTCCTCCCTGTGCAACCAGCCCTGCTCTCCCAGTGCCAGTGGAAGCAGCTGGAGCCGCCTGCCCACGGGATCATCCAGCCCTTCCTCACAGGCTGTGTGGGGCCAGGCTGTGTGTGCCCTCAGTCCCTTCCCCTCTCTCTGGACTGAGTCACGGCTGCTCCAGCACACGGCCTGTTTGGCTCCGGAGTCTCCCAGCAAAGTGGAGGAGTTTGGCTCCAGCAGCCAGCTCCTCCTGGCCAGTGTCCCCACAGCAGGATGGCTTTTGGGGACATCCCCAGTGGGGTGCTGAGCTGCGGGGAAGGTGTGTGAGGTGCTGGGACAGGAGTAGGGACAGGGATGCTTCCTGGAGTCACCCCACCCCCATGGGGTGTCGCATCTAGCCGGGCTTCTTTGTTTCTCCATGGAGGTAAAAATCCAAAGCCCAGTTAGGGGGCTAGTTATGGGGCAGCGCTCGTTACCTTCTGCCCTGCTGGAGCTGCCTGTGACCCCGGTTCCCCGTGGGCTCCCTTCAGGGAGCTGCTGCCTGGGGGAGCTGGAGGTGCTGAGCAGCACCTTGTTTTTCCACGCAGGATGGGCTTCTGGCAGCCAGACACTCCCCAGCAGCCAGAAGAACTTTTGGCCACCCAGAGTAACCAACGCCCAGCCCTTGCTACCTGCCAAGCCTTGCCCTTCCCAGCTCAGATCCCAAAGTTCTGGCCTTGGAAATCTACCTCCAGGGTGGCTTCAGGGCATGATGTCCCCGCGGCTCAGATGGGTCCCTAGTGCTGCCCCCCATGAACTGGTGAGCTCCCCATGTCCCAGAGCTGTGGGGGAAGGAGAGGCTTTGCTCCCCTGCTCTCTGGACAGAGATTTTAAGCAGCTCCAGGAGCTTGTTCCTCCGAGTGCTGCAGAAAGCTCGCCCACGGCCGGGTTCCAGCCCAGAGGAGGAGGCTCCTCTGCCCTCCCTGGCCATGATGGGCTGTGGTGGGCTGTACTGCCGCCAGGGCTCCCTGGGGAGCGGCTCCCCGGCTCCAAGTGTTTATCTCCTTGTTCCTGGGCGGGCGAGGGCAGTGGCGCAAGGACAGGCTGCCTGTGGCGTTGGGGGCACCTGCCTGGACAGGTGCTGACAGCCCCCCAAAGGACTCCTGGGCAGGAAAACTGGGGAGGTTCTCCTTAAAATAAGCCCAGCACATGCTGGGGCAGTGCCAGAGAGCTGCTGCATTACTGCCTGGGGCCTGTGGGTGGGCTGGGAGCATCCCAGTGGATACAGGGAGGTATTTAGGGAGAAGTCCTGGGAAGCCCAGCCTTGGTTTGTGAAGGTTTAGGAGGGTTTTTCCTCCACATTTGCACTCAAAGATGCTTTTGACCAAGACAAACTGAGGTGCTGTGAGTGGATGGGGCTGAGTGTGTCTGCCCTGCCAGGATGGGCACTGGGTGGGTCTCCAGCTTCTCCTGTTTCAGGGCAGCCCCAGTCATATTTAAAATGGAAAACCACCAGGCAAACACAGAGTTTTTTAGCCTCCTGCCACACCTCTGCCACACCTCTGCCACAAGGTAAAATATCTCAAGGGCACCATGACTTTCTCAGAGGTGACACTGTCCCCTCAGGGTCACCTTTCTTTTTCTTCCAAGCAGGGGACGTGGTTGGGACGGGGCCTGCCTGGAGGCAGGAGGGGAGCAGGGCAGGCAGGAGGGGCTGGGGGATTTGCTTCATCCTTGTGGTACTGGAAGAGCAACCCGGGCTCATTTGAGATCTGAGTGTTTCCCAGGGCTCGGTGCCAAGTCCCAAGGTGTGACCCAAAAGCCCTGCCCAAGGCACGTGGCACCTGCATTTCTTCTGTCTCCAGCTCTGGGTGTGCTGTGGGGGGTGTCTGAGGGCAGCCTGGGTGTTGTGAGACTGGAGGGGGGGTGGATTTTGTACCTGGCTGACTTTTTCCTGGCTGTTGGGGTGTCCTACCCCACCTGCCCCAAGGGACCATGCACAAGTGCCCTGTGATGCCCCGTGGCTGTCCCTGGGTGTGCACCCCTGGGTGCTGTGGGCAGAGGGGTCAGTCCCAGGGGTTCAACCAGGTGCTGCCCCAGGGTTCCATGGAGGGGATGGTGGTTTCCCTTGGCTAATCCCTGACGTGCCCCTTCCTCCACAGCCCTCAGCAGTGCCAGCCCGGTGCTATGCGATTCTCCCTGAAGCGCTGCCTCACCGCTGTGCTCGCAGCCTCCTTCCTCCTCCTCCTCCTCCTCCTCCTCCATGGGGGCAGCCAGCAGGAACAGGATCCCCTGGAGGTGAGTCCCCAACCACTGATGTCCCACTGGAGTGGCCACTGGAGCATCCTCCATCCTTTCCTGTCCCACATGGACCCCAACCCCAGCTCTGCTCCCTTCCCTGACCACGTCACTCTCAAAGTCCAGCTCTGCCTTCTCCTGTCCCTGGAGTTGTCCTGGGCAGTGGGGCCTCCCTGAATCCAGGAGCTTGGAGGGCAGGACAGGGGTTCCCCCTCACTTCTGGGACCCCTGTTGTCATTCCCCCTTGCTCCCATGTGTCCGTGGTGCTCTGGGGTCTGACCTGGCTCCCTGTGGCTCCCACCCAGGTGGATCTGAGGGGCTTGACCCCCGACACAATCCTGCAGATGCTGCAGCCGGAAGGAGCCCAGCGCATCCTCAGGGACACGGACGAGCTCTCCACACTCCACAATGTCTCCTATCACATCCTGGCTGGCTCCCTGTCACCCCAAAAAAGTGAGTGGTTGGGACCCCGGCCTGAGCAGGGCTCTGGGTCTGCACATCTGTCCCAGCACAGCTGCACATCCCAGCACGGACCTGCCCCGTCGCTGCTGCTGCTGCCGGGGCAGGGAGGGGCTGTGTCCACCCTGTTGGGGTGGGGGACCTGCCAACACCCCAGGGGGGCTCTGGGGACTTGCCAACACCACTCGGGGGGCTGCAGGAGTAGGGGAAGGTCCACGTGCTCCAAGCCTGGTCTATGGCACTACACCTTGGCACTGGGGTGACCGCAGACGTTGTGGGTTTCCCAGACCTCTGTGGGAAGGGTGGCTGGGATCCCACCTCCCTGGGGTTGAGGTTCTTTGTGGAGGTGGTAGAGCTGGACCATAGGGATACCCACACAGTGTGGGAGATGTGGGCCAAGCTCTTGGCAGGTGCACTAAAAGCAGCTCCTGCCCAAACCCCAGGGAAGGAGCTTGGGGCAGCCCCACACAAGGCTGTGCTGGAACCGTCATGTGGATGGTGCTGCACAGAGCAGCAGCAGGAGCAGCTGAACCCATGCTGGGCCGTGGGGAGGGTAGGACTGATGTCTCATCCAGTGTGGGGCATCTCCACAAGGTTCAGAGTAGGGCACACTTCCAGGATGTGCAGCCAAGCCAAGGAGCCATTCCTGCCCTGTAGACTCTGCATTGTTACTTCTCCAAGTTTAGCTTCTAATTTTAAGGTGTTTTTCCCAAGTATTTCTCCTTCAGAGGAGCCCCTGCTGCCTCATCCCATCCTCTCCCTCACATTTGGGCCCCTTCTGAGACACGAGGGGCTTCAGCCATGCGGGGTGGCCATGGGAAGAGCTTCTTGGAGCCCCCTCCTTGTGGCTGGCAGGGAAGAACCTCCCCACAGTGCATCCCAGGTCACGCCTTTCCTTTGCCGTGCAGAATTCCTGGCGGTGGGATTGGCGTCGGTGCGGCGGCCACGCGGCTTTTACCTCCCGGCCACACTGCAGTCCCTGTTCAGCCAGTCCACAGAGGAGGAGCTGCAGGAGATGGTGGTGGTGGTGCACCTGGCAGACACGGATCCTGGCTGGAACGTGCGCGTCGCTCTCAGCATCGCCCAGAAGTTCGCTCGCCACGTCCTCCTGGGCCGGCTGCTGCTCATCCACGCCCCCCACGAGCTCTACCCCACCCTGGAAGGGCTCAAGAGGAACTTCAACGACCCCGAGGAGCGGGTGAGGTTCCGCTCCAAGCAGAACGTGGACTATGCCTTCCTGCTCGCCTTCGCCGCCAACCTCTCCTCCTACTACCTGATGATCGAGGACGACGTGTGGTGCGCCAGGTCCTTCCTGATGGCCATCCGCAAGGCTCTGGCCTCCCAGGAGGGCTCCAACTGGGCCACCCTGGAGTTCTCCAAGCTGGGCTACATTGGGAAGCTCTACCACTCCAGCGATCTCCCTCGCCTGGCTCGTTTCCTCCTCCTCTTCTACCAGGAGATGCCCTGTGACTGGCTGCTGGTGCACTTCCGCCACCTGCTCACCCAGAAGGACGTCATCCGCTTCAAGCCATCCCTCTTCCAGCACATGGGCCTCTACTCCTCCTTCCAGGGCACCGTCAACCGGCTGGAAGACGACGATTTCCAGGCCGACGCCTTGGACCTTCCGGACAACCCTCCAGCATCCTTGTACACCAGCATGGCCGTCTTCGAGCACTACAAGCCCCTCAAGGCCTACAGCTCAGCAGAGGGGTATTTCTGGGGGAAGGACCCAGCAGCTGGCAGCGTCTTCTCCGTCGTGTTCCAGCAGCCGGCCCAGGTCAGCCGTGTGCGGGTGCTCACGGGCTCCGAGGAGCGCCGGGGCGACTTCCTGCGCGCGGGGGTGCTGGAGCTGGGCCAGCACCGCCACCGCGACAGCCAGGACTGTTCCACCTACATCCCAGTGGGAACCTTCGAGAAGGGCACCCTGGACCGGCGGGGGCTGGAGAGGAGCATCTCTGGCCCCGTGGAATGTGTGAGGATCCGGGTAACCCAGGCCCAGAGCGAGTGGCTCATCATCCGGAGCATCGACATCTGGACCACGGCAGGCACCTGAGCACAGCTGTCAAAGCACAGCTGGGTTTTGTTCCAAGAGGTCCTTTATTTTTCTCATTTCCTGTTTTTTATAAGGAATGAAATTACTGACTCCTGCTGGCATCTGCCAAGGGATGGGAACCACTGCTGTGGGATGTGGACAGGGCCAGGAGCAGGGCCCACCAGGATGTGCCCACCTGGGGGATGCCCCAGTGAGCAGCGGAGGGGGTACAGGGAGGGGAAGAGGCTGGGCAGCAGAAAACATTTCCTCCCATGGAGGATGATGTACAGGATGAAGCTGATCAATTAATTAACAAATCAAGTAATTAATCAGGCATTTGGCATTTTTTGCAGCCTCTCCACATCATCCCTTCCCTAAGTTTTCTAACTCACCCAAACTGCATTCTTTTCCTCCCCTCCTATCCCATTTCCGAGCTGCTTCTGGGAGGGGTCAAGGGAAGGTCTGGGGCTGCTGCTCACCAAACCCAACTGGCGGTGCTGATCGGGGTGGGCGGTGGCCACCAGATGGACCCATCGTGCCGGCTCAGCCTCTGACCAGCTCCTTGTTCCCCCCTCGAGGGAGGGAAGAAATCAGTTCCCAGGGACCACACCCTGTGTCCATGAGGGATTCCCACCTGGAGGGAAGGACAGATGGGATTTCTACAAGGGGGAGAAAGTCTAGAACTGAGCTCCAGGGAACGAGGACAGCTCAAGGAAAATGTGACCTCAGTATAACGTGGAGCTCAGAGTCCTTTTCAGCCCAGTGAAAAGTTCCTGGAGGGGAACTGGGGAACACACAGGCCCCCAGGAGCTTCTGTTTGGGTTGTGTGGCAGGGTCATAATCATGGTCAAAGACTGCACTGGATGATCTCAGAGGGTCTTTTCCAACCCAGTGACCAAACACCCGAGTGCCATAACCACAGCTCTGGCTTGAGTGGCATCAACTCACCTGCTGGGCACTGGAAGGCACTGGAGAGCCCCAGACCTGGCAGGAGGGGATTTTTTCCCTGAAAAAAAGCCACTCAGGTAGTGGATCTTTGTCTGCATTTAATACAGAGATGCTACACGATGACTTCCAGCACCTCCTGACGCTCCAAATGTTCTCAGTGTGCACATCACAGAATCACTTTGGTTTCCTCCACACAGCCCAAGTCTGGCCAGAGCTCTCAGAGTGCTTTGAGTAGCACAAGTGTCCCCTCCCCAGGGCCCCAAGGCCCAGACAAGTGTTTCCAGTGCTCCAGTAGAGCCTTTGCCCTGGTTCTCTTGGACACAAATGCTCTGCCCTCATTGGGAGAGCACCAAGGGTCACCAGCATGGCTGCAAATGGAAAGGTTTCTCCCCAGGAGGTTTTTACCCACTGCTAAAGAATGAAAAGATATAAATGTAAATCAGCCGTTTTTACCTGCTGAACTCTTACTGGTGCAGGTACTAATTGGTTTGGTGATATTCACTGGCACACAAACAAGCTGCTGCCTCGGTTGTGCCGGTGAAAACCTGAACAGACTTCACTGGGGTGTGGAAATTTCTCCATTTGCACCAGGATAAGTGGAAGCAGCAGCTGGCAGGAACCTCCTCCTCTTCCTCCCAGTGCTGCACATGTGCACCACAATGCTCAGTTAACATCAGTGCACACTGGAGGAAGAGGAGGAGGAGGTGGTTGCTGTTTCATTCTGGAGGAGCATCACATAAATTATCCTACATCAAAATTATCCCACTATTTTTATCCGAGGAAGACTCAGCCAACTCCCAGCGCTCCGTGCTGAGATCCCTGTCTGATGTGGGGTGGGTTGATGGAGCCCCAGGAGTCTGGGGCTTCCACATGCAGCCCCAGGAACAGCCGGGCAGGGGAAGGAGCCTCTGGGTTCTGAGAGGGGAAAGGTGGGGGGACAGAACCAGAGGAGGCATTTGGGGCTGATGGAGACGGTAAATCAGGGAAGGGTTTGAGCTTTCAGTCCAACAGCGCGGTGTCCCAAGGGTCATCACTGTCCAGCTGCACCAGAAGCTGCCCCGTGTCCTGGGAAGTGATGCCGAGGGCCCACAGGGATCTAACTCAGCATCTTGTGCCGGTCAAACACCGTCTTCCTCTGCTCCTGCACCTGCCTCTTCCAGCGCTGCTGGGCCCCTTCCACCCGCTCCAGCACTGTGTTGGCTCGGGCTCCAGCTGGGGCGGGCACTGCGGCCAAGGAGCGAGTGTCCTGCAAGGCAAAGGAGCAGTGCAGGGCACCAGGGAATGCCCAGCCCAGGAGAGGAAGGCAGCTGACTCGGGGAGAAACTACCACTGAAAGAGCAATCAAGGCTTGAGTTGTCCTGAGGAAGAACCACGTTTCCAGAGCTCCTCAACACCAGCCCCCCAAATCCTTGCTCTTGGGGACCACCCAAATAGAAGTCCCCAGGAGAGGAGTTGCACTAAGGCTCTGCTGGAAATCCACTGCTTACAGTCTGCAAGGAGCCACAGAGAACCACATCACCCCCCTGAAACTGAGCCAGAGATTGCTGTCGAGGATGGGCGTCCGTTGTGGCACATGAGCACCAAGGCCTGTCCCAGAATCCAGCACACTGGACTAAGATAAACCTCACCTAACACCAGGCATTTACAGTGTGCACCTGAATCTAACTCTGAATCATTGCTGTGGTGCAGGGAGCGAACCCACAGTTTTAGGATCCAATTCATCTCCTCCTGCAGGACCTCCTTTTTCAGCAGAGGGTGGTAATGGAGGGACTGGGCACACTGGAGCAGCTACTCCTCACTTATATCACAGTATGAAAGAATTGAGCCAAATAGTTTATACTTAAAATGTAAATAGGACAGTCTGATCCAGTGCTAAAATTGCAGGAATTTCATGCAGCAAGAAATTTGTCCTCCCCCAAAATCTGTGTGTGTATGAGAGAGACAGAGAGCCTCTCTCTTTGCTGCTAGGTCCTGATCTTTCTGACCAAGATTTGTATGCCAGTGTCCCACAGAAAGATGGGGTTTGAATGAAATTCTTCTCTGGGGAGAAGCACAAAGGACAACAGCTTGGATACAAGAGGGCCCAGCCTCAGAGCAGGGTCAAACAGCCCCTCGAGGCTGCTCTTTGATGTGTCTGTAAGATGTTCCAGCAAATACTGAAGCCCATCCTTCCCTGGAAGCTCAGCACCAAGTAACTCCAGCTGGGACATTGCACAAACAGGATCCATTTCAGTTTTGGTTCCATCTAGACAGACATAGCAAATTCAGGCCACTTGAGACTAAGTCATTCCCTGCCACAGAGGACACGGTTAGGGTTAGAACTCTGAGAACTTTGATTATTCTCTGTGCTTCTGCATGACTTGCACAATTTGATTTAAGTGTTCACCTGTGTAGGTGCCCACAAAGCAGCAGTCCTTCACTGGATCAGAGACAGGAGGTCACTGTTTCCCTGTCACCCCTCTCTTGTCATCCTGTCTGCACCACGACCAGAGCCACCCACGTGCCCCTTGCAGCCCTCACCTCGCTCTCCTCCTCGTTGTGCAGGGGTTGGGTGTAAGGGTCGGGCTTGCGGATCAGGGGGTCCACGAGCACCAGGAACGCCATGTACAGCAGCAGGGCCCCCACCACCGACAGGTAGATGATGATGATCACCTGGAAATGAGCACAAGGGAGATGATCAGCACCGTGGGTAAGAAGCACCACAGGTCAGAAAGGTCCTTTGCAGCTGCCTCTGATGTCTGATCTCTTCTCTTGTTCTCGTTTTGCTCACAAGGTGGTCTCCTGCCCTTGCCAGGGGCTGATGATGTGCTGTCAGTGCACAGGCTGTGTTGACCATCCTCACTGTGCCAGCTCAGGGCAGGTGCTGCACGTGAGAGGACACCAACGAGATGGGTCCCTTCTCAGAGGTGCTTGGCACTGCCAAATCCCCAGCAAGAAGACTCTTCTTGCAGCTCCCCACAGCCAGGAGCATTCCCGACTCAGACACAGAAATCACAGAATCAGTTAGGTGAGAAAAGACCTCTGGGATCATCGAGTCCAACCTGTGACTGATCCCCACCTTGTTACCCAGCCCAGAGCACTGAGTGCCACATCCAGTCATTCCTTGGACACCTCCAAGGACAGTGACTCCACCACCTCCCTGGGCAGCTCCTTCCAACATGTGATCACCCTTTCTGTGAACAATTTCTTCCTAGTGTCCAACCTAAATCTCCTCTGGTGCAGCTTAAGACTACGTCCTCTTGTCCTGTTACTGGCTGTCTGGGAGCAAGAGCCCAATCCCCACCTGGCTCCAACCTCCTTCCAGGGAGTTGTAGAGAGTGAGCTCCTGGCACTGCCACAGTGTGTCCACTGTGACAGTTCGATTTTCTCTTTCTGGGCTCTTCTGCATGAACCCACAGTGCAGCAGTGCCTGGGCTGGCGTGCCATGGCCAGGAGAAGGAGCCAGGCATGGGGAGAGAGCTGCCCTTACCTTGATGGTGGTGGTGCTCCGCTCCTCGTACTTGCACTCACACAGCAGGCAATAGGCCTCCACGTCATTCCCAGGCACTGGCATGGGCTCCACCACGTGCAGGCAGTTGCTGCAGCAAAAACAAACCAAGATCAGCAGCAGGACAAGGTGAAGGTGAAAACAGTGCTCTGTGGAAGGACATTGGGGTGACATTTTTGTGTGTCCCAGCTCTCTCCCTTCAGGCTGATAACACCGAGCTCCCCTCACAGCTCAGCTAGTCCTGGGATAGATGTCCAAGTGCCTTTTTCAGGGATCCAATCCAGGTGAGGGGGACTGGAGGGTACACCTTACGTCTTCCAAGAGCCGTGGGTTAAGAAATCATCCCAGATTCCTCAATTTCTGTTTAAAAACTGCCCCTGGCCTGGGTTGAACATCACTCACCAAGCTCCCTCTGCAAACACACAGGCAGAGAATCGCTGCCTTAGCACCAGCTGGCAACTCTGGAGCATTGGTGGCTTTCATGGAGTGACCCCCGAGGCTTTAAGCCCAACTCACCAGTCCTTCTGGGACACATTCTTGTTGTAGATGTGCCCGCTGATGTTCCGGTATGGGGGGCAGATGCACTTGCAGCGAATGTCCTCGGAGCTCTGTGGGGGTGAGGAGCCAGTGAGGGAGAGAACACCCAGTTCTGCCACCCTCACCACCCCAGGCTGGGGACAGGCTGAACATCCTCTGGGACAGAGAACACTCCAGCCCAGAGAACACTTCCCCCCCTTCCCTTCCTCCTGCACTTTTACATCAGGTTTAACACGTCCCAAAGCACCTCGGCCAATTCCAGCACCTCCAGCCAGGTGCTTTTTGAACCAATTTTAAAAAGCAAACTCCAAAGCCCAGAAGAAGGCAGGGCAGGGGCCACTGTCACACACAGTCGCAGCCCTACACAGTAAATACACCACAAATACACTCCTTATCTTTGCAAACATCCCCAGTTGCTTCTCTGCTGTGCCCTCCCACATGGTGCCCGACGCTGTCACCCACCTTGCTGGCCTGTGCTGAGGGGCACAGGAGGCAGCTCAGCAGCACCAGCAGCACCACGGGGCTCACAGAATTCCAGGAGCACTGGGCAAACATCGTGGGAGCCTGAGGGAACAAAAGCTCACATCCAGGATGGAGGATCTCATCTGAACGCAGCCACAACGAGGGAGCCCGAGCTTTTTTCTTGGCCTCAGTGTTGCCCTGGAAGGATTTTATCCCTGAATCACAGCTGATGAACTCCTGGGAACACTTTACACAGATCCCAAGAAATGCTCCTCTCTGAAGAGCTTCCACACCCCCTAGAAACACACATCCAAACTACCCCAGGCCTGCAAAAACATTCCTGATTTCTTTACAATTTGACTTGCACAAAACCTCCTGTTCCTCTTTCACTGCTGTGGAGCCCTGCAACAGGTATTTTGCTGCTGATAGTTGTGCTCAGTAAAAAATACAGAAGCAGGAAAACCACGGAGCAAGAGTGACCTAAAGATACAGAACCAGGAAAACCACAGAGTGGTTTACAAGTGACCTTGCATGACACTGGGCCCTCACTGCTGTCCTAAAGCTAAATACACTTTTGTGTCATGAAAGTTAAATCATTCACCTTCTGATACTCAAAAGTTTTGCTGCTGAAGTGTATTTGCCTGTCGTGAGCCATGAGCCATGGGAAAGGGGTGGAATATTCCTAAGTATTCCAAACTGATTCCTAAACCTCCTTTATCCAAAGATACTTGTTCAGCAAAATCCTGATTTTACAATTAATCCAAGCTGGCAGCTTGATAAATTCATTAATCACAGAACCCCAGAATGGTTTGGGTTGGAAGGGACCTTAAGGATCATCTCATTCCAGCCCCCGTGTGCAAGAATGAAGTTGTTCCAGAGATGTGTGTTTGCACAAGTCCGTAAGAATATTAATTTCTCTGCACAAGGCCAAGCTGGCCTTGCCCAGGCTGGTGTTCACCCTCAGGGGCAGAAAAGGAGGAGCAGGTCTTGGGGACCTTGGGACAGCTCAGAAAAGCCACTTCAGCGAGCTTTACTCGGGGAAGAGAATTAACACTTTCATTAATCAGCTCCATGTTAATCCCACAGGTCTCTCCAGGTACTTCTACTCCATCACCTGATGTTGATTCCATTGGGATTTACATCACTGCAAAATTCGTTGCTTTATCTTATGTCAACACTATAAACTCACATAATGGATTACCAAGACCAAATTCCTTTCTTCTTTATCTAAACAAAACACCAGCCATTTCTAATAAGCTGGCCTGCCAAGATCAACCAATATGCATTCCAGTCCTATCACCTCAGCCCAGGATTTATTAACCCTTTGAGTTTCAACAATCTCCTCAAACAATGGCCCTTTTCTGGCAGACTCTCCTGCACATCAAGGGTTCAGATCCTCATCACAAACATCAGCGGGGCAGGTGTCTGGAATTGAGTTTTAGCCTCTCAGCTGAATTCAGAACATCTGGATAATTCATAAATGCCATTTTAATAAAAGCAGGGGGAAACTTGTGATCTGTTCTACCCTAAATACTCAGAATGGCACCTGGACAGAGTCCACCCACCGTGAACTGTAAAACACCCACGTCCACACAAGGGATAATTTATCTGTGGTTCTTTCTAAGTCTGACAGCAAAGGGGCATGTGCACACATGCCTTAAAGCTACTGTGTTCCAGACAATTAGCCCAGCCCACAGCAGACATCTGTCCAGAAGGACATCCACCGAAAGGTGGCTAAGGTGAAGGTCCTGGGGCTGTAACTGAGTGTGGCAGCCTCCAGGAATGAACCCCTAGAATGAGCCCACACACACCCACCCCGTGCTCCTTCTCCCAGTAACGTCCTCACCCTGAACATCCCCATCCCTGGAAGTGTCCAAGGCCAGGCTGGACAGGGCGCGGAGCAGCTCGGTCTGTGGAGGGTGTCCCTGCCCAGGGCAGGGGGGTGGCACTAAAGCTCCTTGATGAGCTTTAGGGTCCCTCCCAACCCGAACCACTCTGGGATGATCCTGTGAACATCACCCGGAGCACTTCTAAGACTGCGATGGATCCGGCCCCCTTTTCCACCATCTGTGTTCGAACCACCCCCGACACCGACCGGGTTCCCCTCAGTTCCCGCCGAAGGCCCGCGGATGCTCAGCCCTCCAGGGGCTCCCACAGCCCGGCCTCCCGGGATGCCTGTGGTGATCCAGGCCGGCCCCCTCACCGAGCTCCCCCGCAGCCCCGGAGGGTGAAGCGGAGCAGGGCCGTGAGGGGCCCGTTCCCCGCCCAGCCCGCCCGAGCGCGGCCCCCCGGCCGTACCTGCCCCTCACACGGGCCCGCGCCGCTGCGCACCCGGGCCCGCCCCCGGCCGCTCCCCGCCATCCCATTGGCTGCCGCGCGTGACGCTCCGTGACAGGCAGCAGCCGTGGCCAATAGAAAGGCAGGGTCCGGCTGGGTGCTGAGGGGGTGCGCGCTGCCGTCGCGCCCCGCAGAGCTGAGGGGACGCGGCAGCGGGACGGAGGGTGGCGGGGCTCGGGGGTGCCCGGGCGGCATTGCCGTGGCCGGGCGGCGTTCGGCGGACGTGGCGCGGGCAGCTCCCGCTGGGCTTCCGTCGTGGGGCTGGGCCGCCCCGTCCTGGGGTTGAGCCGCGGGATAGCCCCGCTCTCCCCTCACAGCCCCCTTTTCCTTTACAGCCTCGGGCTCTCCCCTCACACCCTGTTCCCTCTCACAGCTCCGTTCTCCCCTCACAGACCCATTCCCCCTCAGCCACTGCTCTCCCCTCACATCCCATTCTCCCCTCACACCCGGATCCCGCTCACACCCCGTTCCCCTCTCATAGCCCCGTTCCCCCCTCACAGCTTCGGGGTCTCACCTCAGAGCCCCATTTCCTCTCACAGCCCCATTTTCCCTCACAGCCTCGGGCTCTTCTCTCTCAACTCCATTCCCCCTTCACAGCCCCATTCTCCCTCACACCTCGTTCTCCCCTCACATCCTGTTCCCCCTCAGCTGCTGCTCTCCCCTCACACCAGTGCTGCTGTTGTGCCCATCAGAGGGGAAATCCGGGCCAGTGGTGCCCTTGGTTATGTTTTTGGCTGATTTATGCTTATAGATGATATTGGTGATCCTCCAGGCTCAAAGGCTGCAGTCCTGCCATCAAGCTTTTGTATTAGAGACCAGTGACTCATTTAGTCCTGTCCTTGTTCCAAAAGAAATGCTGGGCCGTTCCAAGGCCATGGGGTCTTGTGTTTGCCCAAAGAGAACATTCCTGAGAGATCTGGCTCTAGAAGTATCTCAGTTTTACCTCATTTTCTGTGTCTGCACCTTCAGGTGTGCAAATACCTTCATCCTTGGACCTGCTCCAGTGGCGGCTCCCTGGGAGGCTCCGCTCTGCAGCTGGAGGGGTCGAGGTGATTCTCTGGCATTTTGCTGGTTTACCTGGTGCAGATTTACCTGGTCTGTGATGCTGGATAAAGTCAGGATCTAATTCTTTTTCAGGTAAAAAAATCTACTGATAGAAAAAAGGACCCAAACTTCTGATTTAACCTCTAGAAACAGAATTGATTAGGTTGGAAAAGATCTCCAAGTTCATTGAGTCCAACCTGTGACCGATCACCACCTGGTCAAACAGACCAGAGCACTGAGTGCCACGTCCAGTCATTCCTTGGACATCTCCAGGGGCGGTGACTCCATCACCTTCCTGGACAGCCCCTTCCTAAGTTTAACAACCCTTTCCAGAAGGAAATTCCTCCTGATGTCCAACCTGAACCTCCCCTGGTGCAGTTTGAGGCTGTTTCCTCTTGTCCTGTCCCTTGTTCCCCGGGAGCAGAGCCCGATTTCCCCTGGCTCCCCTCTCCTGTCAGGGAGTTGGAGAGATAACTTCAGCCAAAAATACATGGGAATCAGAGGGGAATGTCTGTCTGGGAGAGAGTTTTGTGTGTCTGATAGTTTTAACTTCGTAAAAGAATAAATGAGACTGCTTGTTTTAGGGTTTGTAGAATGCACTTGCTGTGGAGACTGCCAGACTTTAAAACTGCTTCATGCCCCTAGTATGGGAATTGCCAGTGTAAAAGTGTTTTCATAGAATCCCAGGATGGTTTGGGTTGGAAGAGACCTTAAAGCTCATCCCGTTCCACCCCCTGCCATGGACAGGGACACCTTCAGCTATCCCACTATCCCAAGCCCCATCCAGCCTGGCCTTGGACACTTGCAGGGATGGGGCAGCCACAGCTTCTCTGGGCAACCTGTGCCAGGGCCTCACCACCCTCAAAGGGAAGAATTTCTTTGCAATATCACATCTGACCCTGCCCTCTGGCAGTGGGAAACCATTTCCCCTTGTTCTGTCGCTACATGCTCTTGTAAATAATAGTGTAAATAGTTTTCTCACCCCATTGCTGTAATGTGTAAAATCCTGGCCCTGCCACGGCTGCATTCCCTCCCCACTCACTGGAGCCTGTACAGGACTGTGGCCTAAGTCAGCTGGGCTGATCCAAGGAAATATTCCATGAGAATAATCCTGGGTATTAGATGCACAAAGGACCTCTAATTCCTTCCTCCTACTCCAGCGTTGACGAGCGGAAGAACCTCTTCGGTGCTAACTCAGAGATGTCCCTTCAGAGCAGAGTCCTGGGCCTGGCCAGGCACAGTCAGTGCTGTGAGAGGACTGAGTTTGTGCAGGTTTAAAAGCCACATGACCACAGGGATTTTCTGTTACTGACTTTCACCAGACTGGTGAGGAGGTATTTTTATCTCCTCTGACATGCCTGCTGTCACAGCAATCTGTTCTTCTGTGTTCTCTTGCAGCCCAAAGGTACCTACCACTGCTGCTTGTGGGGCTGGAGGAGGCTGGATTGGCACCTGGAGGAAGCAGCTGAACTGGTGACAAGACACTGGAAAGTGCCCTTGGAGGAGGCAAAGAAATGGCTCAGTCACTGGAGAGACCACGTGCAGAGATCAGTTTTTTTAGATGATCTTTAGCCTTAAAAATGGACCCAGCCAGTACAAGATAAGCTTGAAAGTTGCATTTCAGTTCAAGTCCCTTTTCCAAGAGACTGGTTTCCGATTCCTTAGATGGAAGGGTGACCTGCATGTGCATTTCCTGCATAGTGATGGCAGAGACATCTCACACACACCTCCAGGAGACCATTTCCTGTTCCCTTCCTTGTGTTTTTCCCCCTGCCCAGAAGTCTTTTTGCCTGTCCCAGATAACTGGGATGCAGCAGGCTCCGTTATCTTCTGGAAGTCATCCCTGTCACTGTTTTTAAAGCCCAGCAACAGTGGCAAAAGAGACTTTGCCTGGAGGGAGCAGGATTTGCTGCTTTATTTCTCCCTACCTGTTGCTCAGCTTTGTGCTCATTCCCAAGTGTTTCATGTTTCCTGAATTTATTGGTGTGTCTAATGCAGGTCACTTCAAAAACCTCTCCAATAGTAGGTCCTGAATCCTTACTGAATTCCCAGTAATTTGGGTTGACTTTAGCCACTGACCTGCAGGGATCTGGGACTAACACGGTGGTCTGGCAAGAGGCTTCATCCTCTTTTGGAGACCTTGGGATCAGCAATGGCATTGTGGGGCTGTTCATTCCCCATTTCTGCCTTTGCTGGCAGCAGACAGGTGAGAGGTGCTTCAGAGGAGCCTCCCATGGGTCAGTGTCCTGGGAGCAGAGGCCAAACCAAGTTCCTGTGGCATGGAGGGAAAGGGAATCAGAGATCAGCACAGGAAACAAAGAAACACAAACATGCAAAAGAGCAGAAGGACATGAGGCGTCGCTGTTAATGCCCTGAACTGTCCCTGTCCCCTTACCCATGTAATGAGCCCTTGCTGGCACTCGTGGTGTCAGTGCCTGAAGGACAGGTGACATTTTTGTTAACAAGGCTGAGGACACACAGGAACAGCTTGTCCTTGTTCTCTGTGGACACGGGTGTGGGTGACAGCACTGCAGACCTTCCGGCACAGTGCTGGGCTCACATCACCTGCCACGTATTTCAAGGGCAACTTATTTTAAATTGTGAACTCACAGATTGACTTGTAAATGTTCTAGAAATACATCTTGCCATTATAAAAACATCCTATAATTCAAGGAGGAGACATTTCATTCTTTGCCTGCGACAAGATGATCTGGTCTTTGTATTAAGAGCAAAATGAAATGCTTTGAGAACTGTAAACAGACAAAAGAAGATTCAAAAGTTCTTGGGCATTGGGCCAACCTACAGGGCTCTTCCTTGTGCAGGGTGGTTGGTTAGACCAAGGAACAGCAATTCTCCTCTTTTGGCTGTCAGCTCCCTTACAACCCCAAGGAAGTGGTTTCTGGTGTTGTGCCTCAGTTTCCTCAGTCAAATGGTCCTCAGCAGCGCTGTGAGGGTGGCTGAAGAGCTTGTGAGGATCACAAGACCTGCTTGTGAGGGTGAGTTCTTGAGGGTTCCTCTCAACATGAAAGACCTGATGGTCTTAAAAAGCCGTATAGAGGCCTCGTGGAGATTTGTGAGCACAACAAACCCTGTCAGTCACAGGCAGGAGCAGCTGGTGTGTGCGTGGGAGTTGACAGAAGATGTGGCTCTCCCAGCACGCTGGACTCTGATAACCTGGGAGATCCAGTGTCACTGTGTGTGTCACAGTGTCACTATGTGTCCTTGGGTCATGCACAGACAGGATGGTGTTGTGAAGGACCCTCTGTCAACAGTGACCGTCCCTGGGATGGGAACAGAACAACCATTAACGTACCAGCCATGGGAGGGTAAATCTGGACCATGGAACTTGGTGTTGGGTTTGTGACTCACAGCGGTGCAGCAGTTGAGTTGTGATGGTGAGGAGACCTGTGGTGTCTCTCGGGGCGGTGAGGGGAAAACAATCCAGACATGGCTGATGCCCCAAAGGGCTCCACTCGTGCTTCTCCACCTTAGTTGTGTTTAACCGTTTCATAGGCTGCTTCTGCCCCTACATTGCAGACCATTGCTGATCTAAATAATCACAAAATATGTGCCACGGGAGGTTTAGGCTGGACATTAGGAAGAATTTATTCACAGCAAGGGTGATTAGATGTTGGAACAGGCTGCCCAGGGAGGTGGTGGAGTCACTGTCCCTGGAAGTGTTTAAGACTGGACGTGACTCTCAGTGCTCTGGTCTAGTTGACACGATGGTGTTTGGTCAAAGGTTGGACTCCAGGATCTCAGAGATCTTCTTCAACCCAGCTGGTTCTGGGATTCTGTGAAACAGGATGGCTGAGGAGAGAGGCCTTGTCTGAGTTCAGCCAAGGCCCTTCAGTGCTGAGAGCAGAGGAGAGAGTGGCTGCACCCCAGGGCACTGCTCTGGCCATGGGCCCACACTGCTTCCCTCTGCCTGAGGCTCTCTGTGCTTTCCCAAGTAAACAGAGGCCTCATTAGAGGGAAAAGGGAATTCTCTGGTGCCACAGGTATTTTTTCAAGAGCCGATGCTCTGTCCTGGAGCATGGGAGCCTGTTGTGGTGGTGCAGCCCTGCTGAACTACATGGGAGCTTGAGCAGTAGCCTCCTGGGCTGGAGGTTACTCTATTGTTCCATGCAGGGAACACGCTCTGACAGAGCTGGGGCAGATGGAGACTTCACAGAGCCAGCCCCAAAATGTTTTTCACCTTCCAAGACAGTGGTGTAGAGCACTGCCTACAGCAGAGACATAGCCCTTTTGGGTGTGTAGATGTCTGTGAAGCACCAGTGACACCCTTCCTGCTGTCTTCCCACTAATGTGGGATGTGGGGGAAGAGGGGAAGGGATAAAATCAGGCTGGTTGTGGTGGATCCTGTTTGTGAGACTGAGTGGCTGCGGCCTCTGGTGACTCCTCCATCTGCACCCCGTGGGCGTCCCTGGCAGTCTGTCTCCTCCTGACTTGGCAGAGGAACACTGCAGTTGGCACTTCTTTCAGTGACACCTGATTCAGCCAAAAATAAGTTTTTCCAAGATTTTTGATGGAGTTGCATGAAACACCAGAACATTTATGCCTTAAGTGTCTTTTTGGCCTCAGGCCTGATGGGGCTTGGTTTTACCTTCTATGGTCATGCAGGAGGGCTGCAGTGATCCCAGCCCAGCTCACACTGGGATCTGCTCCTTAAGCCTGGTCAGCTCAGAGCTGTTGAGCTGGGCTGGTGGTCAGGGATCCCTGCTGCTTCCAAGGGGGTGTCCTGGTTTAACCCCAGCTGGCAGCTCAGCCACTCACTCACTCACTCACTCACTCACTCACTCACTCACTCACTCACTCACTCACTCTGCAGTGGGATGGGGGAAGAATCGGAAGAGTAAAAGTGAGATAACTTGTGTGTTGAGATAAATCAGTTTAATAAGTAAAGCAAAAGTCCTGCACTCAAACAAAGTAAAACGAGGAGTTCATTCACTGCTTCCTGGCAGCAGGAACAGTGGGGGAGAATTCTCCATGTGAGATCAAGGAAGTCTCTCCTACCAGAGGTCACTGCCTTGGAGGCAGTTTGTAGCCAAGTCCCCATGGTTGGGAAGGGTTGCTCAGTGCAGCACTGGACCACATGTCTCATCCCTCTTCCAGCTTGCACAGCTGGGGTTTTGTTTCCCTAAAATTTCCCAAGTGGATACAGAATTCATCATCTTCTGACTGCTGTGCTGAGCCCCTGCTAAGCAGCTGCTCTGTTTTGGAAAAGATGGAGGGATTTCTCGGGAGGACCCTGGGCAGGATGAATTTCTTTGTGTCAAAGGGCTGGTGGGACTGGGAGGGGGCTGTGGTTATAGGATCCCACCTGTATTTGTCTCCTTTGGAGCAGGGTGCTCTGCAAAAATGTTGATACTAACTTGGAGAAATGACTCAGTTGCATTTGGAGGAGGTGATTTTCAGTGCCAGTAAAAGCTCAGTTTCTCTGGCAAAGAAGAGAATACAAAAACGTTAATAATTGGGCAAGTTCCCTCAGTGCAACCCAAATGTTGTTGTTCCTTCTCAGCTCTGCCATCAGCCTTTAATTTGGAGGCCCCAGAGGGGCCATCTCTGTATACCCAGCAATGTGAGGGGAGTTTTGCCTCTCCCTGCAGGGCTGACCTCAAGGAGGAGGAGAACCATGGAGGCTCCAGCTCATCATCTTCTGCGTGGCCCAACCTGGAGAGGGCTGAGGTTTGTCAGGGGGGTTTGCAGCTCTTGGAAAAAGGACAGAGAATGAGCACAAGCCTTTATTTCTGTATTACTTGGAGGAATTAAAATGTAAGCCAGGAAAACAAAGGACAGGCTAGTGGGAAGCTTCTGAGGGCTGTCTCCAAAGCTTTTGCTCTCAGCTGTAGTGAAATACATGTATTATGATCAATTAAAGAGACATATTACAGTCATCTGACATCATTGGTGTCACCCCAGCTGTGCTGAAATGAGCCCAAACTGTTGTGTTTCCAGCTGGGGGACTCCTCTCCAGGAGGGATTGCGTGTGGTGTGGGGTTTCCCTGTACGTGATCTTTTCGGGTCAGCCTTGCTCCCCAGAAGGCAGTGACACTTTTGCTCAAAAATATTCCATCCTGTCTAAATTAATCTTTTTGTTGCTAATCTGGGAAGTAATGAGGTCGTGGCATGGCAGGCGGTGCTCTCATCACACATGGGGGTTGTATTAAAAATAGACATTAAAATAGAATTTCTTGGGCCCTTTCAAACTGATCCTGGACCTTTGTCAAGAGATGTCCACGCTTTGCCTCCCCCAGCATTCCTCCCTCCTTGGAATGCTGCTTCCCTCACGGTTTTTTGATTAGCATCTTGCTGCCATCGATATCATTTCTCAGATTATATTTCACCTTCCCCTTCTCTGTGTCCCACTGCAGTCACAGACCGGACAATCCCTCATCCTGGTCTCAGCAAGGCAGGAGGGGATAATGTTGCTGACAGAAGACTGCAGGAGGCAATTAACAGCCTCTCAAGCAAGTGGGCCTGATTGAATATGGGTTATTCCCTACTAAACAAAGAGCCATTCCATAATCACAGAATCCCACAATTGTTATGGTTTGAAAGGACCTCTGGAGATCATCCAGTCCAACCACCCTGCCAAGGCAGGTCACCTGGAGCAGGTGACACAGGAATGCATCCAGGTGGATTTGGGATGTCTCCAGAGAGGGAGATTCCACACCCTCCCTGGGCAGCTATTCCAGGGCTCTGCCATCTTCCATGGAAAGAAGTTCTTCCTTGTGTTGAGGTGGAACTTCTTGTGTTTTAGTTTATGGCCATTGCTCTTCATCCTGTCACTGGGCACCACTGAAAAGAGTCTGGCACCACCCTCTGACACCCACCTGTGAGATATTTATATCACAGAATCACTTCTCAAAGAACCTTCTCCTTGGAGGGGAAGATAAAGGAGGGCCTGGGCACAGAAGCTGCTCTGCATTTCTGCTCTGGTGGCTTTCTGCTTGGGCAGGATTATTCCAAGAGTAGTTTCCAAGTGGTATTTTTTGTTAGGAGTGGCCTGTGTGGATGTGATACACCACACCTGAGTGCCTCCACATCACCAAGGCTGTGCTGGATGGTTCTGAACTCCTGGCTCTGCAGAACAAATGGTCCCATGAGCAGTGGGAATGAGCCAAAAATCCTGTTTCGCTCCATTGCTGTTTTGGACTCAGTGTAATGCAGAGCAAGATTCAGCCCGTGGCTGTAGATGTGAGGAAATCCTGGGGAGGGAAGGATTTGCCCTTTCTGTGGAAACATGGGTGTTCTGCACTGCGGGAACCACAAACCATGAGAGCAACCTTTGTGTAGGGAGAAGGGCCAGCAAGTATCTGGTGCAGCACTGGAAGATACTGGTGGGTTACTGGGAAGTGCTGGTAGGTGAGGGAAGGCTGACACCAACATCAGTGAGCGCCCAGCATCTCCTGAAGCTCCTGAACATGCTGCAGGGAGGTGGAGTCTCCACTGGAGCCTTGCTGCAGGCCTTGAAGTGGTCCAGAGGTGGTGGGAGAGCTGGAGAAACTCCATCTGCTCCAGAGGAGCAGAGAGGACTCTGAGTTGCTCAGTGACCCACCAGGCTGCCCACCTTACAGAGCCAGGCCTGTCCTGCTGGTGCTGAGCTGTTTACTCACCCCAGGCTCCCTCCAAATGCCTGCCCTGGCCTGACAGGTATCTCGTGGGTGGCAGTCAGTGCCCATCCCAGTCCCCCTCCCAGCCGGCCCTATTTCTGGAGTTCAAATGTTGGCAGGTAGGGGAGGTGAGACATTTGAAGCACGAGGGCTGGTCGCCGGGGAGGGGGAGGGATATTTATCTGAGCTGATGAAACTTCTTGTCATTGCCCAGGGTTAGGAACTCTGCACATGTGTTCTGAACCATCATTTCCAGGGCACGAGTGGGCTTGTTATTCAGGACAAAGCAAACAAAGAGTTGTTAAAGTGGGAAGAAGGATTTCTACCTGAATAAATTATACCCAGTTATCACCACCTGGATGGCAGTCACATGCCAAGGGCTGAGATAACATCACTCTGGCTTTTTCAGGCACACATGGGAAGTCACTCAACTGCAGGTCAGATGGGCAGAAATCCCTCCCTGGTGATTTAAAGAGGTTTCTGTTACTGCCTCCATTCCTTCTTTTGCCTTATCTACAGAAAGCTGCTGCTGGTGACCTGCAGCTGCTCAGCAGGAACTTTGCTGCTTCATCTTCAGTGGTGGTTTCCCCAAACTCTTGGATGAGGGCCTGGGGTGTGCTGTGATTCCACCTTAGATCTCTACAGTTCTTCTACCTCAAGTGCAACAGAAATAGGGGAATTTCTCCTCAAAATTGGTCTTGCTGTGATGGGCAGATTTCACAGCCCCTCCCCAGTATTGGTGACTCTTTCCTTAGTGGGGAATGCTCATGACAGGTAATAAGAGATAGCCAGGTAGCCCATAAGATTGGTGGCCAGCTCTGCAAGGTGTCCCGGGGGAGGGACCACCACTGTGCTCACAGTGACCAGAGTAGTGAGCTGTGATCCTACAAACCACTGCTGTTTTTATTGCTTCCTCCCATGAGAGCAAAATGAGAAAGCCAAATTGCTTTCTCCCATGAGAGCTGTGCAGGTACAGTGCTAGAAGAGTTTGGGCTTGGTTTAGAGACTTCAGAAGTCCCTTCTCTTTTGTGATTCTGTGTTTTATGACACAGACATGACTCAAGGCATTGCACAGCGACCAGTGACTGGAGGAGCACCCCTCTGTAGATGCTGGTCCAGAAGGGATTTATTTCTAACCCAAAGCAGGTAATACTTAGATGTCTCTGCAGATTCACCTCCTGTATGCCCAAAAGCAATCTCAAACCACTCAGGCCAGACATGGTATGACAGGCACACCTGCCTTGAGCACTCATCCCCCAGGTAGCCCACAGTCCAAGTGGCCCCAAATGGTGCTGTCACTGCCACCAGCCATCACAGCTGCTGGAAACCAGGTCCTGCTGCTGGCTGAAGGTTCTCTTGCTCTCTGAGACCCAGGAAACCCCTGACACAGTTGAGGGAGCCAGGGCTGGAGCATCAGAGCTGCTGGAAAAGAAAGGTATTTAATTTCATTGCTCTTTCTTCTCCTTAGACAAACATTTCAATGCAGGAGGACCTTTTAATTCACTAGAATTTGGCCATGTGTGCCATTTCTTCCAAAGTCAGTCCCTTTTTGGGGGGCCTTAGGTCTTTCCACAGGGCTGACGAGCCAGATACTGTGTGTGTCCTGTCCTGTTCTGGGGAAAGAAATGAATTTATTCACCTATCTCAAAGGGCTGGCGAAACACCTGGTGCTGGTCACTCATGTGAGCGATACCAGGAGCTGGAAGGGGCAACTGGCAGGACAGTAATGGCAGCTTGTTTATACCTGAAGAGTTCAGAGACACATGGCACCAGAGCAGAGAGGGATCCATGTCCTCCAGGCTCTCCCCCAGTACCCAGAGTGGTGGCCATGGTTTTGCGCACTCCTGGAGGAGAGGCTGCCCTGACCCCTAAGCTCTTTTCCTCTGGGTAAGTCCTGCAGGGCAGTGGTGCCCACCCATCCACTCACCCATTAGCGCCATCTCTTTGTGACACTGGTCAGGTCACCCTTCGTGTGCCACCCACACACCAGCTCACACCTCTGAAGACTGAGGGCAGTACCAACGAAAGGTCCAGTGGGGAAAGTGCGTTCATGCTCCTCTGACACAGAATCATTTAGGGTGGAAAAGACCTTTGAGATCATCGAGTCCAACTTGTGCCCGATCTCCGCCTTGTCCCCCAGCCCAGAGCATAGAGTGCCACGTCCAGTCCTTCCTTGGACACCTCCGGGGATGGGGACTCCACCACCTCCCTGGGCAGCCCCATCCAATGCCTGACCACCCTTTCCAGGAAGAAATTCCTTCTGATGTCCAACCTGACCCTCCCCTGGCACAGCCTGAGACCTTTTTTCCTGAGCACAACAAAGCTGCAGGGGTGGCTGCAGCAGGACCTGTCTTCATCAAAGCTGACGGAGCCCATATGATCCTCAGTGGTGAGGGGAGCACAGCCAGTGCTTTACCCCGAACCCCTCTCTTGCAATGGAACATTTCTCTGACCAGAAAACCAGCCCCTCTCTGTGTGCTTGTTCAGGCACTGGCAGCTGAGCCCGAACAGAGGTCAGAGCTTCAGCCAGGCTCAGCTTTCCTGCTCCAAACCAGAGCCTGTGACAGTGGTCCTGGGCAAACAGGAAAGGGAGGTGAGGGAGCAGAAGGGAGAGTGAGTCTGTGCCCCTTCCCCGCAGCCTTCTCCCACTGCAAAGGTGTTTATCCTAGTGACAAGTGCTGTGGGCCTTTCATAACTGCTGCATTAGCAGAGGATCAAGTGGCACTTAATGGGAGCAGTCTGCCTCATGAAGTGTGATGGAAAAGGTCACCAGGGTCGAAGGGAAAACATTTGCAGCAGGCTGACACAAGCCTTGGCTTCTGCTTGACAACAGGTGTCAGTTTTATGGGCTGCCCTCCCCATGCAGCATTTTTGCTGCTCTCCCTCCATCCATGTGTTGGCTCAGTGTTTTGTACTGGCTCCATGGAGCATCTGCTGAGCTCCGTGGGTGGCACACAGGGAATACAGCCCGCTGCAGAATGCAGGGAAAAGGTGATCTGAGGCCAAAATGTTGGCTTCTGAATGAGGGAAAACCAGGGAGTCAGGGGTGTGGCAATGCTTCCTTGTGAAACTGCTCCAAGCCAAATGGGCTGGTTGACCATGGCTGGGCTCTTCAAGGGCATAATAAACAGCTTCTTTCCTCAGGGCTACTGGTTTTGCTGGGTTTTGTCTCTTTCTGCTGTTGGACCTACGTTGGGTTTGCTGAAATAAGGTTGTTTGGTCTCAGCCAACCTACAGTTTGAACACCCCCAGTTTGTCTAAGCCAGCTGAGATCTTACTACTGCCCCCGGCAAGCCTGTCCCTGGAGTCAGACACATATGGATTGCTTTGCCTTTCTTCTCACCCTCCTCTCCTGCTGCTTTTGGTGTCCCATCTGTCTTACATGTTTTCATTTGGGACAATGTGAGGTGTTCAACCCAGGCCAAGTTGCTGATGACAAGCTAATTAAAGACCAAGCGAGGGAGGAGCAGCCTAATGAGGGAGCAGTGGGAGGAAGGGCCGTTTGCCAGGACTGTGCTGTGACACTCTGGCTCAGTGGAGCTGATTGTGTGTTGTAATTGATGGTCCAGGGGAGCCATTTCCCGCACAGACTGTAGGGCAGAGTAACAGACCTGTTTCCGTGGCATGTTCTGGGAGGCTGTGAGGGAATCACAACTTCCCAGCTCCAGTTCTTCCTCTAGGGGTGAATCCTTAGCTTTAACATGGGGTTACACTGTTCTACACCTCTGCAAGTAAGTGATCTTGGCTGTGTCAGTGGAGACAAAAAGCCTGGAGCAGGAGGGACATCTCAGGACTAGCAGAGGTCAGGCTGAAGGTCCTGTGCTACCCAGCCACCCTGACTACAAAACACAGAATCACAAAACCACTTAGCCTGAAAAGGCCTCCAAGATCACTGATTTCAACCATTTACCCAGCACTGCCAAATCCACCAGGAACCTGTGTCCCTAAGCAGCAGAGCCACACGTTTTTTGGACACTTCCAGGGATGGTAACTCCACCACTGCCCTGAGCAGCCTGTGTCAGTGCCTGACGACCTTTCAGTGAAGAAATGTTTCCTAATATTCAATCTAAACAGCCCTTGGCCAGCTCACCTTCCTGCAGTGCACAGCACACAGAGAGAAACGACCAGTGTGAAAGAGAGGTGGATTCTGGCACTGGCTGGAGTAGATGCTCTGCTGGATCATTTCTTTTGGAATGTGTGTGCTGGGGACTCACAGGTTACCCCATGTACTCACAGGGAGTCAGCACCAACAGCCAAGCCCTGCAGCTGGTGCTGGGCTGCTGACAGAGCTGTTAGCAGGGCACTGCTCTCGGCACCCACCCTGTGTCCCCTTCTCCCACTTCATCCAGATCGGTGAAAGTGAGGCAATTCTTCACCTCTGGGGGATGATGGAGTGTGAGGAAACACATTCATGAGGATGAAGAGACTTTTATTTGGTTTTACTTGTTCCCATGATGGATTTCTTTTCTGTATGGTGGCACTGAGATGTCTTTGATTACAACCGAATTACTCAGTGCATCTTACCAAACACTGAGAAATTACTGAGAGCCTCTGCATGCTCTCTGCAGCTCTGAAAGGGACTGTGGACTGTAGGGCAGTTGTGTTGGGTCTTGTGTGTCTTGTCCTAAAGTCTGGAGAAAGATTTTTCTGGTAGTTGCCTCAGGAATGCTCATTTCTCAAGTTAAACCATGCAGTAGTTCTGTGCTTCCCACCTCCTCAGGGAACAGCCTGGGAATTCCTGGTCCAGCAGAACATTCCTAACCAAAAGACACAGCACAAGGGCTGTGTTGTAGCAGTTGTGTTTGGCACAGGCTCTGCCAGGGATCTGTTTGCAGGGAAAGCTCCTGTCCTTGGAGTGCCGTGCCCGGGAGTGTCAGAGGGTGCACAGAGCTGCATTCACGCTGCCCCTGCGACCTCTCCTCACAGCTTCTAAAATTCCTCTCACCAAGGGGGGTATTTCCTTATTATCAACACCTGCTCTGCTGGCAGCTTGATTGCCAACCAGGTGCTGAGGGAGGAAGGGACACTCCTTGGGTCACAGCTCTCCACATTCTCGATCCCAAGTCAGCACAGCACTGAACCCCAAGACAGCTGTGGTGATCTTTAGGCCCCAAAGCACCCGGCAGGTCGCAGTGAAACGCTGCCAGGGAGAGGTGTACAGATACATGCACAAAAATAAGAGAGAGAGTCAGCTCTTAGAGAGTGTCCAAAGGAGGGCAATGAAGATGAAGAAGGGCCTTCATTTGAAGCCGTGTGAGAACACTGAGGGCACTTGGTGTGTTCAGCTGGAGAAGAGGAGACTGAGGGGAGCCCTCACTGCAGTTCCACCTGCCTGGGCAGGGGCAGAGGAGGGGCAGGACTGAGCTCTGCTCTGGGGG
>JAYRBT010000075.1:307644-331831 GCA_036023395.1 Myiotriccus ornatus
CAGGAGGGTTTGGATGATCCTCTGGGGCACAGGGGGTAACCCTTGGGAATGGGCCTGTGCAGGGCTGAGGGTTGGACTGGGTGATCCTTGTGGATCCCTTCCAACTCAGCATATTCTGGGATTCAGTGAATTGATGGAAGAATCACCATTGTGACTGACAGAGAACAGACAAACACACAAAAGTGCTCTTTCTGTTTGTATGAAACACCAGTCTGTGGTTTCTTCCTGAAGGATGTGGAGGTCTTGCAGCAGGTAAGAACTGGGACCTCCTGTTCTAAGGGGTTGCAGGGATGCTGGTGGTGTATAAAGCTGGTGTGACACCACCTTGTTCTCTCAAATGAGAGCACTGAGGCACCACAGCTCCCTCCATTGCTGCTGCTGGGCTGGGACAGGGGGGCCCTGTCGTGCTGTGCACAAAGTTCACCACAGTCTGGCGATGGAAGGAGAATGCCCAGGGGTCGGGACAACAAATTGCCAAAATAACTGCAGAGCAAGTCACTCTCAACTGGCATTTACTGCAGCCAAGAGTTTCGGAGTTCAGTGTCCCCTGGCCATTTGTCCTCCCAGACGTCGTTCCTGACCTTAGAAAAGGCCTCTGAATTTGAGTGGCAGAAACTGTGACACCACGTTCCCATTATAAAATAACTCTATGGGAACTCTGTCAGACCCTCTGCCTTATTATTCTAACTAGGAGTCTGTTCTGGCCAGATCTGAGTGTGAAAAATCTTCTGATATTCCCTTTATGACAGTTATTTCCTTTGTCATCCTGTCACTCCATCCCTTCTTTTGGTATTTACCTTTATATGGTATTTAATAGTTTTTTTCAACCATATCTCTTTTGTTGGACTGAACAAGCAAACCTCACTTACTTTATTTTAATACAACTTGCGCTCCACTACCTGAGCAGCCCATGGTGCCATCTCCACCCATCTTCCTGCTTGAGCAACAACTTTTTCAAGTTGTTCTTGGACATGAACAAAGAGCAGTGTCCCCTAGATTCTGGTGGAGGCCTCAAAAATTGAGATCAAAAGCGGGCACTGGTATTTCCCTGGCATTACTTAGCAGCTTGTGCTGGAACTGAAGATAGAGTTTTCCTTCCACTGCTTCCATGGTGATTTCCATTTGTGTGTCCTCTGTTCCCAGTCAGCTTTGTTTTAATTTGCCATTATTATTATTTAAAACAGAGGCTTCACACATTCTCACCCTCTTACCACTGCAGAGTGAACCCATTTCATCTTTTTTTGGTCTAGATTTATTCACTGTTTATTTTAAGGAATTTGTTCTGTCCTACCTAGGCTGATATTTGTCAGTTCTTACTCAATCACTTAACCTGGCTTTGCAAACAAAGCAGGTTGGAAAAGACATAAAATCTGGTAAAATATCCTTTCTCAAACTCGTCATGACAAGAAATCTGACAATCTGCAGGAGTGAAGCTGTGAAGGGAGTACAACATGAAATGAGGGTAACAGAAGAAAAAAACCCCAATATTTTGTTTCCATCTATGTTTGGTGTGATGGTCCCTACACTTGGGTCTGTTATTTAAAAGTGTCTCTGTGCCTCCACTGGAGTCTGGCTCAGACTGAAGCCTCAGAAAGTTATGGAACGTTGAGATGGAAGGAAATCAACAGATTTCAAAGACCAGGTAGCTGAAAACCTGCCCCAAGGCAGGGATGAAACAGCTGAACGTCTGTCTTACACTCAAAACTGACTTTGCACCTGACAAAACCTTGGGGATCGGAGTCAGGCCCCTGAGGCCAGCAATGGGCCCTGGTGGCCCTGGCAGGAGTGGCATTTTCATGCCACCTGTGCAAGGTCAAATGAACTCGATCACCCACAGTTTCTTCCTCACTGAAGGCAGATGGAAACAACATGTATCCCCTCTGAGCACATCAAATGTGCTCCCTTAATAGGCCAGAACTGCCCAGTTATTAATGACAGGTGATATCAGACTGCAGCATGGCAGCAGTTCTTCACACAGCCTTAATGACAGACTTTCTGGTAAGCAAAACCATGAGAAGACAAATGTTGCCAGGAATCCCAAATCCCTGACTCTGACACATTGAGGTTTGGAAGCTTCAAATTCAAAGCTGCCTCGTGGGAGGTGGTTTGTCAAGATGGTTTTTGACTCATGAATTCTTTCAGCAGTGTTTGCCCTTCCTCAGGTCATGCCATGCTGACACACTGTCACTCCACCTTCACGTTGGTCTCTGCTCTATTCATGTTTGTTGCCTCCTTTTAGCCCTTTATGCATTTCCGCATCTTTAGAGAAAGCAAGTTCCTTCAGTTTTGTCCTGGTAACTGTACACAGAAACTTCATTATCACCTCATGTTTATTGATCAAAATCAGGATAATATTCCACCTGCCTGGAAAGGACACAGGAGTTCAGGTGGATGCCAGGTTGGAGGTGAACCAGCTCTGTGTGCTCATCATAAAGCTAAACTGGGAGATGTGTGGCCAGCAGAGCAAGGGGTGGCCACAGAGGGGACAGGGACAAACACTTCTCGATGCTGTCAAATTACAACAGGCAATGGTCACAAGTTCCATCTCAGAAGGTTCGGGTTGGGCACTAGGAAAAGGCTTCTCCAGGAAGCTGGTGCAGGCCTGGGACAGGTCATCAGAGAGGGGGGAACCTCATCCTTGGGGGAGTACGGGGTGGTTGATAAGACTCAGCGGAAAAGCCTTGGCTGCTCCCATCTGGTGCTCCAGATAGGCCTGTCCTGAGTGGGAGAACGAACTGGGGACCTCCAGAGCCCCCCTTCACCGCCCCCTCTGTGGCTCAGTGACCATCAGTGACCCAGCTGCAGCTCTATTTCACCTGCCAGGCCAGGTGACTTTCAGGTTCTCCAGGACTGAACAGGCTGCCCGGGGCAGTGGTGGAGTCCCCATCCCTGGAAAGGTTCAAAAAACCCCATGGATGTGGCACCTGGGGACATGGGTTAGTGGTGAACATGGCAGTGCTGGGGAGTGGTTGGACTCGGTGATCTTAGAGGGCTTTTCCAACCTAAATGACTCTGTGGTTCCATGATTCTGTGACTTTGCTTGTACCTGAGCCTTGTCTGAGCACTGTGACCTTGCAACTCTGGAAACAATGCTTAGGGCAATGTGATGTGGCAAATAACAAGCCCTTTTGAATGAATACAGCAGAGAAATAAATCCTACAGGCCTCAGCTGCTCTGTGGAGACTCCCAGCTTTCTTGCCACCTTCTGACCAGCTCTGGGATCCGTGGATGGCTTGTCTGATACACCACAGAGCTGAGTGTTGATGAACATTTCCTGAGTGAAACGTTTAAGGAGCTGCTCTACCCACTTTGAAAGAGGCTTCAATTCATTGAGCCATGTAATGTGAACCTGGAGCCATCCTTCTCGTTTCACCCTCTGGTTGAGCTCAGAAATCAGCTGACATAGTTAAGCTGACAGTCATTAGATTTATATGCCCTTTGCTTCTGGCATTCTGTCCTGTCTGAGGTGGCACTTTGGGTCTGGTGACCTTTGTGGCATGTGGCAAGGCCAGGGTGTCTTGGCTTCTGCCGCAGACGGCTGTGGCTTGTTCTTTAGGGAAGTTTATTTCTCCGGGATATGCTCATCAGTCAGCCATGCACAGGTTCTATTTTTGCAGGCATACCTAGAGAGTCAGGAAGGAGGCCAAAACCCTTCCGGAGAAGACAAACTGCAGATCTCAATGTCCTTATCAATGAGGTGTATGTTCCGAGGCTACAAAGGAGATACAAATTGTCCAGCAGGATAAACAAAGAAAGGGAACAGGGACAAGAAAAGCACCTGAAATGTGAGATAGCCACTTAGAAGATGATGGATAGGTGGGAAAATACTACATCAGGAAGAGAAAGCTGGGTTTTTAGTGTAAATGTACGAGACAGACAACTAAAATTGTTATCTGCTCCATATATCTACATGTATCTTTGAAAGATGAACATGTGCACAAATCCCAGAAATTTTGTCTTCATATGCTTGCAGGTGAGCAGCAGCAGTTAATGGTTTATTTGGTTGCTCCCTGCTTTTTGGAGCTCTTTAGAGTTTTCCTCTGTATCTCCCTGGGCTGATGGGAGAGTTCTCTGTGCTGGATTGACCCTCCTGCATCAGCAGCTCCCACTTTGCTGCTGCTGCTGCCAGTTTGGAGTGGGATCCAAGTTCAATACTGTGGTGGGAGGAGTGGTAAGGATGGCCAAGGGAGCATCTCGCTGGTGCATTCAGTCTCCCAGCGAGGACTGGGAAACTGTCAGCTGGCCCAGAGGAGCCAAAGGGAGGCTAAGGGGTATTGAGAAGCACAGGTCAGACATTTCAGGTGATAAACATGTGAGGTTTCCCCTTTTCTCCTCCACCGTGGGCTGCCCAGACAGCTCAGCCCCCTCACAGTCATTGTGGGGGGACAAACCTTCACTCTGGTTCCAACCCCTTCAAACTGGAGACACTCACTGGGTGCAAAGAGAGGAGTGAGTGGTGAGTGTAAAATGAGATATGCCTGAAAAATAAGCTGAATGAAGCTGAAGAGCATATGAATGAGAGGGTGACCCATTCACCGTCATGGTCATAGACAGCTCTGAACCACCCAGGGCTCTGAGTCTGTCAGTCAGAGAGACTGACAAGGACATGCTGGACTCTGCAAATGCCCAAACTACAAGCAATTTGCTTGCCCTTCAGCTTCCCCCAGAGCAGCAGAGCAGGTCTGTCTAAATGCAGGGTTAACCAGGGCCTTTGCATGGGTCTGGTTTCCTCCTGCTCAGCTCCTGGCACTGGCATTGTCTGCCCCGGCTGCCCTTCCCAGAACACGGTCCTGCCTCATCCATCACAGCTCTGACACAGGATCCGTCTGTGACACCCACTCCTGCCTTCCTCCCTTCTCCCAGCCTGGCTGTGACGTACCAGCACCCCTGACATTATCCTGCTCCTCTCCGTGATCCATCATCCATCCATCATCCATCCATCCATCCATCTCCCTTGAAAAGTGACCTGCTCACTATGTCCCTCCGCCCTTCTACCCGGAGCCTGCCTGTCTGCCCAGCCAAGAGCAGCAGAACATGCTTGGGGGTGGAAACACAGACACTGTGTGTCACTGTGTGTCACCAAAACAAGACAGAAAAACCAGCTCCTGGGCACTGTCAGAGACCAGTTGTAAACTGGGATCATCATCCTGTTCCTATTCAGAGGCTCTGCCTTTCCCAGGCAGTTCCAAACTCGGCTGTGCTGTAGGAAATAATGTTGCAACAAGGTGACAAAAATCAGTGTGAGACATGAAAAGAGGGAAAGGTGATTTTATATTAAAACAAAAGGTTTTCATTCACTCAGACTCATATGTACATACCCATTGGGGCCAAGATGTATCCCACTGGTCTTCCCAGCATGCAGGCACTGGGAGATGTTCATCCAGGTGACTCCAGTGTTGTCAGGGAAAGCCCTGGGTACTTAGTACCTGTTAGGTCTGGATGCTTTGAACTGAGATGACTTGAAAAATGAAGTTTTGCATCTTCAGGGGCCTTGAAGTACTGACAGTGATTTCATCACCTTTCCCTGCCAGGACCAGGCCACATGGAAGTCTGACCCTCACCTTTGGTGCCTGGCATCTCCAGCTCTGGGCTTGTCTCATCAGAGAAATAACTGGCAAAAGGAGACCCCCATGGTTGGGTTCACAGCTGGTTCAGCTTTACAACACAACAAGGAACTACTTTGGCAAAGATTTCTGAGATCTTCCTCATTGCAGCTTTGATCCTAAAAAGAATTATTGCCTGTGATGCTTTTAGAAATTCAGTGTCAGTGTGAAAAGCAAGGCAGCAGTTGCACCTGCAGGGATGAATCTGGAGGAAGACTGTTGCGAAAGGGAGCACTGATTGATCTACTACATAAGCTCAAGGAAGGAAATGGCACAGGAATCAAATGAAATTTCCTTGTGAAAAGTCTTGCAATGTTTTTGAACGTTTAAGACAGTGGGATCACAGATATTCATCCTAGAGACTGAGAGAAGGCAGAGAGATGTCTCAAGACATATCAAAAATTCCCTCTTTAGTTTCAAATGGCACATTCATGACATGGTACAATTTTTCCTGTCCTGTGCTGGGGAGTGGGAGGAGAGGGAGGTAAATCCCTCTGCACTTGACTGTCTGCCCTCCCCTTGCTCAGAGCCCTCCCTTCCTTCTGCCTGACTCTTCCCATGGCTCTGCTCTGGCCATTCCCTGCAGTCATGAACGGGGACAGCACATGGATAGACGAGTGTTCCTGAGAGCACAGACATCCAGAGGGGATAGAGAGACAATCTGGACCTGGAAAGGAGCAGGGGAGCAGAACCAGCACAGAAGCAGGAGGGTTTAGGGCAGGCAGGGTGAGAGGGGAAGGAGCTCAATTTGAAGAGTGGGCTGAGAGTCCTCAGCGGTACAAGACTTGGGTGAGACGATGTGTCACAGAAATGTTCTCCTGAAGTCCAGGGACAGGTCTCTGAGGTCACTAATGGGGCTTAACTGCCCTTGGGCAACCCTCCCACACCTCTGCCCATGGCACAGGGACTCTGCCTGAACTCAGGGCTGGGCCTTCACCTCCTTCCTGTGCTTTGCTGCAGCTGCACCTGTGTTCAAGTGTTCCTGAATTGTTGTTTGGATTTCCCAGGTTCACCTTGGACCTGACTTTTTCCCTTGCCTTTGAAGATCATGGGACTGTTGATGGGGCCTGTTGCCCTTTGCTCACCCACATCAGTGCTCCTGGTCAGTAAGGTCCCTGTCCCTTCCACCAGGGAACAGCCCAGCTCTTCCTGCTTCCCAGCATCCAGCTCTTACAGGCTTTTCCCTGCCGGGCTGCCTGGCCTGGCCCTGTGACTGGCAGTGAGCACCAACACTGGGCCACAGTCACACGGGAGAACACGTCACACGCGGCTGCCACGGGATGTTTGGGGGCGAAACGCTCAGCTGCCTTCATGGTGTGGTAAAGAGCCCTCACAAGACCATCAAGGGCCCTGGAACTGCCAGCCAAGCCAGAGGGAAAGGGTGATATCAGACCTGCTTTGGGCCGGGGCCCAAGGCAGCACTGGCTGGGTGTCATCTGGCCTGCTCTGTGCTGGGGCGCGAGGTCGGGTTACCTGGAGAGCAGCCGGAGCTCACAAGGGCAGGCTCCTCTCCCTCCCTGGGACTGGGTCAGGTGAGCTCTGCTGAACCTCCTCTGGCACGTACCAATTCCATTGGAAGGAAGCTGGGAAAGGTGAATCAGAAACCTATTTTGGTTTTCCCGGTTTGCTTCTCCCGGTTTTTATCTCCCAGTTTGTTTCTCACAGTTTGTTCCTCACAGTCTGGGTTCCCCAGTTTGGTTATCCCAGTTTGGTTCTCATAGTTTAGGTTTCCCAGTTTGTTTCTTCCAGTTTGGTTCTCCCAGTTTGGTTATCCCAGTTTGGTTCTCATAGTTTAGGTTTCCCAGTTTGATTCTCCCAGTTTGGTTCTCCCATTTTGGTTCTCCCAGTTTGGCTATCCCAGTTTGGCTATCCCAGTTTGGCTATCCCAGTTTGGTTCTCCCAGTTTGGCAATCCCAGTCTGGGTTTCCCAGTTTGATTCTCCCAGTTTGGTTCTCCCAGTTTGGTTATCCCACTGTGGTTATCCCAATTTGGTTCTCCTAGTTTGGGTTTCCCAGTTTGATTTTTTCCAGTGTGGTTATCCCTGCTGCTTAGGTATTGGCCCATCCAGTTTTTTATGGGATTGAATTTTTGGAGCATTCCCATGTGTCCCTGCTGTGCTGAGGGTGTGATTGTTGCTCTGGTGGGTGTGGGTGGCTGAGGGGGGCGGAAGGGACGTGCAGCAGTTGAAAAAGAAGCTCTGGTGACAGCGACCCTCAGTTTGTTGTGTAGCTGAATGCCCTGGAAGGCCCCGAGTGCTTTTGGATGCTGCAGTAACTTGTGTTCTTCACCTCACAAGGGCTCACAGCCCTTTGCCAGAAGCTGTAGGACAACTGAGAGAGGAGTTTGGCTTAATCCCTGGTGTGAGTGGGTAATGGAGGGGATCCCCAGCTCTTTCCCTGGTAGAGTTTCTGTATTTCAGTCATAGCTTTCCCTTCATTTCTGGTGTGAACACTGAGCTCCTGGCTACAGGGCAGGTGGGTTGGGTCTGCACAGAGTCAGCCTCACCACAGCCAAGCCTTCCAACGCTTCCTGCAGTGCTGTGGTCTTTGAAGGCAGCCGTGAACTGCACAGCTCAGGTTTCCAAAGGACGTGTCACGCTGGATGGACCCTTGAGAGATGGCAAAGGTGACCAAAACCCGCCTTTGTCCCCTCAGAGAGATGCTGTTTGGTGGGGGACCTGTGCCTGGTCTGAAGCAGTATGTGGGGCTGACTGTGGGACACTCTTGCTGGCAGTCTGAAGGCTGGCTGAGGTGTGACAACTTGGACAACTCTCTGGTGTCCATGTCCAATCCCCTGGGACTCCACGCTGCTCGAGCACGGAGCTTGAGGTGAGCACAGAGGGGATTTGTCTTTGTCACAGCAAAGGTTCAGGGTTCTCAGATTTAAAGTGTGTCATTTCTGTGATTTAGCCTCGTTTGATGTAGAAGTGAGAAGGTTTTGTGCCCTCAGTAAGACCCCTAACAGACAATTTAATAGCTGGGTTGAAAACACAAAAGGGGAGAGGACCAGGGCTTGCTGAGCTGTCAGTGTTTTAGGATAATACCCTGTGGGAGAGTAACAAAATCTGCCTGTGTCATAAATAATGCTGAATGGCTTATTTTGGCAAACAATTTTCATTCCTGACAAATGCCATTTTGAGACAACCAATAACCACCTGCTAATTTAGGATGAAATTAGAATTGGAATCTGACATCCTCAGGTCAGCTCAGATGCAGTATTTGGTGGGTTTCCAGTGGAGTCTCTCACATGGCTGATAGGAAATAATCTTTATGAGGCTGTCAAAGGGAAGGGAATACCCAGCCTTACAAATCCTTGAACTGGTTTATTGGGAAAGCCTATGTGAGAGGATTGCTAAGTAAAGCACATTACATAAGGCTGCCCTTTGGGTTGCTGAGGTCTAGTAACTGGCACATATTTTCGAGTCTATCAGACTGACTTTAGCATCTCCTGAATTGTCAGTACCTCTCTGCTTTTTAAGGCAGAAGATGGGTTTTCTCTTCTGCAGACCTTCTGTGGCTTGCTGACTGTAGATGTGCTTAAAGGTGTGTAAATGTGATTCTTTGGATGTGTCACCTGCACTTTTTAGCTTAAATCTGTCACAGCACAAGCTCAGCAGGTTGTGTGACAACTCAAGCTCTCTCCTTGACAGGAAGGATGTTTAGCTATTGAGGGGCAAGGTAGGAAATCCTCAGCACGTCTCAGTTGGCCTCTGTGATGTCAAGGGACAGAGAGTCCAAACTCAAGATCTGGTTTATCTAAAGTGAGAGCTAGGGAATGATATTCCCATTTGGAAAGTACCAGGCAAACCTGCTCTCCTCCTCCTGGTTCATCTTCCTGCCTTTGTTGTGCCTTCATGTAATGAATTGCTTTCCAAGGCGTGGTGCACCAGAGGTAGTTTTATGCAGGGGGGCAACAGGCCCATTGCCTGGTGTGTGGGGATTTACTTTCAACTGGTTAGAAACCAAACCTTTGAAAATGATGTTTGCTTTGGGTTCTTGCCTGTCCTGTTGGATGAGGCTGGACTGGGTGGTGTGATTCCAGGCCAGGTCACATCCTTGGAGCTGCAGGGTTTGCCCACCTTTCTGTGCTTGGAGAGCTTCATGTCCTGCCTCTCCCACAGGCACTTTTGCTTCCTGGATCGATAACGATGAGCTTTATCCTAATCTGCTTCTTAGAACCCCTGATGTGCTCACATATATCTCACAGCATTGCCTGGGCTTGCCTTTGAAGTGACAGAGTATGACTGCCATCATCCCCCAGGGTATGACCATCCCTGAGGGGAGCAACATGGGCCAGGAAACACCAGCAATGTCTGCAAACTGCACACCTGGGGAGGGGTCTGGGAGCAAGGAGAGCTTTGGGTGCTCCATGTGTGCCCACTGCTCTCTGCAAGCTGAGGACACTGTGTCTGTAACCTTCTCATTCCCTGCCCTGAGTCTTTTATTTTGGGACTTTGTCTTGTTTCCCTTAAGATTTATCTCCATCAGCTCCAGGTCACTCTGGAAAAATGTCTTCCAACAGAAGGAGGCTTTACGGATAAGCCAGCCAAGTCTGCAGAGGTGTGTGATCTCCATTTCCAGCCTGACCCAATGGTTCCTAATCCCCTGTTAAAACCTGGGACACCTTTTATTCCAGAGGGCTGTAGGTAACAGAGGCTGCTCTCAGCTGTGTAGCAGGAGTGCAGGCTCATATTAACACTGTGAGCTGGTGCTGTGAAGTGCTCTGTCCATCCCTTTTAATACTCATTCTTCAAAGAGTTATTTTGAAAAAGAAAAGTATGTGGAGAAGCCTCATCTTTAAATGTACTTGGTCACTCACTTTTATTTGAAGTTCAATTTATCTTACCCATCAGGGACCCTACTTATTCTTGAGGTTGGTTTTAAACCAGTTGAACTCGAGTTTCCTTTAAACCATCCAGAGCCCTTCAGCTGTATCAAAGTTTGTAATGAGTTGCTGTGAAGAGGAAATACAATCCGCAGAAAAAGCTCCACTCCGACTGACTTGTGAAATGCTGAAGAATTTTGTTCATCTCAAATTTGTCCAGCACCATTACTGGTATGGACTAAAATAATAACGAATAGGAGGCAGGTGCACCGGGTTCCCATAAAAAACCAGATCCTCTGGATGTCTGGCGGGCTAACAGCCCTGTGACAGGCGTCACCAGCCAGGGCAGGGCCAGACAGCCCCTTGGAGGGAAGGGAGAGCGAGAGAAGTGACACGGGGAAGGTGAGAGGAGGGAGCAGCTGAGAAGGCTCCAGGGACCCAGCACTGCCCCCCACGAGCTCTGCCCGCAGAGGGACCCGGCTGAGCTGCGGCTTCCACAGCGCCCAGGGCAGGAGGGGCCGTCGGCAGCACCGGCAGGTGAGTGCTGGTACCTGCTTCAGGCAGGAGCTGTGCTTGCTGGGAGCTCAGGAGGGTTTGAGCTCCTTGTGATCACCTTCACAAGGCAGAAAAGGTGGAGGGGCAGACCCTGAGGGGGGACAAACTCTGTGGAGGGACAGGGTGAAAGGAGAGAGATGCCCTCTCTTTCAGTTTTTTCTGTATTTCCTTTTCTTTCTATATTTGATTTTTTTTCTATATTTCCATTTTCTGGATGGGATTTGAGCAGCCTGGTCCAGTGGAAGGTGTCTCCGCCCATGGTGGGAGGTGGGACAAAACGAGCTTTAAGGTCCTTTCCAACCCAAACCGTTCCAGGATTCCATGATTCTGTGATTTTGGTTATTTCTCTGTAGGGTGCCAGCATAATTTTCTTGCTCTAGATAACACCTATTTAATTCTGATATTTTGGTGCTGGATAAAGAGAGAGTTTGACAGCGAGCAACCTTCAGAAGGAATGGGACAACACTGCCAGAAATGGGAGTCCTCTGGTACATTAACTTGTGCAGGCACAGGTCAGGCAGGGCACTACTAGAACAGTGTTGGAATTAATTCCGGCGTCCCACACAGAAAGTGGGAGGGTGACACATGCTGGGACCTCTTGGGGCTTCGGGGAGAATTTCTTACCATTTATTTCAGTGTCAAACTTCCCCACATAGGGAATGAAATGTTAAAATAGCTCGTCAGGCAATGACGGGGCTTTTTTCATCTGTCGCCACTGGCAGGTTGGGGCAGCAAATAAATAAACAAACCAGAACTGGGGTGTTTGTGTGTCTAGTTTGAAGTGGGGAGGGGAACTGAGAAAAAGCCTCATAACTTCAATCTCTGCTGGCATCTGAATAGCACAAGTTCTATTATTTTTTTTATTTACTTCAGGCACTGAGCTTTATTAACCCTCTGCCTGCCCAAGGGGTGGCACAAGCGAAGTGGTTCCAACATGCACGGTTAATTTTAGCTGGAGAAGGGAATTTGACAAAGTCCAGTGGCCATGTAGGGTCAAATGGAAGGGGCACAGGCATGTCTTGCTCTCTGAGTGGGTTAAAGTGTGGTTTTCTTCAGTGTCTCAAGGTGGAAAGGCCTGAGGTGGGGATATATCTGGTCATAGGTTGATGTTTACTCATATCTTTGGTGAGTTTATATTAAACATGTGTTGCCCGATATCTTTTTTTTTTCCATATGGAAAAGGATAAGTAAATTCCAGCACTGGCCAGCCCGGGTGTTGGAACATGCAAGAAGGACAGTCCTGGGAGCAGCCATCCCCAGGGAAAGTGGGAATGTCGGGTTTATAGGCAGCCAGGCTCCATCTAAATCCTGGATCATGCTGCCAAACCCCTCCAGTCAGTCATGGATGCAAACCTTTGGCGCTGCACAAGGGAAGAGAAGGAATTCTGTGTACTCTGGGAAGGAGGGAGCTGATCCACAGTGTGAAAGCAGAGCACTGCTGCCTCTTGAATTCCTTACCCCAGTTCTAATCTCCTTCTGTTGAGTTGCATTTTAGCGTGAACTGCAGTGGGTCCAATCCTGGCTCTGTGTGGACGGGGATGACAGACCTCAGCTCACTGGTGACAAAGGGGCACACTGGCATCTTGGGTGGGAGTGTGGGGGAATAACCAAGGCTTGGAGACTCAACAGGTCCCTTACATTTCTTCTGGAGGGTACAGTGTGGGTGATGTGCTGTTGAGGGACTGGGCTCAGCTTGGATATCTCCCTCTGAAGGGAGCAGCGTCTTCTCAAGACTTGGTACCTCACATTCACTTAAATTCAAATAATATGAGTCCGGAAGACTCACTGTGGCACCCACATGCATTGTGGGACTATTCCTGATGGAGGGCATCCTCCTGGTAAAACCAAAATGCTGTTGTGTCACCCACCTGGCCCATGGCCTGACCCGGACAAACCATGTCCCTTTACTTGCACAAGACTGGCATGATCAGCACTGCCAGACTCACCTGAGTCGATGTAGGATGTTGGGTGCTTGTAGAGCTGCAGACACCTGGTAATCTTCACTGAATTTGGACCTTTATTCCGTTTTCCATGCCCTTAAATGACTACAATTTTTTGGGGTTTCGTGCCTGGTGTTTATAGGATACTCATTGCTGTTATGTCAAGGTAGACTTGAAATGTGAACACCGAGCTTTGCACATCTTCACCCATTACATCCCTGAATATTTCTGCTCCAAATCCTCCCTGCCGTCACCTTGACCCTCATTGCAGTGTCTGCCTGAACACCCGCGCTGCAGGGAAGTGGTGTGGCTTGGCCGAGTGACTCACATAGGAGACTAGGTTTTGAACTTGGTCACTGGTTTATGAACTGGGAAATCCAGTCATTATTTTGAACCTACCAGATCTTGCTTTCTTCAGTTCTTGCTCTGTCTGAGCCACGTGGTGGGTGCCAACAGTCTGTGCCAGTCGGAGCGGGAGGACTTCATACTGGTATACCAAGGAAGGGAAAACAGAAGATTAGAAAACTCTTGTTTCCAGTTAAATCAGACTCTTAAATTCAGTCATGAAATAACTGTCCTGCAGCTATTGCCTCTTGTCACTTCCTCACTGCCTTTCCTTAGGGGAACAGACTTTCTTCCAGGGAAAAATGTGTCCCCTCTGCAGTGAAAGCAGCGGCTGCCAGTGAATGTGCCAGGCCTTGCTGTGATGTTCTGCAGGTTCCCAGTGGCTTCTCCACTGGCACACAGTGATTGTTCCCAGTGGCTCATCCACTGGAACACAGGGGTTAACAGGGCTTTGGGTGGGTGGGTGGAAAACAAGCTGTGAAATGGAAGAAGGTCAGGCTCCTGCAGGAGTTTGCTCTGTTGCAGATGGTTTTAAGTTATCTGCCCATCTGTGGAGAGGTCTCCATTGCTCCCCTCCACGAAAACTGTAAAACCAGGGCTGGAAATAAGGCAAAGCCTGATCAGGCTTGTGGCTTCAGTGGAACAGGCAGAGTGGTGGCTCCCCTGGTACTTGCTAGACCCAACTGTCTGTCTAGTTAGGAATTCCTCAGTTATTCAGAACCCAACACATAAATGCCATTGGAGACTAAGAACCATTGGCACTTTTCTGTGGGGAACAAATGACTGGAAAGGAAGAAGAGGAACAGCAGGAATCCCTGTGGCTCTGGATGGCTCAGGCCCTTTGGGATAACTCTGCTCTTGCTGCAGTTGATGAGAGCTGAATTCAGGTTGCAGTGGAAGCCAAAAAATGCTTCCTCTTGGAGCATTCCCATGGCCTTCATGATGTGTCACTTGTCTTTAGGGACTTGTATAACAACTGGTTTTATTAATTTTAAGGCTACAGCAAGCAATCAACAAACTAACAAACTGCTGTCCTAGACCAGTAAGACCAAAGTCTAAGGAGGCCCCTTTGGGATGGTCATCGGCCAAAGCAGGTGGAGGAGGGTGTCGTGGGAATCCCACTAGGACACTGCTGGAAAACAGCATCTGCTACTGAGAGGATTTTCCAGCAGCAGTCTAGACTGTCCAAATCCTTGTTGTCTGATTTTCTTGGCTCATCAACTTTCAAATTGTTTGGAATTGCTTTCACTTTTATATCACTGCGAATGTCCCAGGGGATGTAGGACTGAAGGATCTTAGCCCAGGCTAAGATTGACATGGTTTTCTTATGAACTGGGAAGGTAGAAACACTGTCACCAGCAATAACAGTCAAAAAGAAAGAAGGAATGAAGAAAATTACCCCAGAATTTAATTTTCACATTTATATTTTAAATTGTTGATTGAAATTATAATTCCCAGCCCTGCAAGGGAGAAGTTTTTGATACCTAATTGAGAATATTTTTCTAAGACCAGTGGAAATGGTGCTCTTTGAGGTTATTCTTTGAGGTTTTTCTGTGTGTTCCCTTCCCCACTAACCTGAGATTTTAGAATTATCACCTCCTAGTAGAAAACCAGAGGAAAACCTTGTTCTGGTTCTGCCAGCCCTTACATTATGTGAACCATGACCATCATCATAAAAATACTACTCTGGAGCCAGCTCTACCTCCCTGAGTTAAACATGAGGATTTAATGTGAATATATTCACACAATCCAAATAAAAAACAATGGTTGTACGCTCTCAGCCAGAAGTGAATGAAAGTGGACTTCAAACTGAGCAGGTTTTGCTTCCAGCATGTGGTGCTGCTGGGAGAAGAGATCCTTCAGCCCCAGACTGGCCATCACTTGATCATCAGGAACTAAACAGAGGTCCCTTTGCTTCTAGGCAAGCTTCCTGAGAAGAAGAAGGAAGGTTTACAAGTTGCAAAGGCAGATTGGTAGCAAAAGATTTGGGGGCACAGTGTGCTGCACTTGCACTTCTAGGGTAAACCTGTCCATGAAAATCACAGGATGGTTTGAGTTGGAAGGGACCTTAAAGATCATCTCGTTCCAGCCCCCCTGCCCTGGGCAGAGGGCCTTCCACTAGCGGAATAAGTGGCTGCTCTCGGGAAAGGGATCAGGCTGTGACTGTGTTGGAAGCCAAAATGGCATATTGAGGTGTCTTTGGGCTGCAGCAGTGAAGATCCTTCAGGAGGAACTGGATTTCTTTCAGACCTCTTGGAACAGCACAAACTGAGAGACTCTAGTGATGAAGGCCAAGCCCAGGCATGGCTGGCCCAAACACAAATGCAATAATCCACTGATTTATATAATCTCTGCCAAGGGATTATGAGATCTCCTAAGAACTCATGGCTTCTGAGAACCCCTCTGGTGGTGTGTTCAACAGAACTGCGTGTACAGTTTGTCCTTCCCTTGGATCTGCACAAATGTTTGTCCTTTTTTGAGGCACAAGGTCTTGCGTTTGGAGCTCCAGCATTGCCTTGACTGATGGTCGCATCTGGCCAGGCTGGCCCAGTGCCGCGCCCGTGCCGTGCCAAAGGCTCCACGGCACCGCCCCTGGGGCTGGGGGAGTGTGGGGCTATAACGAGCCCCCTGCGAGTGCTCACAGTACAGCGTGGACACATCCTGGAGATACCAGCAGCTCCTGAGTGCAGTCTGAGCTTCTGGGACAGTGGAGAGGGACAAGAATTTGTGTCTCTTGCCATTTAGTGAAATTTGCAACAGGCTGATAAGTCTTTTTTCCTACAGATCACTAAACATCTGTGACCAAGGGACCTGTGGGGCAGCTATGAAGAGCTCTGCACTCTGAGTCACCAGACAAAGCCACCACGGTCCCAGGAGACACAGCAGCGACTTTGAGCAGGATCATCTCAGAACCCGTAAGGTAACAAGATGGTCGTGTCACCACTGAGATTCATGTGGGGCTGATACAGAGCTGGGAACATGAAGTACCACCTTCACGGTCACAGTGGATGTTGCTTTGCGTCGCAGTAGGTCTGAAAATGGTTGTGAATGTTGTGGGAGGAAGGGGTTCCTGTAGTGTTGGGGTCCGTAGGGTTGGGCTCCTGCAGCATCCACTGATTTCCCAAGGAAGATGGCAGGCTGTTGAAGATCTCCTGTACCTGTCCCATGGAGCTGACGCTGAACTTGTGGCACAGGTACACTGAGGTTCCTAAAGGTTTTTATCTTGGACTCATCACTTCTTTGGACAGTAAGTAGGGAGGTGTTATTTTTCCTTCCTGACAGTAAAACTCTGTTGTATATGCTCTGTGATACTCGCTTTTAATCTACTGACTGTATGAAAGTGCACATCTGTGTTACAGAAGAATTCCTGGGTGTGTTGTGGACATGGGAAGGAACAGACTGATCTGCTTCACCAAATGGGCAGGAATTCATCGTCCTGCTCACCGCTGGCTTTCACTCCCTTAGAAAATACAGATGGTGTGTGTTGCCTTTTGGCCTTTGGTATCAGTGCCACTTTGCTAAATAAATGGGGACAGAGTATCTGGTGTTTGTGTACATGGATCATGGGCAGAAGGAGCAATCACTTATGTTGTATTTGTAATCCCTGAGGCAGAGGAGAAGATCAGAGTGAGTATAGATTTACTGAAGGGATAAGTCAGACAAAATCTGATCCCTGGGCATTCCTCCTCACTCTGCACAACACCTCCATTCATCACTGGAGAGCTTGTGACGTTCCCCCTCTGTGACCTGCTCAGAACTTTTCATGAATTTTCACTTCTGCAGTTACTGGTCTTCAGTTCTGTGGTTCTAACCAGGGGCTTGGAGATTGTCCTTTAGAAATGTGCAGTGGGAAGAATCAAGCTCAAAAGATTGCTTCAAGTTAACAAATAAACACAGAAAGCCCACCCAAAGCTAAAAGAGAAATTATAGGTGAGAGATCCTTCTTCTCAGTGAGTATCTGGGTCTCTGGGGTAAAGCACAGTTGGAATTTGGGACTGAGCACAAAACAGTTTGGTGTTTTGTTTAGAACATTTGCTCTGTCAGGACTGCCTTGATTTTTATGAATTTCAAAGAGAAATTCAAAGAGAGATACAAAGAGAAAAGGAGGTCAGAGGAGGTTTGGGCTGGATCTCAGGAAAAGGTTGTTCCCTCGAGGGTGGTTGGCACTGAACAGGCTCCCCAGGATAGTGGGCACAGCCCCAAGCCTGCCAGAGCTCAAGGAGTGTTTGGACAGGGTGGGATTGTTGGGATGTCCTGTGCAGGGTCAGGGGTTGGACTGGATGATCCTCAGGGTCTCTTCCAGCTCAGGAGATTCTCTGATTTTATGATTCTACGATCCTATGCAATAGAATGCTGCATCTGTTGCTGATTCCTTTATTATTAATGCTGATTTAGGCCTGTGTTAGTGGCTTTATTCCCCACACGTGCTGTGCTTGTGCAGTGCCTGTGGCACATCCTGTGCCTCTGGACCCACCACCTCCCTGTGTACCTCTCATTGCCCAGCACTTCCCTACAGTTTTGTCTAATTTTGCTCACCAGTCCCTGCCAGCAATTATGTCACATCTGGTCTGTGTATTCCACTGTCTGAACCCCATAAATAACTCCTTGTGACACCACTAGTACCTACAAATCCTGTGACTCCGAAATATTTTGCTTATTCACTCAGCTGATTTATGGCCCCAGCACTGGTGTCCAGTCAGGCTCCCAGGGAAAGAAAGGGCTCTTGCTCTGGCTCATCCAAACAGACTGATGGACAGACAGGATGAAGGGCAGCCCTCCCACCCAAGGAGGAGTTATTATAACCCAGGCAAGCTGGGTTATTCTGGTACATTAAATATTGTCAGTAGCCAAGGGCTTGCTCTGGCTTTGCATCCCAAGCCGTGGAAGCTTTGCCACATCTCCAGAGGGGAGTCTGTGCAGCTGCAGAGCAGACAGAATTCTGCCTGGGATGAGGAATGGCCAAGTCTTGGGTACCTGAACATGGCTAATGCACAACAGCGATGTGTTTTCCAGAGGAGAGAGAGTGTTGAGCTACTTCCAGTGTCTCCCTGTTGTGGTGGGGTGATGGTCAACAGCACTCACCTGGGGAGGGGTGATACCCCCTTGGAAGCATTTACCTGTCTCCATTGAATAAATCATCCTAATGTGGACAACAAAGTTTCAAGCATCTCTGAGTGAAGACATGAATTACACTATGACCATTTTTGCTGTCTCATTCTAAAAATCCTGTGATTTCTTTTTCAAGATTGAACTGAAGTCAAAATACATACATGGTCATTCATGTAACAAGGGAGTAGAAATTTTAAAAGTAAGAAGGGCAGGGTTTGATGAGTCTGTGCCAACAAATGTGTTATTTTCTGGTCCTTATTTCACACACAAGACACCAGAAAATGTGATGTGGTTGGATTAATTACACTGAAGGAATGTTCCCTTGCATGCCCTGGCACAGTTATTTTAACTGTGCAATCAATGTGTGGCATTAACATGCTTCATTCTCATTCTCCAGAAGTCAGGAATTCACAGCAGTTTAAGGACTCACAGCAGCTTATCTTTAATCCAAGTGAATTTCTGAAATATTTAAGACCCTATAAACTCAGCAGTTTATACATAGTGCACATAGTGCATATTGTGCACTAAGAGATGCAGACATGTGCCGAATATTGTCAATATTTGGGCTTTTTACAAAACCAGATTTGAGTGTAGCCATTTGTCAACTGGTTTGAACTATGTTAACATACATCCACAGTCCCACAGGGCTGAGAACAACAGTCTGGTTTGAAACATTTGGTAATTTAAGATAATAATGAGTTTCTTGATGGCTTTGGATCTGAGAATTTGGACCATGTTCATGTTTCGTTGTGGATGCTTGTCACCACTGCCTAACAGGGAGGGGAAGAAGTTGGGAGTAGCAAAGAATAAATGTAAGTGCAACATAACTAGAGCTTAGTGAAAGCTGCTGCAGGCTGGTGTCAGGGAATCCTGTTTGAACACTGGAAGCATCAGGCATTCCAGCTCCAGGAGTGGTGACATGTTTAGGTGACATGGGAGATACAAGAGGCAATAGGGGATTATAATGTTTGCTGGGAGGACAAATTAAATCCGTCAGAAGAGGGTGACCAAGAGCCTCTCAAAATCTCAGCCATTCACTGTGCAAAGATCTGGCCGGGGCAGGGCATGGTGCCCTGGAATCTGTTTCTTTTCATCTGAGTTTTGTGTCTTTCCCTGACACAAGCTGTTCACTCCCTTCATTTGCAAGTTGTAAAACATCTCCCAAAGATTTACAGAAGTAATTGTAAAACCCTGTTTACAAGTGTTTACAGAAGGAACTGCCAAAACAGCAGCACACAAGTGAGATGTGGAACTCTTGTTGTGGTGGGGAGAGCAGGAGTCACCCACAGCAGGCCAGGGAGGGGACAGGGAGAGGGGGGGATAGGGTCTGGCTGGTGCTCACACAGCCCCGTAATCATCTCCCATATCTGTTGCCTCAGTGCATTTCCTCTGAGGTCAGTGAGTCTCAAGAGTGATATTAATTACTGATGAGATCTGTATAGTGTGCAGAGCCCCAAAATAAGACTTTATTTTAAGGCAACGGTGGAGCCAGTGAGTTGTTGTGGGAAGGTGCCTATGGCTCTTTGCAACTGCTGAGTAATGGAAGATCAAATTTTGGTTCAGAATTTGACCCAGAGTGATACAGTGAGTGACACTTTCTTTGGCCTGTCTATGAGGCACACAGCACAAATTATTTTTAGTAGTTTAGTTGATTTTACCTTTAAAAGCAAGTTTCACTCAGGCAATGCAGCTCGGAGCTGAGTGTGTAACAGGGAGGTGCTGGGGTCATACCCTGTGTTTTCACCATGTGCCTGTGATACTTCTCAGCTGGATGGATGTCTGGTGTAGGTGTACTCCCAAAGTTCCCATGCCTTTTAAAACTGATGGAAGTTGCATGTTCTTGTGTGTCTCTCACGACTGAAGGAGTGCAGAGCGTAAACAAAGAGCAGCATCAATCCCACAGGGGAATCTAATCTGACTGGTCTTGCAGAGCTGCAGTAACTCTATAGTTTCTGAGCATCTCTCATGTGACAAGGAATCTGCCTTCCCAGTTTGCCTTCAGGACAGGGATGTGTTACATTACACATTATCCAGTTTAAAATCCAAGGAAAGAGACACCTTTTCCAGAAGGTCACTCAAGTGATCCATAACAATAACTACTTAGTGCCCAGCTCACACTTCACCATTTCCTTCTAAAGCCTTCTGGTCTGCTCTCAGGTCTGTTGCTAATTTAAACAAGCTAATTTAGATCAGGATGTGCTTCTGCTTCATGTCCCAGTTTAGACATCCATTTCTGTGGCTTTCTTCTCAGCAACTGCTCTTGCCATCCATCAGAACTCACCATGTGAGTGCCATGTGATGTAATATTTGCCTGAAACACGAGAGGAGGTGTTTGGAGGAAAGCCAGGTGTCATGGACAGCGAAGGGGTGACAGAGGGATGCTGTTGGATGTGTACATTTCCCGTTCAGCCCTTCTAGTCGTTGTCCTACCCAGTTTGTGCTGGTTCAAAACCGTGTTGTGATGTGTTCCGAGAAGACACGTTGATTGGCAGGTCTGTCTCAACTTGGCTCCAAGTGAGGAAGGGCAAACTGTGCCACTAAAGTGAGCAGTGTTACGGTCTGTCACTTCCCTTGTGAACTGTAAATAATGAAATGATTTGTCCTTTTCCCAGGAAGACCCCCAATTTGCTTGTGGTGATCACAGAAAGCTGAGCAGGGCATCATGACCAGCCACCAGACAGGTGAGAGAATAGACACAGCTCTGGAAACTCCCTGAGGTTCCCCTGGGAATGACCCCAGCTTGCTTGTCTGGTTTGGGGGTGTCTGTCTCACCTCCTCGAGGAGGGACACTGGGAAATGACCCATCAGGTGCTGCTGACCTTGGCAAGAGGGTCTTTGTCCTGCCGGATTTGGAGTGTTTTTTGGAACAAGGACGGATGCAAAGCTTTCCCCTGTCCAAACCATCCCTAGAGCTGCGAGCCGAGGTGACTCTGGATTAGGATCTTCGATGCAGATTTTCCCACTTGGACACTAGTTTTCTAAAGCCAAGACCTTAATGCACCAACCTTGGGACACACCTTCCAGCCTGTTGTACTGGAATGGATGTCCTGAGCAGGAGCAGTTTCTTCTCTGCAGGCTGAGAAATTGTTTCTGAAGAACAAATGTTAATTAAATGTATTTTTTCTTGCCTTTCTAGCAAAAACTTTCAAGAAATCTTCCATCCCAGGGGTTCTTATCACCCAGTTTGTGAATGATGTTCCAAAAGGATGCAGCACACCTGACTTTGAGAGGAAACCTCTCACTCTGACACTGCAGGAAGGTGAGATTCTTGAAAGCCAGGCAAAGGCACAGGCCTGGAGGCTTGACTGCACCTCTCATCTACATGGAACAATGAACATAATTAAATCAAACTAGTGATTTGACATGACCAGAAACAAAGTGTTGTGTGGCCAAAGTCTCTGTTACACTGGTGCAAATTCCATCAGTACTAACAAAGGACTCCTTGCATATGCAAGACCAAAATCTGGCCCCTAAAGTGGGCAACAAATCCTGTGAATTCTGCATGAAGCTCTCAAAGTAAGTATTTTGCAGCAAAAGATGAAGCTCATTGAAAAATTTGTTTGGTTGTTTTTTTTTCCCCATTGAACTAACTTGTATTATGGGTGTTCAGCACTACAATTAACTGCTTTTTAAAGTAGGATATTCTGACTGCAGGTGCTATTTAGGCTACAGCAGCTTTCCCATGCCTGAAGGGGCTCCAGGAGGGCTGGATAAGGTTTGGAGTGACAGGACAAGGGAATGGCTTCCCACTGCCAGAGGGCAGGGTTAGATGGGATACTGGGGAGGAATTCTTCCCCGGGAGGGTGGGCAGGCCCTGGCACAGGTTGCCCAGAGAAGCTGTGGCTGCCCCAACCCTGGAAGTGCCCAAGGCCAGGTTGGAAAGGGCTTGGAGCAACCTGGGCTGGTGGAAGGTGTCCCTGCCCATGGCAGGGGGTGAATGGGATGAGCTTTGAGGTCCCCAACCATTCTGAGGTTCTATGATGATTCCATGTGTTGTTTAAGGAGCAACAGGGATCTTGCACAGGGAAAGCAGCTGATGAGTCAAGACCGAATATCAGTGAAAAGCCTCTCAGTGGTCTCCCTGCACTTGCAGAGACTGATTTATATATATATGTATATATTTGGAGTGGAATGGCCTGAGGAGATCAGGTAGCTCGTCTTCCCTCCCGGTACTGAACTGTGGATTCAGTGTTTCTCACCCATCTGTTGATTTTAACGAGCCATTGAGATTTTATGAAGGAACACAGTGGCCTCTAGTGGAACCTCCCCTCTCCTCCTCCTCCACCTTGGAGTTTCAGGAATGAACCAAGGGCCCTGACTAAATTTTCACCTGTCTTAAATTTTCACCTGCCTGAATTTTCACCTGTCTGAATTTTCCAAGTTATTTCATTTGCAGCAGGTGTCTCATAGTTCCTGTACAAAATGTTTGGGCATTCAGGTTGGTCACTGTAAACTGAATTCTGTGCAGAGTCACCATGAGTATCTTGATTTACATCATCACCACTTCGTTGTGTTCAGTGCATGAGGGAGCTGACTCCCTCAGCTGTGAAGCTGTGGCCTGTGACAGATGACAAGCAGAAGTGCAGCCAAAATGGCTAAAATATGACATAGGGACAATAAATTGGAATCAAACTTTAACAATAGTACTCTGATCTCAAAGGCTGGAAAATGCCTTTTGATAAGAATCCATCAGTCCATAAAAGAAGTTGTTGGTGGTGACTGAAGAAAGGTATGGAAAATATTGCAAGGCTTTCTGGGGACAATTTTTAACAGTGTTGGACACCTGAAGATCAAAACTATTGCAAAAGAAGGAGTATAATCATTTCCATCCCGAGTTTTGTCCATGGACAACTCACCTCCATTTCTGTTCCACTTAACGTCATGAGTCACTTCTCTGACTTGTTGTTTCCTGGTGTTTCCTATGTTTTTGAAGCCTTTTGAAAGCAGAGGTTTGTAGAAGGCAGTGAGGAAGCTGTTGGATATTCTGTGTACTCAAAAACCCAGGTTTCAGGGGAGCAGAGATGAAGGAGTTGAAGCCCATCCTCTCCTCCCTTCCTTGCCTCTTCGAGTAGCAGAGCCTGGTGTGTTTGGGGTGCAAGGCGGTGCCAGGTCGGCAGACAAGGCACTGTAGTCTGAAAGAATGGAGAAGCAATGGGATTTTATAGGGAATATATGTTTGATGCGAACAGATTTAGGCTGTCAGACAGTGGTACAAGCTGCCAAAGGCAGGTCAAGGCTGAACTTGCTGTAGGGCTGCAGAGATGATCAGAGATGTCAGCAGTCACATCTGGCAGGGTAACACCACATTTTAAAGGCCTTTTATGATTGAATACAGACAAACCTTGAATTACTGATGTGCAAACTGAAAGCCATCATTATTTTTGAAGAATGTTTCTGCCCAAAACAACAGATGATGGCTCACTCTGGTGATCAATCTATTGATAACATAAGGGGCCTGGCATGAGAGTTCAAGATTGTTCATGTTCAAGACCATCTTAACTAATTTCTTGCCTCTTTTCAAAGGTAAAAATGCCATTTTCAGAGCTGTGGTCAAAGGTGTCCCAACCCCAGAGGTGAAATGGTCACGTACACGAAAAGGGATGGACGATCCTGCCAAATATGAAATGTCCTTCAATAGTGCTACAAATGAATTCATTCTGCAGGTAAAGATCAAATATTCCAGAAAGGACCTGTGGCACTTAGAGAGAAATGGGGAGGAAAAACCTGCAATGGACTGAGGGGCAGAGGAGGGGCAGGACTGAGCTCTGCTCTGGGGGGACCAGGGACAGCCCCCAGGGAATGGCTGGAGCT
>JAYRBT010000075.1:336703-362342 GCA_036023395.1 Myiotriccus ornatus
CCCCAGGGCAGTGGGCACAGCCCCAAGGCTGCCAGAGCTGCAGGAGGGTTTGGATGATCCTCTGGGGCACAGGGGGTAACCCTTGGGAATGGGCCTGTGCAGGGCTGAGGGTTGGACAGGATGATCCTTGTCGGTCCCTTCCAGCTCAGCACATTCTATGATTGTGATCCTGTGAAATGCCTGGCCCCAGTTGAGCCCTGCCTTTGTGACAACACTCCTCCTCTCCCCAGGACGGCCAGCGGCTCCGCTACGGGACGGGGGATGAATACAGGAAGCACTGCCTGAGGAGAATTGGGAGAAGGTACCACTTCATCATCAATGATGTGCAGCCAGAGGATGCAGGCTTGTACCAAGTCAGGGTGGAGGACGTCCCTGTTTTCTCCACTGAACTGGATGCTGAAGGTGAGAAGTTGAGTTCTATGTACGTGATGTACAACTATAACAAAAGTGGAGTTTTTTTGCTGGAAAATTTTATCTGGGAGCAAGTGCAAAGCTCAGCAGTAACTCCTGAGAACTACAGAGGACTGGCTTGGTGTTGCCAAATAAGGGCTCCCTGTATGGCACAGGTGAAAAAGAGCAGGAGAGTGATTATATGATTTAGGTGCTGCATTTGTAGTCCAAAGGACTAAGTCTAGATTCAACTACCAGTTTGGCTCTGACTTGTGGATGACAGTGAGCATGTTCCTCAACTTCCTCATGCTACAGTTTCCTTCTGTAAGCTCATAATAATAATAATGGTATAACTTAATACGAGTGTTGTGGGGCAAGAATACATTGATGACTCCAAACTGTCAGTACATCAGTGATGTGTGGGATAAACGTCTCAGAAGATAATAACACAAGCATCTACTTTTCTGCTGGTCCATCCTCCAGAACTGGTCACAGGATCACACCTTGGTGTTTCCTTTTTCCCTTTAAACTGTTGCTCACAGGCATCACAACTGGCTGTTCTTTCTTCCCTCAGCTGCGACAAGCTTTTCTGGGAGGACAGAACTAGCTGTTGCCTTTCCACAGCTCTGATTTTCCCGTTGCAGCCATCCCTGCTAGGTTCCAGCAGCCGCTCAGCGACGTGCGCTGTCCCGAGAAGGGCGACGCCGTGTTCCGCTGTGTCCTGCGCACGCCCTGCCACGAAGCCGTGTGGCTGCACAAGACCCATGCCCTGGAGGCCAGCCAGAAGCACCAGATCTCCGTGACACCTGATGGCCTCACCCACCAGCTCATTGTCAAGAACGTGGTGCCCTCTGACAATGGCATGTACACGCTGGACGCGGGGCACGGCTCCTCCAGCGCCTGGCTCCTCGTGGAGTGTGAGTCCTGGGGTGTGGAGGGAGGGTGTTAACACAGTAACATTCCTCTCACTTCCTATTGTCCAGGGAGATGTTTCCATGCTGAGAAATGAATTGCTGAGCCTCTAGTTCCTAAATCATGGATGATAGAGTTGGGGATGTTCAGGTTCTGGGGTGACTTTAGAGCCCCTTCCAGGGCCTAAAGTGGCTCCAGGAAAGCTGGAGAGGGACAAGGGACAAGGGATGGAGAGACAGGACAAGGGAGGATGGCTTCATTGTGACAGAGGGCGGGGTTAGATGGGATATTGGAAAGTAATTCTTCCCTGTGAGGGTGGGGAGGCCCTGGCACAGGCTGCCCAGAGCAGCTGTGGCTGCCCCATCCCTGGAAGTGTCCAAGGCCAGGTTGGAGCAACCTGGAATAGCAGAAGGTGTCCCTGTCCATGGCAGGGGGTGGGAGAGGATGAGCTTTAAGGTCCCTTCCAATCCAAACCATTCTGGGACTCTGTGATTCTAAATTCTATTTGGGAAAATGAAGGTCTGGTTAGACCCTCTTTCCTCTTCAGATGAGACCAATTTTTCTCTTTTTAATTAATCCTGGCAAATCCTGTTGGCTTATTGCTGTACATCTACAATGTTCTCAGTTATCAAAAACTGCTCCATATCTTACCATGTATTTTTGAGGAAGCTGTCACTGGGACCACAGTATAGCAGGCAGGGGGTCAGGGAGCTTTCTATACTATCAGTTCGATATTCTGAATTCTATACTATCAATACTCTTCAGTATTATCTTGCTAGATACTATTTTTCTGTCCAAACTGGCAGTTTTGAAGGAGCTCAGAGGAAGTTGGGAAGATGGGAAACACAGCACATCAACAGTTACCTGGCTCATATTTCTTTGCTTCTGAAAGGTGGTTGCTCTGGTTTGCTTTGACATTGGTTTCCTTTGGGATCGTCTTTGGAACAGTGCAGGTTTCTAAACAGGGAAACTGCCTATGGATTTCACTGAGCTGTTAATGCTCTGCTAAGTGATATCCAGCCTGGAAATCAAAGCAGTGAGTGACCTGCTCTCACAACAGCCTGAATCTGGAATTAATACAAAGTTGTTCACAGATCTGGAATCTTTAGTCCTCAGCATCCCTAAAACAGCTGGATGCCAGATGTGCAAAGTGTCTCCATAGCAGTGAGATCCCAGTTCAAGGGTGGGAACTGATGGCTCCTCTGTGCATGGAATATTCTGTAACTCCTCCAGGGCTAGAAGGAGAAGGCAAAAGGAAGTAATGAGTTGCAGATACAATCTAAGCCCCTCTAAATCAGACCTGTCACGCTGGAAATTTGTTTTTCTGTCAGTTTTATCTTGTTTGTTTGTTATAACAACTGTGTTTCCACCAAAAAAAGTTGTGTTTTAAGTAAAAATAATTGTCTCTAATTAACTTTTTATTGTCTGAATGTGACACTGAAAAAATTTGGGATTTGAAATGAATTTAAATTTATTTCAATGTATTATGTGTCTGTATCCTAAAATTAATTTATAAAATTGCTTACACATTTTCTTTGGCCACTAATGCAGTATGTGACCTATTGATTATGTGTTATTTGTTTCCTTCTCTTTTCCTGTAAATTCTATCTGCTCCAATCAAACAATGCAACTTCAACACAGATGCCAAAGGGAAGAAGAGACAGGATGAAGAAGGAATTGAAAAAATTGAAAGAGAGAAATCAGAGTGGCTGAAGGAAACAATGGCAGACAATGAAAGGGCGAGGAAACTTCGGCGCCAAGAACGCCAAGAACGTGCTGGTGATGAAGGTCATCCCATGGACACTGGCGTGGAAAAAACTGGCTGGTACAGGAAGGGTCAAGGCAGCAGCCAAGACAGAGGCCAAGGCAGCAGCCAAGGCCACTCCATGGATACTGATGATGGAAGCCATGTATTTGTGGGAAAAGAGGGGCTCCGCAAAACCCACATAAATGGAGGGATGGGACCTGGACAGTTTTCTGGAGCAGATCTAGATGGAGACTCAGTGGCAAATGATGGCAGTATCTTTGGATTAAAAGGCTTAGGAGGCAAAAGTGGATTAAGGCCTGTGCATGGCAAGGACTTTGTGACAGGCAGAGAAGGTCCTGGTGATGGAGTAGGAGGAGCAGGGGAATGGAATTCTGTGGCTGGCAGAGGCGAGGGTGTGCTGGGTGCTGGTAACATTGACATGGATGATGGAGAAGGTTTGGGGTCTCAGCATGGCAAGGACAGGAATTTAGGTGACCCAAGCTACAGAGCTGGCTTTGGGGGTGCTGGGAGATTTGGTGCCACTGATGGCAGTTCTGTGCCAGATGGACTCGGTCCTGATTCGGCCAGAGTGGGAGATGGTGTGGGTGATCTGTTCAGCAGGACTCGACCAGGGGCTGGAGCATGGAGGAGTGCTGCAGATGCTGAGATGGCAGGCAGAATGGGGTCCCACCATGGCAAGGATGGTGATCCAACTGTGGGTGATATGAACAGAGCAGGGATAAACAGAGAAGGACAAACAGGGGCTCCTTATGACAAGGACAGCCTGACACCTCATGCCAGTGCTCAGTTAGGTCAGGGCGGAAGGTCTGGCTCACTGTATGGTCCAGGTGGGCTTTCAGGTGGAGATGGGGCTCTACCTCATGAAGGTGGCATTTCTATAGGAGAAATGGAGGCTTTCTATGGTCCAGATGGTCGGCCAGTGGGAGTAGGTGCTGATGGTGTTGGTGGTGCTGGTGCAGGGGCATTTGGATCTCCCTATGGAAAGGATGGTCTCCCAGCTGGAGCAGGGGTTGCTGGTGCTGGTGCAGGGGCATTTGGATCTCCCTATGGAAAGGATGGTCTCCCAGCTGGAGCAGGATTTGCTGGTGCTGGTGCAGGGGCATTTGGATCTCCCTATGGAAAGGATGGTCTCCCAGCTGGAGCAGGAGTTGCTGGTGCTGGTGCAGGGGCATTTGGGGCTCCTTATGGAAAGGATGGTCTCCCAGCTGGGGCTGGTGCTGGTGGAGCTGAAGGTGGTGGCTTTGGAGGTGTTGGATCTTTGTATGGAAGGGATGGTCTCCCAGTTGGAGCAGGTGTTGGTGCTGCTGGTGTAGCTGAGGTTGCAGGGGGAGTTGGTTCTCCCTACGGAAAGGATGGTCTTCCAGCTGGAGCTGGTCTTGGTGGTGCTGGTGGTGCTGGTGCAGGGGGATTTGGGTATCCATATGGAAAAGAGGGTCACCCTGCTGGTCCAGGCACTGGTGGAGTTGCAGGTGGTGGTTTTGGAGGTGCTGGATCTCCTTATGGAATGGATGGTTTTTCAGCTGGAGCAGGTGCTGGTGGTGCAGGGGGAGTTGGGGCTCCCTATGGAAAGGGTGGTCTCCCTGCTGGACCAAGCATTGGTGGAGCTCCAGGTGGTGGTTTGGGAGGTGCTGGATCTCCATATGGAATTGATGGTTTCCCAGCTGGAGACAATACTGCTGGTGCAGGGGGATTTGGATCTCCATATGGAAAGGAAGGGGTCCCTGCTGGGGCTGGTGTTGGTCCTGGTGGTGCTGGTGCAGGGGGATTTGGATCTCCATATGGAAAGGAAGGGGTCCCTGCTGGGGCTGGTGTTGGTCCTGGTAGTGCTGGTGCAGGGGGATTTGGATCTCCATATGGAAAGGAAGGGGTCCCTGCTGGGGCTGGTGTTGGTCCTGGTGGTGCTGGTGCAGGGGGATTTGGATCTCACTATGGAAAGGATGGTCTTCCAGTTGGAGCAGCTGTTGCTGCTGGTCCAGGGGGAGTTGGGGTTCCCTATGGAAAAGATGGTCTCCCAGCTGGAGCTGGTGTTGGGGGGGCTGGTGGTGCTGGTGCAGGGGGAGTTGCAGCTTCATATGGAAAGGATGGTCTTCCAGTTGGAGCAGGTGTTGGTGGTGCTGGTGGTGCTGGTGTAGGGGCATTTGGGTCTCTCTGTGGAAAGGATGGTCTTCCAGCTGGGGCTGGTGCTGGTGGTGCTGGTGCAGGGTCAGTTGGTTCTCCCTATGGGAAAGATGATCTCACAGCTGGAGCAGGTGTTGGTGTTGCTGGTGGTGCAGGAGTAGTTGGTTCTCCCTATGGGAAGGATGGTCTTCCAGCTGGAGCTGATGTTGATGGTGTAGCTGGTCCAGGAGGAGTTGGTTCTCCCTATGGAAAGGATGGTCTTCCAGCTGGAGCAGGTGGAGTTGGTGTTGCTGGTGGTCCAGGAGGAGTTGTGTCTCCCTATGGGAAGGATGGTGTTCCAGCAGGGGCTGGTGTTGGTGGTGCAGCTGGTGCTGGGGGAGTTGTGCCTCCCTATGGAAAGGATGGTGTTCCAGCTGGAGCAGGTGGTGCTGGTGGTGCAGCTGGTGCAGGAGGAGTTGTGTTTCCCTGTGGGAAGGATGGTGTTCCAGCTGGAGCAGGTGGTGCTGGTGGTGCAGCTGGTGCAGGAGGAGTTGGGTCTCCCTATGGGAAGGATGGTGTTCCAGCTGGGGCTGGGGCTGGTGGTGCAACTGGTGCAGGAGTTGGGTCTCCCTATGGAATGGATGGTCTCCCAGCTGGGGCTGTGGCAGGAGCTGCTCATTTTCCATTTGGAGGTGAGGGAGCAATGGGATCTCAGCGTGGCAGGGACAGTGGGCTGTGCAGAGCTCCGGGATATCCAGGTGGAGCAGGAGGAGAGGGCTTTTCCATGGAAGGTGGGGGTGTCGGTGGCTCCACAGTGTGGGGTGCTGGGTCTCCCTATGGCAAGGACGTGGGATCAGCTGGAGCCTGGGCTGGAGCTGGTGCTGTTGGGAGGTTGGGAGGGGATGAAAAGGATTCATTCCTTGGTAAAGGAGGTGTGGGAGGTGGTGGTGGACCAGGTGGTCAATATGGAAAGGGCATTGCCAGTGATGTCAGAGGATTAGGGAACCAAGGTTCAGCTGAAGACAGAGAGTCACTGTCAGGTCAAGGAGATGTCAGGGGTGAGGGTAGAGATTTAGGACAGTTGGGCTCCCTTTATGGCAAAAATTCTGCCTTTCAAGGGGCAGGGAGTAAATCCCATAACAGACCTGTTGATGGGAGTAGTTCAGATGGCTTTTTTCAAGGTCCACCGAGTCATGGCCAGATGTCAGGTCTTTTTGGTGGACTTCCTCCAATAAGCCAGAGGAATGAGGAACCTGACTTGGAAATTAAAGCAAAGGATCTCTCAAACAATACAGAAAGTACGGCCCAAAAAAGACGGTCTTGCCTGGATGATCTCAAAGGTTGGTGGTTCAGTGGTTCATTGATGACTTTGCATTTGGATTCTCATGTTCTTGATCCTGCAAAGAATGGAATTTTATTAGTCAGAAAAATAGACTTCTGTGTAGAAATCTGGTTTTGATCCCTTCCTAATTCTCCCACTGATTTGCTGTTTGTCTGACACAACTTGCTCTGATCAAATTGCCTTCAATATTTAAATGATCTTTGCTTAAATGATCTAAATCACGTGTCATCTGTTCATTCATATACATTTCACATCTGTGTGGAACTGACTGATTCCCATAAAATTTCAAGGAATATCATTGTGTTTCTTTGATATTGTTGTAATTTAAAACTTGTTGCTAATTGAAAACTTATTTTTTCTAACATCTAGTGCAAAAAACTCTGGTTTTCCAATTTCTGGGAACAATTCTTTGCTTTTATTTGATTCTATTTGATTGGGCCTAATGTAAAGTGCCTGCTTATACTGGGTTATATAATGTAAAGAGCTCTTTTCTCTTGTAACATCATAAATAATAAGGTGCTGGTATAGTAAAAAGGGAGTAATGTGTTTGCAATTGTTTGAGTAAGACCTGTGGCTCCACTAGCAAAATAATGACGTGAAAATTGTAGAAATGAGGAATTTCAAATGTATAACCGAAGGGGAATATTTACCTAATGGGATTGCTGACAAGTTAGAAATTATCAAGGCAAACAAAATATAAATGAGGAACTAAAACCAAATTGGAGTTCAAGGGGTGTTTATTAGAGAGGGGATGAGGTTGTTAATGGAGAAGAACTTGGGAAGGAAAAGCGGAATACAGGGGTGGAGAACAGTATTCCCAGGGCTATTTGGGGGAATGTGGTCAGGCAGCCCTCTGTCTGGTCAGTGCAGAGGAAGAGGATGATGAAGCAGTGTATCCACACCCTGGAACAGCCTTTTTTTCCCCAGTGGCTGTAGAGGAAGCCAAGACAATTAGCATAGACATAAACCAGCAAATCCATAACTGAATAATGTGATTTGTGATGAATCAGTTGCCCATGGGTTGATGGTAGGACTGTATCATGTACAGGCCAAGCTGGCACATCCCTTCTGAGTGTACCCAGGTGGTCACAGTGTGGGGGCACAAAGGCCTGTCATGACCACAGGATATAGATTTTAAAAAGCTCTCTTTTCTCTTCATATGCACATCCACTTTCATGTTCTCACCATTTTCCCCTGTGGCTGTTCAGTACCACGGTGTTACCTCAACAAGCAGCTGGCGACGGTTCGGGTGGTGAAGGGGGAACCAGCTGAGCTGTCCTGCACTGTCAGCAAAGATGATGTGACAGGAACCTGGTTTAAAGATGGGCTAAAGGTGGGTGTCCTTCCACTCATTGTTTTCTTTGGTGAGCAATGCTCTGCTCTCTGGCTTTACTTCCTAAGTATCATGTCAAGATGTCCTTTGCCATCTGCTGCAGCCTGACTGTGGCCCTGGAAGGATTCACAGACTCACAGAATCCCAGAATTGTTTGGGTTGGAGGGGACTTCAAAGACCATCTTGTTCCCATCCCCCTGCCGGGGACAGGGACACCTTCCACTAGACCAGGTTGCTCCAAGCCCTGTCCAACACTTATAGGGGTGGGACATCTCTTTCTTGATAGAAACCCAGAAAGATTTCTCTCCCTTCCCGCTACAAGGCATTCCCATTCTTGCTGACAGCAGGCAGCTTTGTGTTTTCCATTCTATTCCAGGGATGGAGATGATGTGGGCACTTCCTTACAGTGCAACTCTTCTTCTTTTCCCAGATGAATGAGAGAAAAATGCCAAAAGCAAGGGAAAAATCTTCAAAGGATCTTTCAGGCAGGGATAATATGAAGAGTTCTTTTTCAAATTAGTGCTTAAAGTCAAGCACAGACTTCATACAGAATTATAGGATTGTTTAGGTTGGAAAAGACCTCTAAAATCATGAATTCCAACCTTGAACCCATCACCACCACCACATATCTATATCCTGTAGATATATTCTATATCCTTTGGAACATATGCTATGTTCCTAAAGAACACTGAAGAGTAATTCCAGCTGTGGGATCCAGATGATATTGTAGGACTTCTGAGGTTTCATGCTCAAGCATTGATCAAAAGTTTTTTCATTAAGAACAGAAAGAGAGAGCTTGGAGGTTGAACTAACATTTATTTTAATTGATCTTTGAAAAAATATCAGGTCTTTGTGGGGAGTATGTTGAAAATGCTTATCTCAGTTTCAGTTTGGATTGCTTTTTTCCCCTTTTTTTCTCAAAGAATGGGTCTCTGCCCTTTACCTTGTAGTTGACAAGCATGCAAGGAGTCGTGTTTGAAAAGAAAGGTCTAGTCCACAAACTAATTATTAACAAAGCCGAAGATATTCATGCTGGGAAGTACAGGTTTGAAGGTGGAGATGTGAAAACCGAAGCTTCAGTTTTTGTTGAAGGTGAGTCTATTCAAACCACCAATGCAGCACGTGAGCCTTGCTGGTCTTTAAATATCATATATTTTATCAGAGACCAGTAGTTGGTTATGGATAACTTTATTATAAAGAATTCCAAGATAACTGAGAGATGGTTTTTGTACAGGTTGGTGCACTTTGCATTCACAAATTTAACTAGGGAGCCTTCCCACAGATCTTCTATTGGTAACTCAAAGATTTTGGGGTGCACATAACACTTTATCAGAGCAGGTTCTTCATTCTTTGTGTTCAGTGTGTTGCTAATGAGAAACCTTCTCCAGTGGAAGGACAGTGTAGTACCACAAAACCTTGTGATAATTATCCCATAGCAAAGTACAAGTTTGTAAATCCCTGAGCATGAAACGAGCAGAGGTCCAAGTGTTGTGGGATTCTAAGAGTTACTGGCAGCATCCTGAGGGGAGCCCTTCCCTCCAAGCTTTGTCCCCCTTGAATTGTGGTTTTTAATGACTTTGTATTGCCTGATTAGACCCTCCACAGGTTGACAAACTTCTCCTCAAAAACTTGACCAGTGTTCCCACGGTGGCCAAGGCTGGGCAGCCAGTGAAGCTCAGGATCCCCTTTGAGGGCCGTCTGCCCATCAGGGCCACGTGGCTCAAGGACAAGATGGAGCTGGCGGATGACACCAGGATCCGTGTGGATAAAACAGACACCCACACCATGCTGTCCATCCCCAGCTGCGAGAGGAAGGACGGTGGGGATTACAAGGTCAGGCTGAAGAATGACAGTGGAGTCCTGGAGATCAACTTAAAGCTCATGGTCATAGGTAAGAGCCCCATAAATCCACTGTTGAGCTTAGTCAGGAACCCATTGACACTGGTGACAATCTTATTTGGAGCTACAGGGTATTCCAAGAGGAACAACACTGTATTTTGCCACTAAATCAGGATACAAGTAAAGATTTCCTGACATGCTTCTTGCCCTTTAGTACAAGGTGGCACAAGGCTAGTTCGGTTTTTCACAGCCTCAGCAGATGAATTTTGAACGTTGGGAGATTGTGGGAGATGGGACTATGCTCAACATGCAAATCTGAAATGGGGTATCAAGGCCAAATTCAGCCCTACCATAAATGCCTGGGTCCTTTTGGGAGACCAGAAATGATGTTCTTCCTGTATTATCAAGCTGACTTGGCACAGTACTTATGGGAACAGTTGGCCCAGAGAGAGCAAGGGCCTGGTTGCCCCTTTCTATCAAAGTTAGAAGAGTGGAAATCTGGAAGAGGCAATTTCAGTGCCCAGCCCTCATTCTGCAGCTGTGCAGACTTCTATCAGGGACAGTGTCCCAGCTCGTGAGCTGCTCCAAACCCAGGAGCACATCTGGGTCTGGACCCAACTCATCATCTCTCTGTCCATCTTTCCAGACAAGCCACAACCACCAGCAGGACCCATCAAAATTGTTGAGAGCTCTGCAAACGACATCACCATCCAGTGGAAACCCCCAAAGGATGACGGGGGCAAACCAGTGCAAAGGTACATCGTGGAGAGGCAGCAGGTGGGCAAGAACAACTGGGAGACTTTGGGAGAAACCCCCAGGAGCTGCACCACCTTCACTACTAACAAAGTGGAAGAAGATACAAGCTACTACTTCAGGGTGAGAGCCGTGAATGTGGAGGGAACGAGTGATGCCCTGGAGTCGGGTGAAGTGAAGGCAGTTGGTAAAGGTAAGGAGAACTTTTTATAGTTCATAATTCAGTTTGGGAAATCTATTATCAAGGCTGACATCAAAGAAAACTCGCTGCGTTTTTGATGTTGCTACAGAACTAAACTTCAATGGTCGCTGTGAAGTCTTCACACAAATCCGTGGAGGCTGCACAGCAAGACCAGCAGTTTATTGCAGGTTCTGGTGATGCTGAGGTGGAGTTGCCTTCTTGGCAATGCTCCATTCTGAATTGGAAATAAATTTCAGAGGGGAAATGCAAAATGCATCCAGATCAAAGGAAAAATTTCCCAGTGTGGCTAGAAAGGGAACATGTGAGGCCTTTTCTTAACTTCATGGGCAAAGCAGTGTCTCCGTAGGTGCAGCATTTTTCAGCATGACCACTCCAATTCCCTTGATTTCCAAACAACTGAATGTGTTTTTTGTCCTTCAGTGAGTTCAAATACTAGAACAGTTTAGCCATGAGCACAAATGCAGTACTAGAGAGAGCAATGCTATATTCTGGTTCTTTCTACATTGATTATGTATTTTGAAAGCTTTAGCAGAGTGTTAAAAAATCCATACTTGTACCAGTTTTTGTCATTAAAAGCAAGAATGATGCTGACTGTTCCTTCTATGTAAGAAGGACACACCTCACTCTGTTGGCTGACAGTGGAATTGCCAGTCCTGATGACAGAAGGTCTTTTGTGAATTCAAAACTCAGGAACAAGGTCCATGCTGGATCCATGTTTTCAAAGAACATCCATGTGAATACCTTGGGGAAACTGAAGAAGAAATGACACAGAACGCTATCTTATCTTGCAATAAAAATACACCTGTTAATAATAGAACTCTAATCTCTTTCTAGCTTGCCCTGGTGCCCCAGATCCCCCTGAGATTGTCAGTGCCAGCAGGGACACCATCACAATATCCTGGAAAGCACCTCGTAAAACTGGCACTTCCCAAATTGTGGGATATATAGTTCAGAAACGCAAGAAGGGCACCATGACCTGGCTGCCAGTCACCAATGGACCTGTAAAAGGTGGGTATCCCGAATCCTGGAACAGTCTGGAAGACTTGACAAGGCAAAAAGTTCCTCTGGGTTCAGGAATGGCTTAGGATCTCACACCTTTTCACATTGGTGCTTTTCCTCTGGAATTCCTGAGCTGCTGACTGGCCCCATCACAGCCATTTTAGCCTGTCTGAAGTTTTACCTTCTATTTTTCTCAGCTCTGGCATGTACGTTTTCTCACAACTCCATTTTTCTCCCAGCTAAGGTTTCATGGCTGTGCCACAGCAAAGCCAGCTCTTGGTTTATACACAGCTGAGCCTGGGGGGAGGATTATGGTCTTTTCTAGGTTGTGTGGAGGCACCTGGAGAAGAGCACAGAGAAGTTCATGCTGCATCCTGGGATGTAGTTCCTCTGATGTCTCCATTTTCTGGAACTAAAGCCTTCACTTCACATGCAGAACTACTGTCCTTAGTCCTACAGACAGGACGTTATAAATGCAAGGGATATAAAGAAACCCAAGTGATGTGTATGAGCTCCAGAGTGTGCTTTGACTATAGCAGCATCTTCTACTGGGGCAAATTAGGACTTCTCAGGTAAAGAAGGGTTTAGGATCATCCCCTGAAGAAAAGCAGGATGCATCCTGTATCTCTAACTTATTACCTCTCAACAGCACTGCTGAGGCTGCGCCCTGAGTGCTGTGCCCAGTTCTGTACCACTTAATTCAAGAAAGACATTGAGGGGCTGGAGCATACCCAGGGAAGAGAACAGAGCTGTGGGTCTGGAGCACCAGGAGCTGCTCAGGGAGCTGGGGGTGCTTAGCCTGGAGAAAAGGAGGCTCAGGGGGGACCTTCTGGTTCTGCAACTCCCTGAGAGGAGGGGGATGCAGGGGAGGGGGTTGGGGGGTGGTGTGTCAGTCTCTGCTCCCAGGGAACAAGGGACAGGAAACCTCAAGTTGTGCCAGGGGAGGGTCAGTTTGGACATTGGAAGGAATTTTTTCTTGGAAAGGGTAGTCAGACCTTGGATGGGGCTGCCCAGAGATGTGGTGGAGTCCCCATCCCTGGAGATGTCCAAGGATGTGGCACTCAGTGCTCTGGGCTTGGTGACAAAGTGGGGATTGGGCACAGGGGGAACTTGGTGATCTCAGAGGTCTTTTCCACCCTAAATGATTCTGTGATTCTGTGATTCGAGTGCTGTTTGATTTTGAAGGGAATACAATGAACACATCCCAGAAGTACCCATGCCCTTGGATGGGAAAGGGCAGTGGAATCAATGATAGCATTTATAGCTCCTGAGAATTATTCAGTCCATAATTCTACCTGGAGTAAGGTATAGCATTGTTGTCCCCCCTTTCCTGCTGGGGAACAGATCACCTGAGACAACACACTCCTTTCCCTCCTGCAGACAAGAAGCTGAAGGTGACCAACCTCAAGAAGGGTCTGCAGTATGAATTTCGGGTGGCAGCTGTCAATGCTGCTGGCACAGGAGATGCCAGTGAACCCTCACAGCCCGTCTTTGCCCGGGATCCCATGAGTAAGTGCTCTGTCCTTCTGGTTTTGGGGTAGCTGAATGTAGACCGGGGGTGTTAGTGGAGAGCAGATATTCCTAAATGTTCTGTAAAAGTGTGTGAAGACAAAGATCAAATAACTGGGGAATGTTTCATGGTTGAGAATCAGCTTGAGGAAGGAGTGGAAGGATGTCCTGTGGGATGTCCAAGGGAAGGTGTGTCAGACTCCCTGTGTGGGGTTATGTGCAGTGTGGAGAAGGACTCAGGATGGGCTGCAGACCGTGTTGGGGGTGCTGTGGTTTGTACTGCAGGTCTGGCAGGAGCAAAGATCCACCTTTGAAGAACTGGGACAAGGCATGGGCAAGACAGCAGAGTGGATATCCAGTGCTCTCCGAGAATGCTGGGGAATCTCAGGAAGTGACTGCAAAGATGGAACAGAAATCCCAGAAAAAGTACTTTAAACAAAATTTCTTTTTTCAGAATCCCCAGGTCAAGTGCAGGGGCTCAAGGTGAGCAGCTGTGACAGCACCAGCGTCACCTTGACGTGGAACAGACCTGAAGCCAAAGACGGGAATGAAGTGAAAGGCTACGAGGTGGAGGTGAGGCCTTCCCACAGCTCCAGCTGGACCAGATGCCTCACCCTTCCTGCAGAGGCCACCATGGGCACAGTCAAGGGCCTCCAGCCCAAGGAGAAGTATTTGCTGCGTGTGAGGGCCCTCAATGACAGCAGCCCAGGAGAGGCCACAGAGCTCGAGGTCTTTACGGAGGCTGCTGCCCCCGTGGGTAAGTCAGTGGCTCCTTTCAGAGGGAACAGGAGCAGCAGGGGCTGGAGGACACTGGGATGAGCTTCTTTCACGTCCCAGACCAACAGAACAATGATGAGTACTCTACAGCTCCTCTGCACTCTGATGTTATCTGGTCACCAGAAAATTCTGAATATTTAATTGATATTAGGCATGCAGTGCATAGTGTTCAGCTCATGTTAGAGACTCATCAGGATAAAAGAACCCCCAAAACTCTATTTTCTCTTTGCATTTATATTTTGCATCCTGTGCAGGACCCTACCACAGTCACCAGACAGAAACCCCACATCCCTTACCCCTACCCACCTCTTTTAAGGCAAAATAGAGTTTTCAGTCTATTTTCATACAGTTTTGTAGAATAAGCATTTTATTTCATTCTCTTAAATCCCAATTTTTAGGTTGGTTTTTGGATACTTTATTTTACTTTTTAATTGTCTAGTTTGAAAATTTTTTACAATTTCCACTTTTCCGCCTTGATTTACAATCTGTAGCTCTGCTTTTTTTAACTGCTACTTGGGAATGTTGCAGAATTACAGAAGTAAGAGATAATTCTGTGAGGGATTCATCTTCCTTAACTTGGGACCTAAGGGAAGTTGTCTACTTTTGAGCCGTGCCTGGAAACTCCTTTTGTAATCAATCAGTACATAAAATAAGTCCATCTGGGAAGCAGGTTTTTCAGTTTTGTAGTGGAAACACTAAATACAATTTACCACTACTGTATCTGGCATTTTTTAAAAAAATACTAAATACAACAGGATATTATATTGGTTAAAAAAGGAATATATTTTGAATACTAAAAGAATATTATTTGAAATAAACTCTGGCTGGTTTTCTGTATTGCAAGTGTATTTTGTAAGTGTCCACTGGAATTTCCTTTTCTCCAGACACCATTTAAACACAAAAGATCTTCCCTGTGATGGGGGAAAGTGTGTCAAAGAGCCAATTACTCACATGAGTACAGAGATTGTTGTGAATGTATTTTTATGTCATTTCCCCTTCTTTGCTCACAGTGATAAATAAATAGTAATGGAATTTGAAAGGTGTAAAGTCTAGGGGTGAATCAGGGAGCTGCTTTTTCCATGTGAGTTCCTCACCAGCCTCAGCCCTGCTGTGGGGAAGGCACTGGGGTATCCAGCACCTGGGACTGTCACCAATGTACAACTATTTCATGTAATCCCTGTGTTTACCAGTTCCTCCCAGATTACTAATCGATGACACAGTGAAAAACCTCCTGGTCATAAAAGCAGGGAACACCATCCAGGTGAATATTCCCTTTGAGGTACGTATTCCACGGGTTTGTACAATTCCCTGCATGTTTCTGTGCTGTAAGTCAGTAGCAGACATGAAAACTGAGCCACTGTTTTCTTGCCATGCTATTTAGTTTACAAGACACTGGGCAAATCCTTTGGCTGCCTGTGCTGTGTGTACTTTCTGGGTGAGGAGAACAGCAGCAGAAATTCATCTGTCACTTGCTGGCATCAGTGTATTATGAGATTATGGGCATTCACTAACTGCTTCTAACAAGGCACAAAGCTGTCCATCCAACCTTATCAACATTATCATCATCTGCTACTGCTCTGGCAGACTTAAAAAATCATTAATTTTTTTATATTATATATTTATATTTACTATTTAGATTAGATACTATATTTATATAACAGAACAAATTATATGAATTTTAATAGTATATAAAATTATATTAAAATAATATTATAAAATATAAATATTAAAGAAACAATATATATTCTATAAATAAAAAGACAATTAAAATTTAAAAATTTCCCTCTGACTCTCTCAAAAGGGTCTGGGGTTGCTTTTCTAGCAACACCTTGTTGACTGTGTTTGTCTCACTAAGCAGCAGAATTTAAGCTCTATGGCTTGAGAAACAGGCAGGCACTGACAGAAATCCGGGGGCTTTGGAATCAGTTTGGAACAACAAAGGTTTCTATTCATAGAAAAGGTGGTCAGGCATTGGAAGGGGCTGCCCCGGTGGTGGTGGAGTCCCCATCTCTGGAAGTGGCACTCCGTGCTCTGGGCTGGGATCAGTCACAGGCCAGACTTGGTGATCTCAGAGGTCTTTTCCAAACTTAACAATCCTGTGATTCTGTAAAGTCTGGGATATCAAGGGGAGGTGGATGAAGATCAAGTGTGATGTTCGATGACCTTTCTCCTGATCTCTGGGAGAACTGAGACCAAAGATGGTACAAGGGGAGTAAAGAATTTGAGGATGCTTTTTCTTTCCAAACCCAATAGATCTTTTTTAAAAAGTAGAAAATAATAATTCCTGATGGCATCTGTTCATGATACAGAATACTTTGGCTGCCATAGTTCTGAACACTTGACTGCAAAAACGTCCTTAAAGACACTGAGAAAGAAAACAGTTACAAAGGAAGTTCAGAGCACATTAGGGCTCTTATATCCATCTTGGATCCATATTTCTAGATATGACTTCACTGTGTCATTCAGGCACATATTTGTGTTGAGATAATGAAACTACAGATGTAAGGACACAATCTGGAGGTGAAACAAGTGGTCTGTGGCTCATGCTGTTCTTTCCAGGGATCTCCAGACCCGGTGGTGATCTGGTTAAAGGATGGGCTCCCTCTTCCCAACCGGGCTGCCATAAAAACCGAGGACGGAACCACCCAGCTGCTGATCGGGGCAGCCGAGCTCGGCGACAGCGGCACCTACAGCGTGGAGCTGCAGAATGGGCTGGGCAAGAGACAGACCTTCAGCTTCCAGGTCCAAATTACAGGTAACTCACCGCCATCCGTGTGTACCAGCCACTCCCAGTGTCAATCCATGCTGGGGGATTAAGGGATTGAGAGCAGCCCTGAGGGGAAGGACTTGAGTGTTGGTGGGGGAGAGGCTGGGCATGACCCAGCCCAGAAACCTGCCCTGGGCTGATCTCACAGTGAGGGACGGGATTCCGCCCCTTTGCCCTCCTCAGGTGAGACCCCACCTGCAGAGCTGCCTCCAGCTCAGGGGGCCCCTCTAGACCTGCTGGAGTGAGTCCTGAGGAGGCCACGGAGATGTTCTGAGGGCTGGAGCCCCTTTGCTCTGGAGCCAGACTGGGAGAGCTGGTGGTGGTCACCTGGAGAAGAGAGGGCTCCAGGGAGACCTTGGAGCCCCTTCCAGTGGCTAAAGGGGCTCCGGGAGAGCTGGAGAGGGACTTGGGACAAGGGATGGAGTGACAGGACAAGGGGGAATGGCTTCACATCAACAGAGAGATGGGATATTGGGCAGAAATTCTTTCCTGTAGAGGTGGTGAGGCCCTGGCACAGGTTGCCCAGAGCAGCTGTGGCTGCCCCATCCCTGGAAGTGTTCAGGGCCAGGTTGGAGCAACCTGGTCTAGTGGAAGGTGTCCCTGCCTATGAGATAAGCTTTAAAGTCCCTTCAACCCAAACCAGTCTGTGATTCTGTGATTTACTGAGAATAGGCAGCAGGCAACAAGCTGAGTTTGGCAGGTGAGCTGTGATGCAGTTTGGCCATTCAGGCACAGGGAGAACAGGGTACAGTTTTCCATGGAATTCAATCTAGTCACTTCATGATATCATTTTTCTGCAGGACAGAGCAATCCACTGATTAAAGCTGTACTTTCAGAGTGACTCTGCTGAAAAGGGCCAGTCCAGGTCCCACAAACAGACACTGCAAACCCCAGGAGCAGTTCATGCTCTCTGGAAGAGCCTGAGGGGAGTCAGCACAGGCTGTAGGACACTGAACCCCAGCTGGAACATCTCTCTGAGCTGTGTCCCCAGGAGGGGAAGCAGTTCAGCTCTGTCACCCTCCTCTCCTCTTTGCAAGAAGGGCAGGAGGCCCAGCAATGCAGGTGTTCTGCAGCAGCAGCTCAGTTCATAGCAAAAGTGTTTGTGTGGCTGGAGAAGGAATCAAATTTGCCCCTTTCAATGATCAGGATCTTTACTGAGCCCCCATGGGATAGACTCCAACTTTTTAGGGTTCTGTACTGTGCCACTGTCCCTACACCTGTGACATTATTTGCCCTCAACTCACAGACATCCCACAGCCTCCTGGACCACTAAGGTTGGAAGAAAATGTACTCAACACAGTGACAGTGACCTGGGAACCATCAGCATCCGAGAAGTGGGAAAAGAACCTCTACTACACCGTCCTAAAACGGGAATCCCAGAAGGGTGTGTGGCATGTGGTGGGGGACCTGCTCTACAACAACAAGTTCACGTTCACCAGTGTGATCCCAGGCAGGGATTATTACTTTAGGGTGGTGGCAAAGAACAGCCTGGGAGCCAGTGCTCCATCTGAAACTGTGCAGCCTTGGAGGATTCGAAAAACAAAGGGTAAACCATTTTTTTCTGATATTTCTCTGTGTGTGTTGTTATGCTTTGTTTCTTTTATTGTTTCTAACACCCCATACTGAAATGGCTCTCTCCTCCTAGGAATGTTTAGTTGCCCAGAACAAGAATGCCTAGAGATACCCTGAGGAATTCCAGTTTTGTCCTTTCTGTAGGGACATTGTGCTGAGAGTTCCTTCATTCCCAGCCCTTATATTGTGCAATTTGCCACAAAATGAATTCCTGGAAAAATGTATTAAGTTTTGCAGAAACGAAAGTTTCTGGCTCCAAAGTTAAATCCAGGGTAATGTGAGAAGTTGTACAGGTTACAATCTGTGGGTGCACAGGATCTCTAGGAATCACAGTGCAGAATTTCAGACTCTCCAAGTGTCTGACTGAAAACCAACCCTGCAAACTTCACTGCTGGGAGCTGGATCTGAGTTTGTTTATGTGTTGCTGTTTGTTTTTTACAGCTGAAATCCGAGTCATACCCCAGAAATACAGGGGAGTCAATCAAAACCAGCACCCAAGATTCCTTGTCCCGCTGAAGCCCCACGTGGTGGTGACAGGGAGTGAGTGTCACATGAGCTGTGCAGTTGGGGGCCACCCGCCCCCAAAAATCACCTGGTACAAAGACAGTAGAGACCTCTCCAATGATCCAAACTATTTCTGCACAAACGACTTTGGAGTTTGCTCCCTGGTCATCCTGGGGGTCACCAAACAGGATGCAGGAGAATATATGGTAGAAGCCTCCAATGAACTGGGTTGTGTCTCCAGCAGAGCCTTCCTCGCCATCAAAGGTAAAATCTGCAGTGCTCTTCCTTCCCTAGGGGATGCCACGGTGTGTCACTGCTGCCAAGGGCCTTAAAAATGGTCTCATGCAGTTCTACCTGCTGACAAGTGCAGTCTCCTACTTTATTTAACTTCTGATTATCTTTTTTAGTGATCAAGTATGGAACAGAACTAGAAATTAAAAGGCAGATGTGAACAAAACCACTCGGTTTCTACATAAGACAGAGGTTTAGGTTGACTCTGATCATATTTTTTAGAAAGAACAATCCCATTTTCATTGGATAAGATAATATCTTGGTTGGGTCTATCTCCAGTGCAGGAGCTGCAGAATAAAGATGCTGCAGATGTGCAAGCTGAGGTGGAGCAGGAAGGGAACAGTGAAGGTTTAGTGGCCAAAGACAATGGGAAGGGAGGAAAGAGAGGGATGTGGTGATGGCCACTGAGGTCCTGATGTGAATGGAGGAGAAGCGGGATTGACTAAGCATGGATAAACTTGTGCCTAAATATTACTGGTGCTTGTACTCAGTGAAATATCCTTTACTTTGAGTCAAATATTTTCCTTTTAATGCAAAACACCACAATGGGATGACAGTAGTGGAGAAATGGGTCAGTTAAATCCCCAGATTTCACAGATTTCACAGAATATTCTCAGTTGGAAGGGACCCATAAGGACCCTGTCATCCTTTTGCAGACATTGGTCTTTTTGGCCCTGTAAATTTTCAGCTCCCCCTTTCCAGGGTGCCTTTCAGACTATTTATCATCTCCTGCATTACAATACTGAGCCAATTCTCTTTCTCTTATTTTCAGACTCCACCCTGTAGCTTGAGCCTCCTGACAACATCCCTGCACTGCTCTGTGTATGAGAAGGTTTTAGAGAGGACAGGTCCATACTAAACCTGTGCATTTATTTTCAGATGTTCATTGTAACCTGAGGGGTTCATTTTTCACATCCATTTTGAACACGATGCTGATTTTAGTCAAAATCAGGGGGGAAATGCTTTAAGAAAATTGTATTTCTGTAATGACCATGGCTTTCCACTAGACCTTTAAAACACACATTAGAAGCTTTGCGAACACAGAAGACGAGAGGAAAAGTAGTTGGCCAAAATGAAACTTTCCATGGAGAGCACAGGCAGGAGAGACCATCCCACCACACCCCTCACCTGCTGTCGGGCTGCAACAGGGATATTTCTGGCCACCAGAGATCTCTGAGGTTGGCCTTTCCCATGTGGTTTTCTAAGCCAAGACAATCCCTTTGGATTCCGCTGGATTCTCAACAGGTTTCCTAATCCTGGGAGAAGCAGTTCTGCATGTATTGCACTACCAGTAGCAGCTAAATATGTTTTTTTCCTTAACCTCTAAGTTGAAAGGAATGTCTGCCTGCTCATTTTAATCTGGGTAAGAGATGAATTCTCAGACCAGCCTGGCATGGAATAAGTGGCACTCAGTGAAAATGCCCTGCTGGGAAAGACTGTAAATCTGCCACCAGCTGTATCAGTGTGAGCAGAGCAGCCCTACAGCAAGTGCTCTAAGAAAGGCCGTGTCAGTCCTAAACTGCCACACCAGCGTCACCTTTGCGTCCTCACTGAGCAAAATGTTCTGGTGAGTGTAGGAAGGTATCACAGCCTGAGCACCGAAGGTACTTCTGTGACAGCATCCAGAAGACAGGAGAGAACACATCAAAGGCTCCAATTCCCTGGATCCTGACAACCAAACCCTTCCGTGGGGCTGAAATGTTCCTTTTGGTTACGTTTTGTACAATGTTGTACAGACAAGCTGTAGATTATGAAATTAAACCATAATTCAGTAAAATCTGCCATGAGTACATGTTTCTTTTGGAGGGGGCAGCCCAGCCAGCTCTTGAACGTTAGCCCCTGTCTGCTGCAGTTTTCACATATAATGGCTTTATTCAAAGAAATCAAACTCAACAGCTTGATACTGTTAAGCCCTGTAGTGTTGGGATTAGCTCTTCCATAAACACTCCACTGAAACAAGGGTTTTGTGAGCTTTAACATCTCAAGCTCCTCCTTGAGAGTTTAGGTAAAGGTTTCAAAGTTACAAAATTTAAGGAGTTGTGGTAAGTTGACCTTGGCTGGATACCAGATGCCCACCAGCCACCCTATCACTTCCCTTCCCAGCCAGACAGGGGAGAGAGTAGGGTGGAAAAAACAACTTGTGGGTTGGGATAAGGCTGTTGATTTAAAGCAAAAATAAAGCGGAAGCTTGCGCGCAAAAAGCGAAGTGAAAGATAACACAGTTTATTCTCTACTTCCCATGAGCAGCGATGGTCGGCCATTTGTGGGAAGCAGGGCTTCAGTATGCGTGATGGTTTCTCAGCAGGCGGCCACTGGAGAAAATGAACGCCTGCCTTCTTGATCCTTGCCTGAGCTTTTATACCTGAGCTGATGTCAAATGGTATGGAATATCCCTTTGGTCACTTTGGGTCAGCTGGCCTGGCTGTGTCCCCTCCCAGGACCTTGCCATCAACTGAGGAAGTTACAGTGCTGATGCTGATCAACACCCTTCTAGCTACCAATGCAAAGCACAACACTGTGAGAACTACTATGGGGAAATGAACTCCAGCTCAGCCAGACCCAATACACCCACCAACTGCATCCAACACCCAAAGGTTACAGTCTTCCTTTTGTGGGGGGAAGTGCTGTCGTTTGCTTTTAGGAGCTCTGCAGTGAAATTGGCCGTACGCCTCCCAAAATTCACTATGGAAGAAGAAGATTCCTCCCAGACAAAAGGTGCCTGCACAGAAAGCTCTTACTGGCCATGTTGTGCCCAGGTTGGCCCACAAACTGCACCAAACATCCAAAGGTTACAGGCTTTCTTTCCGGGAGAAAAGGGCTGTCATGAGCTTTTGGGGTGCTGAAATTGCCAGTTCAACTCCCAAATTTAAATACAGACAGATTCCTTCCAGACAGAAGGTGCCAAGACAGAAAACTCTTGCTGCCCATGGAGATCCCAGGCCCACCAACTGCACTTGAAAGTCAAAGGTCACAGGCTTTCTTTACTGAAGGAAAGGTCTGTGTCTCAGTTTAATGAGGGGGAAAAGTGCTTTTTTTGCTTACAGAAATCCTGCGCTGAAAGTGGAAGTCTGGCCCCCAAAATTCCGTACAGATGGAGATTCCTCCCAGACCAAAGGTGCCACAACAGAAAGCTCTCCCTGCACACAGAGTCCCTAGGGTGGCCCACCAAGTGCAGCTGAAACCCTGAAACCCAGACTTTCTTTCCTGGGGGAAAGGTCTGTCATTCGCTTTTTGGAGGCCTGTGCTGAAAGTGCCAGTCCGACTCCCAAAATTCAATACAGACGAAGATTTCTCCCAGAGGAGAAGTGCCACGAGAGAAAGCTCTCAGTCCCCATGGAGTTCCACCACTAGTCCTATCACCCAATGGTTACGGGCTTTCTTTCCAGGGTTAAGAGCTGTTGTTCGCTTTCAGGTGCCCTGCGCTGAAATTGGCTGTCTGACTGCCAACATTCAGTTCAAAGATTCCTCCCAGACCAAAGGTGCGAGGACAGAAAGGGCTTTCTGCCCATGGAGTGCCCAGGGTGGCCCACGAAGTGCACCTATCACCCAAAGGCTACAGTCTTTCTTTCATGGGGGAAAGGGGTGTCGTTCACTTTTAGGAGCCCTGGGCTGAATTTGGCAGTCTAACTCCTAAAATTCAGTATGGATAAAGATTCCTCCCAGACAAAAGGTGCCCACACAGAAAGCTCTTGCTGCCCATGGAGTGCCCAGGATGGCCCACCAACTGCCCCTAACACCCAAAGGTTACAGGCTTTCTTTCCTGGAGGAAAGGGCTGTTGTTCACTTTTTGAAAGCCTGCACTTATGTTGCTACTCCAACTCCCCAAATTGAATATGGACAAAGATTCCTGCCAGAAAGAAGGTGTCAGGATAGAAAACTCCTGCTTCTTGGGCAGAAAAGGGTGTGAGGGAATGGAGGCAAACCAGGGCCAAAGGCAGTTAAATGTCTTGGCCGAAAACAAAATGAACCACGGAGCTCTCTGTCTTTACACACACCCTCACTGAGTCCTCGCAAAAGTCCCGTGCCCTCCCAGAGAAAAACAAACCCACGTGCTCCACAGATTTCTGAAGCAATTAGTCTGGAATGTGCAGCCTCTTAACCAGCCCTTTGTGCATATGTGGCTTTGCTCAGTCCATCCCTTCCCCCCTCCCTTGCTCAAAACCTTTCTTTCCCAATGGTAAAGAGAAAAAACTCAACGCGGGGGCATTTTTTCTTTGAAACAAGAAAACCTATGACAAGTGCCAAGAGTGGCCCACCACCTGTACATGAGGTGCCAAGGGTAAGGGCTTTCTCTCCTGAGGGAAAGGGCTGTCGTTCGCTTTTCAGAGCCCTGTGCTGAAATTGTCAGTCCAACTCCCAAAATTGAATACGGACCAAGATTCCTCCCCGAAAAAATGTGCCAGGACAGAAATGTCTTGCTGCTTATGGAGTGCATAGGGTCCCTGACTTATTGGACTATCCATTAGAAGGTGGCAGACCACCTGTAAAACACAAGAAACAAAGGACGTACACAGATTCACCACAACACCTGTAAAAGACCATCTGGGGGTGTGTCCGGAGCCCCCTGGAGCCCCTCAGAGCCCCCATATGACTACAGTGACGCAGGTTATCCCCCTGCAGTCCATAGAAGACCATCGGGGTGCAAAGACACCCCCCCCCCCCACACACACCCGATGCAGGAGTAACTCACAGGACATCAGACTCGCAAGAACTGCTGTCCGAGGAGTGGACTCAAACTGATTACAAAACCTCTTCCCTGTCACCCTGCACTGCTGGGGGGAGGAGAGAGAACTTGAAGAAAGCAGGGATGGGGAGGGGGGGGAAGGTGTTGTGTTCTATTTCTTACTCTTTAAGTCTTATCTTGTTAGAAATAAAATTAAGTTCTATCCCCTTTGAGTCTGTTTTGCCTGTGAAAATTAGTTAGTAAGTGAGTCTCCCAATTCTTATCTCTACTAAGGAATTCCTCAGGTTTTTTTCCTCTCCTCTGCCAAGCGGCAGAGGGAGGGTGATTTCAGTGCTGTAGCAGCTTTTGGTGAGTATTTGAAATCTGGCCAGGGTCAAAACCACGACAACTTGTCGTATAGACGGGGGCAAATTTGAGGGCTTAGTGGACACAGGCGTGGATGTCTCTATCATAAGGGACACTGAGTGGCCATCAGACTGGCCCACTGTGTTCCCTGCTTCGACTGTCCCAGGGGCTGGAGGTATGCAGAGGCATAGGTAGAGTGCACAACTGCGCTCAGTGTTGGGGCCAGAGAGGTAGATTGTTAGAACAGCACCTTTCATTGCTCCTATCCCGTGCACTCTGGGGGGGAGAGATGTCTTAGGCCAATTCAGCACTGTTATGCAGATTGCAACCAGGGATGCTCAGGCACTTTCCCCTCCCAAACCACCGGGTCCGGTCATGATTAAAGACTTAATATCAGGACAATGGATGGGACTTGTGGATCTCATGATATGGAGAAGAGAATATGCTTCCATATCTACAGGAACAAAACTAAAATGGATTCCTTCCAGGTGTGTCAGACCTTATATCAGTTCATTTTCACAGCAGGAGCAGTTGCCAGAGATGACAACTGAAGCAGTTACAGACAAGGAGACACATAACTGATGACTACTGCCGAGATTAACCCGTGTAGCTGAAATATAGAAACCTAATAAAAATTATAAGTATGCATGAATGGAGAGAGTGAGGTGGCCACCTGCATGAATGTGAATGCCTATGGATGAATGAGAGAAAAAATTGTGTGCATGTGTGATTGTATGTGAATTTATAATCACGTTAGACCCAATGAGGCCTGAAAAAGCTACACTTATGTGACAACACTACCTCAGCCACATTGTCATATCAGGGAAAGCTCAGGACACAACACTTGTTCCCTAAAAACCCTCTCCTTGAAATAAAGTTGAGTTTTCCTGTTCCATACAGACTCTTAGAGAAGTAGAAGTCGATGTTCTCTCCGGTTATACTAAACCCCTCAGATTAATAAAGTTATTGTTCATCCCAGTCGCAGACAAACCCTTAAAAAATAAAGGTTAAGTTCCTATCAAAATAATTTCAAAAACTTTAGAAGAAAAGTCTTAGGTGAGCCTATTTATTAAAGGACCTGGATTTACAAAGGTAAAGCAGTAGGTTAAGTCACTGTGTTATAATGGAGATTGTTAAAAAATGTTTAAGAGGTTGAAAAATGCACTGTTGTATAAAATGTACTGTTCTGTAACTCATTACAGTAGTAATAAAGAAGGGGGAGATGTAGGGTTCATGTTACAGGAAGGGTGCCAGAGAGCATCCTGGGAAATTGTCGTGGGTTTGCTTTGGGCCAATTTTTTCTCACCCCCCACACAATTCCTGTAAGTTGAGAGAAGGTTTATGCAGACAAAAGAGATCTGATGCGGGGAGAATAATATTAGGCTTTATTACTAGCAAGATAAAAACTAAAGAATTATATATACTACAATTCTAACTAGGCAAAAGTGCCATGTATTCACAGAAGTAACCCTCCCCCCTTGTATCAGTTCAGGAGGAGAAGCAGTCTCTTTTCCATTTCCAGAGCTACAGGTCTTCTAAATAATTTTGCAGCACT
>JAYRBT010000075.1:368332-388033 GCA_036023395.1 Myiotriccus ornatus
TGGAACTGCAGGGAGGTCTCCCCTCAGTCTCCTCTTCTCCAGCTGAACACACCAAGTGCCCTCAGTGTCCTCACATGGCTTCAAATCGAGGCCTTTTCCCATCTTCATTGCCTCCTTTGGACACTCTCCAATGGCTTTAGATCTTCCTTAAATTGCAGTGCCCTAAACTGCCCCAGTATTGCAGGTGAGGCCGCCCCAGGTGAGAGCAGAGCAGGGACTGTGGTGTGATCACCTCCCTCTCGCTGCTCCCCTCACCAGGGGCTGCTGAGACAAGTCGGGTCACACACTGGAATATGTTGCTAAATCATTACATAAGTTGGTCTGTGAGGTTTCCTCCCCCACCAGCCGTGCAGGGATTTCACAACGCCGTGGAATCGAGGGCGTCCTCGCACCATTTACACACTTGCTTCCTTCCAAAATGTTATCCTGTCACCTCTGCACCTTTTACAGCAACAGGAACAAACTCTCCCTTCCCTAAAGGATTTGTGATCTGGTCTAGGTTTTGATGGGCTAAGGGGGGCCAAGACTCCAGGTACCATCCCGGTTGAGGTGTCTCTCTGCCTGCACTTCCCCTGGGTCCCCACCTGTGGACACCATTCACACCTCTTTGGTTCCAAACACCCCTCTGGAGTCTGTCTTGACCTGCAGTGGCCATGGGCACAAGTCCTCTCCCTGACTTTCTGTGCCATGCACTGATAATGCTCCTGGCCTGGCAGCATCACCTCTGGGGATGGTGCCCCACACCCCTGCCCTCCCTCCAACCCCTCCTGGAAGCAGCAGATGCACCTGGCAGGACCTGACTTGGCTGCATGTGCAGGGCACCACCCAGGAAAGGCTCATGCACCCCACGGGGTGCACACTTTGGTTATCTAAGGCTTTTTCGTGGCTGTGTGGGCTCTTCTCTCCTGCCTGAGAGTGGTTATTCCAACCACAGCCATCCTCAAGCACTGCCTCCATTGACAGCCAGCTCCCTATGAACTTGCCAGGCATGGGGTGGCATGAAGACTGGGGGGACTCTTCAACCCTTTACACATCCAGAAGCAAGAAAGGCTCTAGACAGGTCCTCGGATGGCCCTCAAGACCTAGAGGAATGTAGCAGGGAGATGAAATGAGAGAGAAAATGGAGGTCTGTCAGGTCTTCTGGGCACAGTCAGGCAGGATTCACTGTCACCTGGAGCCTGTTGTGGGAACACAACCCTGCTGAGGGGCTGGTGCATCCTCACAGGCAGCCAGGAGGCCCTTGAGGGGGGTCCAGCACAGGGCTGGACGTGGTGGGCAGCCCCACGACACGGACACACAGCCCAGGCCCCCGTGCTGACCTCACCAGCACTGCCCACTTTCAAGGGAAGCCTCTTGCAGCATCGCCAGGTAATTGGTCCCCGAGAACAGGCTGCACCACCAAAGGTAAGTGCCATCAGCACAAGGAGTTCCTCACTGCACCCATCCCCTCCCACGTGTCCCCTCCTGAGGATGTCACAACCTGCCCCTGAGGTGCACTGGCACCAGGGGAGTCCCTGGGACAGGGCCAGCCCCACAGATCCTGAGCTGGGATCTTCTGCAACCTCCTGGGACTGCAGAGGGGTTTGTTCCCACGTTCACTCGAACACCATCACAAACTTTGCCCGTGGGCTGCTGGGCCAGGTCTGTAGCAAGGAGGGGCTTGGCCAGCAGGGTCCCCGTGGTGAGTCTGGCTGTGCATCCCCCTCACAGAGCTGGGGTGAAGAGACAGCTGCAGGCTGAGCTTGCCCTGTCCTGGGCACTGCCCTGGCAGAGAGTACTGGGTAGAGATGGGAGGAGAGCAGCAGCTCCTCAATCCATTCAAGATCCTCAAGTGAAACAGGGAAACAAGGAGATGAAAACTGGGTGGATCGGCCAACTGGACGGCCTTCTCCTGGAGAGGAAGCAGAGATCCTTCCTTCTCCATCACCATCCTCCCCTCCCAGGGCACCTCCCTGGTGCCTGCCCTTCCCTGGCAGCTGCGTGGCCACTCCTGGGGCCTGTTTCCAGAGTGACCTGCTGACCACGTCCCTTTTTCTCTGCTGACGATCCTGCTCAGCCCTGGGAGCTGTCAGCACTTCAGGGCTGTGATGTTGTTGCTCATCGAAGGTGGGACCCGGGATGTGACTGTTTGGCAGGGGATGCCCAAGCGCAGGGAGGGGCAGCAAGGACAATCTCAGTCTTGACAGTGCTGAGTCTGGGCCTGCTGTCAGGCACCTGCAGGCTCCTGCCCAGAGCTTTAAGGGGGGTCTCCAGCCCACGGCCCACCCTGTCCTGTGTTGTGCCCCCTTGAGTGGTTTACATGTGCCATCGGCCACAAACAGGCAGGGGCTCCAGGAGAGCTGGAGAGGGACTTTGGACAAGGGGCTGGAGTGACAGACAAGTCAGAATGGCTTTCCACTGCCAGAGGGCAGGGCTAGATGGGATATTGGGAAGAAATTTCTCCCTGGGAGGGTGGTGAGGGGCTGGGATGGATTTCCCAGAGAAGATGTGGCTACCCCATCCCTGGAAGTGTCCAAGGCCAAGTTGGACAGGGCTTGGAGCAGCCTGGGCTAGTGGAAGGGATCCCTGCCCACGGCAGAGGGATAGAACGAGGTGAGCTTTGAGGTCCCTTCCAACCCAATCAATCCATTTTGTGATTCTACGGAGATGGAGTCACGCCTTCTAAGGTGCATGGGGAGAGGAGGAGAGGCAACTGGAACAAGCTGGGACATGGGAAATTCCTTAGATACATGGAAAAAAATTCACCATGAGGATAGTCAAATACTGGGGGGAGAGGCCTGAGAGGCTTTGGGGTCTCCACTGGACAAGGTCTGGAACAATTGTGTCCTGACCCAGTTCAGCAAAGCTGACCCTGCTTTGAGCAGAGGGGCAGCCCCTTCCTATCCCAAACAATTCCATGTTTCTGTTAGGGAGCACCTTAATGATGTTCCCGGGTGCTTTATCTCCATGACACAAAGCTGGGTGGAGCCTCTTGGCTGCTCTGCATAAGCCATCCTTCCCTTTCATGGAGAAACCAGGGATTTCCGTACTCTCCCCCGCTAAGCTCCCATGCCCACTGGGAGATCTCTGGGGCTTGGTGAAGTCCCTGCTTTGCCAAGGGCCAGTCCGTGACCTCCCTGGTGCTGTCGCCTTCTCGCCCTCCCCCCACAGCACCATCCCAAAAACATCTCAGTGCCACACGTGTGCAAGGAGTGGAGGGAAGGTTTTTGCTCAAGAACAAGCTGCCTACATGTCCCAGCAGGCTCCTGAGTGGCTTTGCGTGGCAGCTCCGTGTTCTCTTCTTTCAGCTGGATCTTGCTTGCCCTGCTGGATCTGAGCTCTCCATCTGTCCCGTTCTTGTGGTGCTTTCTGGCCCCACAGAAGAAAGGGAGACTTTCATGGCAGGCAGAGCAAAACTAAGGTTTGCAAAGCCAGGTTTCCTCCTGGAGGAACCTTGCCAGGCTCTGCAAAGTCTCAGCTGTGCCGGGGCCAGGCTGAGTCACTCAGAAAATGGCATTATCCCGGGAAATACAACGAATTCCCAGCACCTTTACCTCTGCCCCTTCTGTGACCACCAGCCCCGAGGAAGAATCAACCCTCGGTGCTAAAAAACCCCACAGCTGGACCCCCTGACACCAGTTTTAGGGGGCAGTTCTTCACCTCCGCAGACACTTCGAGCTCAGGAGCGCCCGACAAGTTGGAACAGCGAACCTGCAGCGCTGCGGGAGCAGCGTTGGGCCAGCGAGCCCTTTGATTGGGATCAGCCAGCTGGCAGGAATCCCAGGAACTCGCGCAAAAATGCTTTGAAGAGGCCAGATGCACAAGGCGTGTCCCCTGTGTGGGGTGCGGAGCTGTGAGTCACGGCATCGCCATGCGATGCTCGGGGTGTTGCACATGCGGCCCCGGCACCGCAGCGAATCCCCCTCGCCCTCAAATTACCGCCTGCCCGGGGATTTCAATCGGATTTTTGAACCCTCCGATCTTTATTTATTTTTTTTGCCCGTCGCACGCCCGAATTGGGTGCAGATTTTGTTTCCTTTTCAGCCTTCCCCGCTTTGCCCGTGAGCTCCAGACAGACAGGCAGACAGGGAATTTGCTCCGGGCGCTGGTGGATACACAGGCTTTGCTGCTGCGCTGGGCTCGCTGGGGATGACACTCCCCGTGCCCTGCTCAGCGACCATCCCCGACACCGAGCAGAGCAGCAGTTTGCATAAAGCTGCAATAAACTCCTGTGTTTAAGCACCTTTTGCTCTTCCAGATCCAGGTCTGGAGTCTGGTGCAGAAACCTGGGAGATTCCCTCGCTTGGGCTAGACCGGCAAACTCGCCCCAAGAAACCATTGTTTCTTGAAAGCCTCTCTTAAGCTCCCTGTCCGCAGCTCCGCAGCCCAGCTCAGCATTTCGGGCGAGTTATGAAACAGGGCAGATGCCAGAGCCAAATGACGGGCTGTGATAAACACTCGGCTCTCCCGCGCGGGGACAGGGTGAGGGCTGTTCCTCGCCCGGGGCAAAATGACATTACAGGTTTGCGAGAGCTGGGCACTTTGTTGTGCAGGAGCCATCTGATGCTGACAGCCTGTCATTGATTTGCGAAAACATCGCTTGGCATCGATAACAAGCTTTCAGGAGAAACACGTAGGACAGAGGAAAACAACACCCAGGTATTGCTTTGCTGCTCCCTACCTGGACTGGAAGCACATGGACTTATCCCCGGTCTGTGAAACGCTCAGGAGCAGCAGAAAAGGAGGGCATCCACTCCTCCCACTCTGTCTCGCTGGGCATCAGCCACCAGGTCTTGGGCAGCGCTCAGCCCTCCTCCTGGCTGGACTTGTTTGGGCACGGTTTAAAAGTGCAGGCAGGTTGGGTGATGGCACAGAGTGAAGCCTCGGCATCCCTTGGAAATGAGGGGAGAAGGGACCAAAGGCAAATACCCTCCAGTTGCTCTAGTCCTGTGTCTCCTTGACAAAAACCTGGCTTTCTGCTCTTGGGTTTCACGGGAGGAGCATTCTGGAGCATCAGGAGAGGACAGTGCACAACACTCATCTTCCTGGGGAGCCTGCCTTCTGCTTTCTGAGACTGCTCTTGTTCGTACAAAATATGAAATATGGCCCCTGTGCGGACACAGACCACCAGGGAAACATGAAACCTGATGGATGGGAATGAAATAAAGCATCTGTGAGCTGAAAGCACCAGATGTGCAGACAGCCAGGCCCTGGGTGCTGATGATTCTCACTGGAAAGAAACCACACAAGTCCTTTCTGCTACCCTTCTACCTTTCTAGCACCCTCCATCTGGCAGCACAGAGGGCTCTGCTCCTCCCAGCCCTTCTCCAGTCTGTGTGCTGGCACAAACACCCAGGATCTGGTCCTGGGGGACCCAAGAATCCTCTGCCCTGGGCACCCTCCCCTCGGCCTCCCTCCTGATGGGGTTTTTGCCTCTTCTCCCATATCAGACTCATGTGGCTTGGCAGGAGCTTTGTCAGTGCTTGCTGTGACCTGAAACGGGTCACACCAGCACCAAGGTGTTCAGTTCTCTGCAGACGAGTTGCTGCAGTGTGGCTTGGCAGAGAGAGAATTCTCTGCTCACATTCATAGCCTGGCATGTCATTTCTTGCACAGCCATTTTATCTTCCAACTCTGCTTGCTAAATGTCCTGGTTTTCTCCCTGCTACCCCAAGCTGCTTGCAAAGATTGCCCCGGCTCTGCCTGGCGTGTTTGTCCATAGGCCTGTCCCTGCAGCAGGGAGAGGTCTCACCCCCACGAGCAGCACCGTGACCCTCCTGAGGACCTCGGGCCCCTCCCTGACCCCTGCGCTGGGTGTTCTGCAGGGATCCTGCATTCCCGGGTTCAGAGGGGTGGATTTGCAGCCTGTGCAGGCAGAGGAAGAGTTCTGCAGACTGGGAGCTGCACACACTGAGCCAGGAGCACCTTGGCAGGCTGCAGGTTGGACCCCAGGCAGGGATGGGCACTGTGGGCAGCATTGCCCCTCTGACCCAAGGCCTGTGCACCCACTAGCAGGGGTGTCCCCAGGCTTTTGGCACCGAGACACCGTTTTGATCCAGTTTAGACCAAGGGAAATACCAGAACCCAGGACGTGAGGGCTGTGTGGGAGATCCTCCAGCCCTCCGGCTGCCCAAGAGCACCGTTTCCTACCCAGGCCCACAAAGCCTCACCCTCGAGCCCTCGGCAGCGACGGGCACGGCCACGTCCGTCCCCAACCCTCGCAACCTCCCAGCCTTGCCCACTCCCCTTTGGCACCCACCCACCCATTCCCCTTGCCCCGTGTTGCTCTGGCGGGGTCTGGGGGGAGGCGGTTTTGGGGTGAGGGCCCCCGGGGAGCCGCGTGCCCCGCAGCGACGGCGCGGGGGCCGTGAGGAGCCGCGGCGGGAGCGCGTGGGTGTGTGCAGGCAGGGCTGTATATCCAGTCTGGCAGAGGGTGTGCCTGCTCACAACACCGGGGAGCCGAGCTGGGAGCAGGAGCCCTGAGACACCCCGGGCCAGGGGACGTATGGCAAGGAGGGGCTCGGCAGATTAACCCCAGCACGAGCCGGTTCGCGGTCGCCCTGTGTTGTGCGCGCTCGGGTGAAGTGCAGCCCCCTGTCCCCCTGAGCCCCGCGGTCTGATCGCAGCCATGCTCCACTCTCCGCTGAAAACGGCCCTGGCGTATGAATGCTTCCAAGACCAGGCCAGTTCCACCCTGGCTCTGCCCTCGGACCACAAGCTGAAAACTAAGGGCACGGGAAAGCAGCGGGTCCAGGAGCAGGTGATGATGACGGTGAAGCGGCAGAAGCAGAAGTCGTCCGTGTCGTCGAGCGTGGGCCACTCCAACCGAGGTAAAATCCTTGGACGGCCAGGGGGTCCCCTCTGGGGACGGGGCTGATGCTCTGGGGGTGCTGTTGTGGGGTTTTGTTTGTGGGGGACAGGCCGGTTTGCTTCTCTCGCGGTCACCCCAAGCAGGGGATGCCGAGGTGTCTTGCACTGGATGGAAGAGTTAGGACAAGGCTCGGAGCTGGATGCATCGACTGTCTCCCCAGTGGAGCTGATCCCCCGGGATTGCTGCACTGCTCCACGTCCCCGAGGCACTTGGACATTTCGGTCTGGTGCTATTAACCACTTTTTCCCTGGCTCTAAAGCTGGAGTAGCTGCCTAATTTTGCAAATCCTTCCTCCACAAGTGCCTCCACGGTTGGAATTCTCCACCATCCCCTCCTGTGGATGGGCAAAGCTAGCAGAGCTGCTCCTCCACCATCCTATGGGGCTGGAACTGGCCACGCTCCGGGGCTCACTGCCTCCTGAGCGTTGGGCAGGCGAAGAGCAGGCAGCTGTGCCCGCTCACAGGGCACAAACCTCGGCTTGGGATTTGACTCTGGAGCTCCCAACACATCTGCCATTTGCGGGCTAAGAGGTGTGGGAGTCTCTGGGACACCCTGGTGTGAGTGTCAGGAAGGAGCTGAGCTGGGAGGAGAAGTGTCCCTGGTGGGGATGTTTCAAAGCCCCCTCCGTTGTGCAGAGGAGCAGGAAGGGCTGTTGGGGTCTGGGCAGCCGCTCCAGCTCCGTGCACTGAACCTGTGCCACACAAAACAAGCAGTCAGCTGAGTCCTGGAGCCAGTTTTCCTGCTGGAATACCTTCCTCTTTGGCTCAAGGCTTGGCAAATGGTTTTCTTCACCATCCTTGTGGTTTAGAGAAAGCTGGTTTGGAGGTAAAGCTGGAAGCTGCAAACTCAGGGAGTTGAGACAGCTCAGTGCAAAATCTCACGGACTTGGAGATGCTTTGGCAGCAGGAGAGAGCTCTGGCCTGGCTGAGTCCTCCAGGGAGAGGAAAGCTCAAGGCTTTGGTGGGGGACAGGCATGCTGAGGCTGAGACTGAATGTTTAGCTGAATGTTTGGAGTGAGCTGGAAAGCTGGGAGAGCTGTGCCAGGCTCTGACACTTTTTTTGGGGAACTTTGCCTTGCCTGGCAGCTTTTCCAAGCTGGACTGTGAGGCCAAATCCAGCACTGGTGAGGTGTCATGGTCCAGACACACGTTTTGGGCTGGTTTGCCATGAGAAGCCGGGTGGCACAAGGCTGCTGGGTGAAGTGTGGAGGTGGGTGCTCCTCTGGGAGTCATCCTGGCTCTAGGCATTGGAATTGCTGGGATGGGGGGAATAGAGCAGGCTCCCGGTGGAGGGCACGTGTGCCGTGTCCTGTGGGGGGAAAAAAATCTCTGCTTTCTGGTTTTTTGTGGACAAAGACTCCAAGGGCTGAGGGGGGGCTGGGGCAAGGAGAGCTTTCTTCTGCCACCCAAGCCACAAATCTCCTCCCACCTCCAGAGGGTTTGTCGTTTAAGGTGTTACGGTGGCAGCGCTGACAAAATAAAATACACGCCAGAATGAGATGAGGGGCTCTGGATGGGCATCAGGGCACTGCCAGCCTCCCTCTCCAGTGGAGGGGCATTTCAAGGGCAAGTGGGCAAAGGAATATCTCCCACTGCTGCCCATAGGCAGGATGGAAGGATGGCAGCATGGGATTACATTTGGAGAGGAGCCCAGGCGAAACCCATGGGACAGGGCAAAAGAAAAACAGCGCATTCCCAAGCCTGACAAGCCAAACCGCTCCTCCAGCCACTTTTGGGAATGTCTGGGGAATGGGAACTGCGTGGAGATGTGCAGCTCTGGTTTCTGTGTGCCAGGGAAGCGGAGTCTCATCCTGCTCCCAGGAGCTGCCTCCACACATGGGGGCGAGGCCGTCCCACTCCCACCACGGGGGGATTGGCCAGCACGAAGGTGCTGGTGGCTGATTCACTCCAGCAATTGCTCTGTCAGTGAATTTCCGGATGGAATCCCAGCAGGGCGAGAAGTTGCCGTTCATTCTCAGGTTTTTCTCCTGGTTGGTGCCTGAGCTGGTCAAACTAAACTTTCAGGTGTTGGTTTTCACTGCTGTTGGCCAAAGATTAGCTGGGCAGGCCTGAGGAGGAAAATGAATGCTTCCTACAAACAGGCTACATGGGTCTGTCAGACATGGATCCTGCCTGTCCCAGCGCTCCCCCAGCACCAGCCACCTGGGATTTCTCAGAGATGCTCCTCAAAGGCAGTTCCAAGCCGAGGTATTCCCAAAGCCCCTTCCTTAATGTCCACATGCTTTGTTCCCCCTGCTCCCAGACAGTTCCCTGCGTGTGTCTGGGCAGGTGTTGGTCCAGGTCCAGGTGTCTGTTGCTGCATTTTGATCCGTGTTTTTAGCCAGGGCTGAAGCACAGGCCAGAGCTTCCCCCAGCTTCAGGAGCCTTGTGTGTGTAGGATGGGAAGCATGGACATGGAACCCTCTTGCATGTAGCAGGGATGGGTGGTGGTGCATCCCATAATTGGAGCTCCCTAGGAGGGTCAACACACGCTCCCTCAGTATCCTGCTGATTGATGGATGCAGTAAAATGAGTCGGTTGTTTGGAGTCCAGCAGGTCACGGTGTTGTGGCCACCCTCTGAAGATCTGGTGTCACCCAGCATGTGGCACAAGTCACAGCAGGGCAAGGTGATCAATCTGGGCTCAAAATGGTGTGCACTGGGGTAGGGCAGTGAGCAGAAACCAGCTGCCTGCACACACAGTGGGGCCTTGTCTCAGCACAGCAGCTACTGGTGTTCCCAAGGATGAATGCAGAGTCTGGGGGGTCTGTTGGCTCTTTGGGGTCTGCCCTTCTTGGGTTTTGGACCAGTGGGGTGTGTTCTCCTCGGGTTTTGGGTCTGTGGGATCTGCCCTAGGGCATATCTGTCCTTCCCCCCATGGGAATACCTGACTGGATGGCTCCCACTGAATTTGTGAGTAATGCAAATTTACAGGGAAAATGAATTTCAATGGCACAGCAGCAGAAAAGGTCAGGCCGAGCTGAGCCAGCTCCTCATGCCCAGCAGTGCTGGTCTGCAAAGTCCTCTGGCTAAAGAGAGGTTCTGCCAGTGACTTGTCACTGAGGAAACCCAGCCAAGGACTGTCATATCCAAGTGTCTCACGGCTGAGCTGGGATTGAGAGGATTCCTGTGCTGGCTGTGGCTGAGAGGGGAGAAATCCCACTGAGCTCTGATGGGATCCCACCTGGTTTTGATGGGGGTCATTACGCTGATGTGAAGGGAGGAGGAAATTTTGGGGAGGGCAAGTCTTTTGTAGACTTCTGTCCCCTTCGCCCAGCACGATTCAGTGAAAGCCTCCCGCTCTTCCACAAACCTCAGATTACTGGGGTAGAAAAAAGTACCAAAACCCTTCAGCTCTTAGGCCAGAAGGCAGAAATGAAGTTTGGTCATTCCTGCAAGAATCTCAGCGTCTGGGATTTCACTACCACCTCTCTCCTAGAAGGCATCCAGGCTTTGCTTTGTGCCTCCCACAGGCCCTCTTGTCTTACTATGTTTTTCCTATGTTTAATCATCCTTATTGTTTGAAAGCCGTGCATAGTTTATGATTTAACTTGTCTAGCCTGCACTACCAGTGCCTGGTTCTTGTCTTGTCTTTTCCCTGCCACAGATTAATATTTATTAACATGCATCCTTTTCCACAATGCTCCACGCTGGCTTTGCTGTGTCCAGTTGAAGCCTCTGCTGTCCTGCTGCTCTTTTGAACCCAGTTCTTCTCCTTGCCATCTGCTCTCAGCTTCAAGAGGAAAGCTGCCTTTGGAGAAAGTAAAGAACTCATCAAGAACACGCATATTGCTTTAGGTGAAAGTCTGTTTGCTCTGCAATGATCCATAATAGGGATAGAGAGGAGGATGAGGGCAAGGGGAGAATGCAGTGGGGCCCACAGGAGTGCGAAGTGCAAGATATTGCAATTCTTACGTGGTTTAATTAGATTTTACCCTCATGGATTGTCCCCCTGAAGGTCAATAAGATTTTCAATTGACCCAGTTTTGAAGGAAATGCCTTGGGGGGAATGATAACCCGGGGAGGGGGGAGAGCCTGAGCCCCCTCAGGGGGTTTCTGTCCACAGTGTGGTCCCTGGGAGGCTGAGCTTCATCTGAGTGATTTGAACCACAACTTTTCTGCCTCTGCTCCATCTGTTGAGTGGTTCTTTGTCATGAGGAGCAGCTGAGGGAGCTGGGGGGGCTCAGCCTGGGGAAAAAGAGGCTCAGGGGGGACCTTCTGGCTCTCTCCAATTCCCCATAGAAGGGTGGAGCCAGGTGAGGGTTGGACTCTGCTCCCAGGGAACAAGGGACAGGACAAGAGGAAACAGCCTCAAGTTGTGCCAGGGAAGGTTTAGGTTGGATATTTGGGAGGAATTTCTTCCTGGAAAGGATGGTCAGGCACTGGCCCAGGCTGCCCAGGGCAGTGGTGGAGTCACCATCCCTGGAAGTGTTCAAAGGGCCTGTGGATGTGGCACCTGGGGACACAGGTTAATGGTGACCATGGCAGTGAGATCTTAGAGGGCTCTTCCAACCTGAAAGATTCTGTGATTCTCTGTTATCTACTGCTAATATCTGGATTTAATTGGCTCTGTGTTTGTCCAAGTGCACGTGGGGCACTTCAGAGACCCAACCAGCTGCTTGGATGACAACAAATGGGACACAGATGTGTGTGGACATAGCTAGAAAAAATCACCAAGGAGTCACCTCCCCCAAAGAGCATTTCCACACCCTGCCAAAAATGGGTGGGGTTTTTTTTGAGATTGTCTGGTTTTATCCCAGATTCTGAGGACCTGTGACCAGCTTGAGGTGGTTGAAAAGAGGAATGTCCTTCCTCTCCCTGGGTGCTGATCACACATCCAAGCTGGTTCTTAAGAAGAACCCGGCAAAGAAGTGTCTAAACTTTCAGAAACAAACAAAGGTGATGTTTTCTTTAGCCACCTCCATCAGAAAATCCCCAGGTCCTTCCTGCCCTTCGGACTGAGCTCTCCAAGCAATAAAATCACAGTTGTGTGGTGGCAGGAGAAGCATCTTCTCCAACCAGCAAGGTGACTTCAAAATGCCTTGAACATTTGAGGTTCTATATAATTATGTATTTATAAGCTCTTATATGCAAGTTCTTCGAGGTGAAGGCAACTCTTCCACAACTGAAGGACATAAACTTGCAGGAACTGCCCAATCTCTTGAATTTGGCTGTGTAGCAGTGAATTTATCCAAGGAAATTAGAGATGTGCCTAAACTGGCTTATTTTTTGGTGTCTCCTTGCTCAGATCCAAAGTCCTTGAGTCTTGAATGCAGTGCATGGCAAGAACGGATCCTGAAAGGACAAGCTTGGTCCCCAGGGAGGACTGGGCAGATGGACCTGCAAGTCATGCCCAAAAACCCTTTCCTGCACCTGCTCCCTCACTGTGTCAGGAAAATGCTCCCAGGTGCTCCCCCCTGCAGTTACGTGATGTTTACAGAGAACAAGAGGTTGATTCAAAGAAAGAATTCCCAGGAAATTACCATGGGATGGCTTGATCTTTGTGCTCAGAATGATGGTTATTAGGTAACTCTGGCCCAAACTTGCCATTTCCAGCCTTTCCTTTCTGCTGCTGAGGCCCAGCACTAATTCCTGATCCGGGAATCCCAGGGTGGGGAGGGAGCACAAGGTGAAGGACATGGCTGAATGTCCCACTGCATGTCCATGGCCATTTCCATGATTTATCAGCAAGTTCTGTGCAGCTTTATATACCTAAAACCATCAGGGCTAGAGACATGTCCATAAGGAGCAATCCCCACGCAGGCTCTGGCCTATGGAAAATGGGGTCCTGTGGTTCCCTGCACAGGTGAAAATACCTCACTATTGCCTATTCTGCACTGGGTGATGGTCTCCAGGTGCTCCCATCCCTACAGACTCACTCCTCTGTTGTTGACAACAGAAAGCAAATCTCATTATTATCCACGGGAATCATCTTCCTGAGAAAATGCAAGAATTTTTAGCCACAAACCAAATCACCATAACAGGTTCTGGGAGCCTCAGGCAAGGCAATAAATCAGGTTTATTCCAAGCATCAGTGGCTGTAGAAGACCGGAGTGGCTTCGGGGCCTTTGCGGTCGAGCTTATCCAGTTTATCTCAGAGATGAGTCTTATCAAACAATCACTGAGATGAGGATATTTCTGACATTACCCACCAGTTTAGGTGCATAAGCTGAGACAGGTGTGTCCTGATTCTGTACGTTGTTAGGCATTCAGAGCTTCCCCTGGAAGTTCATTTGAGTGTAGGGTTTGCACTTCCTCATAACGGGACCCGGGATGATGCCACAATCCTTGAGCGCTTCTGGAAACGAAACCTGAATGACCTTGAACTCTTCTGGACCATCTGAAGGGGGTTAAGGAAATGGCCCTGTGGAAAGAGAAGGACTTGCTTTGTTTTTCCTTGTAGTGATGAATGTGGCATTGAGTAAAATATTTTTGGGAGGGATCCAAGGTTTGCGCTGCCAAAGGGTACTGGAGAGAGACAGCATTGGGAAGGGCTGGGATAGGGAAGTCCAAACACCCTGGTTAAAGCACTGAGGACTGGTAGAAATGGCTGATGGGTTCCTCCCAGTCCAAGGTGTTTAAAAAGCATATCTGAGATCCAGGCTCACTGTTCTCCCCATCATCCCAGAAATAATGATGGAGCTTAATACATTTTCAGGCAAAGAAAGTGCAAACACACCAAGTGATCCTTTAGAGATGACACTGAAATTTAAGGCAGTGAAATCAGGCTTTTCAGTGTTTGACTGGTTTAGATCCCCCTGTGTTAAATACGCTTTTACCTTTACCTGTTGTGCTTGTTATTGGCTATTGATTTTAGCAAGCCTTGCTCAGGCTGCTTGTGTTGATGTGGTTGTCGGGATTCAGACACAGAAAGACAGACCATGGAAAGCGTCAGGGATGGGTTTTTCCTCCAGAGAGGGAAATAGTATTTATCTCCAAGTCCGAACGAGGGAAGTGTGTTCCAGGGTCAGACCTTCCAGGCTGTGCAGCACAAAATACCATCAGGTTCTCTCCTAGAGCAAAGAGGAGTTCACCAAGCTGTGAGGAGAGGCTGAGGGAACTGGGATTGTTCAGCCTGGAGAAGAGAAGCTTCGGGGTGACCCAGTTCAGGCCTTCCAGGGCCTGAAGGGAGTTGACAAGAAACATGGAGAGAGACTGTTTCCCAGGGCCTGGAGTGACAGGACAAGGGGGAATGGCTTCACACTGACAGATTTATATTATGTATGAGAAAAAAATTCTTTGCCATGAGGGTGGGGAGGCCCTGGCACAGGTTGCCCAGAGAAGCTGTGGCTGCCCCATCCCTGGGAGTGTCCAGGGCCAGGTTGGACGGGGCTTGGAGCAACCTGGGATAGTGGAAGGTGTCCCTGCCCCTGGCAGGGGATGGAATGAGATGGTCTTTAAGGTCTCTTCCAACTCAAACCACTACATGATTCTGTGATTCTTCGACCCAAGACACTGGCTGGTTCTCTGGTGCTTTCTGCTCGTCTGCTGGAGATTTTATGGCACTGGGCCTTTTCTGCTGAAAACCTCAGGGTGTCACCTTGGTCTGAGAGCTGGAGCTTCCAAGAGCTCTTCTGGAATGACCATCTTCTATGAGCTGCCTGCAATGGCAAGGGCTCGACTTACAGCTTGTGTTTTCTGTGTTCCTGTTGAGATTTATAACTCTGTTACTATTCCATAACTAAACTTGCTGGGAAAAAAAGAGCTCTGTGCTCTGAAATGTGTCCCATGGGAATACTTTCTCCTGCTGAACACATTTTTTTTTTTCCCCTTTACAGGTTCCATGTATGATGGTTTAGCTGATGGTTATGGCTACGGGACATCCCGGGGCAGCTACTACACCAAAACCCAAACAGGGAACAGCAACTGGGGATATCCGGTAAGATACTCTTTGATCTGGGAACTGTGGCTTGCTCTGAGGTACCTGCACAGAAAGAATGCTCTCATAGTCTTGTAGGAAGGTCATAGTGCTTCAGAAACTTGCCCAAGAGAGATTATGAATGGCTGTGTTCTCTTAGAAAGTGATTCAGTGCAACGGGGGAGGATGATCGAGGACCCTCCATCTATGTCTTACGTGCTTGGGGACTTCATTGTGGACAAGATTTAGTTTGGTTTTGTGGATTAATATGCACGTGAAAGGGGTTTGAGGCTGTCTGAAGGATCAGTGTTGGGTTCAGGCTCCTAAAGCTCAGTTCAGGTTTGGAGCACATCCATTGCCCACCTGGAGCAGTTTCCACTTTTGTTTCTGTGCACCAAAATGTCGCTTTGAACAACGTTGATGTGGTTGAGGAGTGGCGACCAGGGGACCTGCATTACAGCTGTGTTGCTGTTCCCAATCTCATGCTAGTGCAGACCCTTGCCAGATATTCTCTGTGCTTGGAAAAAAAAAACATTGTCTGGTACTTCCACAGTGATTCCCAAAAAAATCGTTACAGATTGCCAGAAAAAGCACAGGTGAGATAATCCTTGTCTTTGTGCAGGACATCCCACAGAGTCCTGCTCCTGTCCTTGGTGACAGACTCTTGGTACACAAGGAATCACTCCAAACCACTCCACAGTCTACTGGCACAACTTGTGCTTGTGTTCCACCTCAGACCTGTGTTCTGTTCTTCCCTTGCTTTTCATCAGCTCTGAAGTAGAAAGGAACAATTCAGCTCTGGGATTTGAATATGAGAAAAGGAAAGGGCTCCTTTCAACAACTCTGGGAGTGCAAAGCAGCTCCGAGTCGACCATCAAAGGCTTGAACCAGGAAAGGTGCTTTTGTTGGCTTCAAGCACACAGACAGAGGGTTGCAGCTTTTCCTGGTAGTTGCTGGATCTTCTGCCCATTCAGAGCATCAGCATTCCTCAGCTTCAGAAGGATTCCTGTGTCGTTCCTAATGGCCTTGGTGTAGCACACTTGCTTCAAGGCAGCGATGTCTCTTGCTGGGTTTGCACCGCTGGGTTTTGCTGCACGTTCAGCAGGAAAACTGGGAGCACTGGAGTGTCTTTGAAATTTTTATTTACAGCCCATCTGTTCTGTTTCAGTGCCTTTTGCTGTGCTGGTTAAATCCCAGACAGTGGGGTTTCTGCCACCAAAAGGGTGATTGTAGTGACTGTGACTGGAAAAGCAAGTCCAGAGGAGGCCGCCAAGTTGAGTAAGGGGATGGAGCAGCTCTGCTGTGAGGAAAGGCTGAGAGAATTGGGATTGTTCAGCCTGGAGAAGAGAAGGCTTCGGGGCGACCTAATTGTGGCCTTCCAGTAAGGGAAGCCCACAGGAAACATGGAGAGAAACTATTTACAAGTGACTGGAGTGATAAGGGGGAATGGCTTCAAACTGCCAGAGGGCAGGGTTGGATGGGATATTGGGGAGGAATTCTTCCCTGGGAGGGTGGGGAGGCTCTCACTGCCCAGAGAAGCTGTGGCTGCCCCGTCCCTGGAAGTGTCCAAGGGCAGGTTGGACAGGGCTTGGAGCAGCCTGAGCTAGTGGAAGGTGTCCCTGCCCATGGCAGGGGGTGGAACAAGATGAGCTTTACGGTCCCGTCCAACCCAAACCAGTTTGGGATTCTGTGATGGGTCAGAGCAAAGGTCCATCCATTTAACTGTCCTCTCTCCACCCCTAAGGCAGTGGTGGGGCCCTGCAGAAGGGTCTGGGCATGGCAAACAGGCAGGGGTTTTGTGGCCACCAGAAATGTGCAGCTGAGGCACCTCCCGAGGCAGAGGTGGAGTCTCCGAACCTCACAAGTGAAATGATGGTGATGGTTTGTTTCGATGACGTATTGCTGCCGTCCACTGTGATTCCTGATGCAGTTTGTTATGCTTTGTGTAAGCAAAAGTGCTCTGTTTCAGCCATTTCAGTAGTTTTCTGGCTGGATTTTTTTTGTTAAAGAGAGAGGGAGCTCAGCCCCAGGTCTGCAACAGCCCTTTGAGCTCAATCCATGCTGGGAACACGGTACTGCAGTCAGTGCTGCTGGTGTGAGGATTATTGTTTAATTTTGTTAATTAACTGATCATATTGTCAAATATTGTGACACCTGGACAAATTCTAGGTAGGTAGAAATGCCACTGGCTGCTGGGGATTTCACCCAGCAATGTTGAACAGCTTGGAAGGTGATGATGAAGGTCAGGGCCTCCGTTAGACACCAGAGTCCCGTGGACACAGAATTTCAGTCACTTGTGGTTCCCCGTGGACTTATGCAGCTCTGGCTGTTTTCTGAAGGTCTTTTTTTGGAGTTATTTATGAGGGAAGGTGTCTCTCCAAACTGAAGTGCCTTTTGGTTTAGAAAGTTTTGGTAAAGGTCTTCAGGACCTGGGCTACTGTTCAGGACTGGGACTTGTGAAGGATTCACAGTAAAATTTGTCTTACCTAACTGTGTCTATCTGAAAATCAGCCATTCAGTCCTGACAAGTCGTCTGGCCTCCTCCCCTGGCCAACAAAGAGAGAGCTACGAGGAGGTGATTCATCTGCTGTATCTTGGAGATCTGTCAGGTCAGGATGAATCAGCTCCTCTGGATTCCTATCTCCTGCCACTGGGAGCTGGATGGGAGCAGTCACATAACAGGCTGCAGGTTCGGGGCGATGAGTCCCAAGTGCCACTGGCACACTGGAACATATAACCTCAAGCCTAAATCTGCTTAACAAGCTTAACATACATCATATTCCCCAACCACACTGAGGAACCTCCTCCATTTTGCTTCTTTCCAGAAAGTGTTAAAGGTTTCCACACATCCACCACCAGTCTCCAGTCTAGGTTAACTTCAGCTCTGGTCTACAGACCTTTTCGGAAGTCTCTGCAGGCTTTAGGCTTTCTAAAAAAAATGTTTCCTGTTTGTAATCCCCCGGTTGGAAGGCATGAAAACAAAGCTAAAGTGGATCTATTTTTGAAAAACTAAATTGCTGGACTTCTTTCCAGCTGGACCTGGAGCTGTGGATGTGCCTCAGAACCAGCAGAGTCCTTTGAGGTGCAGAGGCAAATCCAGATACTTCAGGGAAATGACCCAGTTTTGTATTGAGGAAAATTGCTTACTCTTATACCCCTGGAGTTAAAAAGGTATAACAGGCAATCCATGTCCATGTTGTTGCTGAGACACTGCCCTTAAATTGCCTTAATCCAAGACATTGCCTTAGACGGTGACATTGAACCGACAGGAGGTTTCCTGTCTCACCCACAGCTCTTAAAAGCTGTTATCCCTGGCTTCCTCCTTTTGTCTCGATTTGTGCCTTCCTGGAAATATGTCTTCCTTTTTGCTTCTGTGTTTTCATCTTTTATGATACTGATGTTCAAATATTAGAGCAGAAGAAATGATAGATCTGGAGGAGGGGCTCTCTCCGGATCAGTCAGCTTGGCACAGGCTGCTCAGGGCAGTGGTGGAGTCAAAAGGTGTGTGGATCTGGCACTTGGGGATATGGTTTAGTGGTGACTGTGGCAGTGCTGGGGGAATGGTTGGACTTGGTGATCTTAGAGGGCTTTTCCAATTCCATGGAAAAGCCATAGACTTAACAATTCCATGACTCTAACACTGCTGACCAAAACCTTTGATATACCCTTTATGAAAGGTTATTTTCTGTTTATTCCTCTTGTGGAGTGCCTTGCTTGCAGCATTATTGTACCTGGCACTGTAGTAGTAGTAGTACTGGAATCAGTGGGGCCACTCCAGAACAGGCACTTGGATCTCAGGGCTTTGCTCTTGGCTGCAGCATTTCCTTGGCTCACGTGCCAGGGGATGGCTCAGCCTTCAGGGATGTCCAACCTTCCAGAAGGTTCATTTGCACAGGGACCATCCTGGGGTGCACTGATGGGTTAGGTGATGTTCCAGTGCAGGTGCTGTCGAGCCCTGAAGACCCCTAGAGACATCTGTCACCCTACGGACAACGTGAGTTATGAGTGGCCACCAGTTCCCAAAGCCAGTCCAGCAGGAACTGTGTGTGCTGTGTCCTGATGCAAGGCCTGAGTGACGCCACACGTCCCACAGGAGGTTCGGGGGTGACCAAGATTTACACAGACAAACCTGAAGGAGGTTTAAGGAAGGTGAACTGGGGCACCCAGAGTGGTGCAATCATGGCAGGAGGAGGCCCAGCATGAGCTGCCCTCTGGACCCTGACACCTCAATAGCACCCCTTAAAGAGGATCTGTTCACCAGTGGGCTCAAAGCCAAAGGCACAGCCTGGTGGTCCCTGAGTTGCAGCATGTGGTGCAAACCCCCAAACACCACAGAAGGCAGAATGTGGAGTGCCATCTGAGTTCAGCTGCCACCCTGCACTCGCCTGGGTCTGCTGGGTTGGCAAGTCCATCCCTGCAGGAGAGTCAGGGGCATTCCCAAGTCCCAAGTCTGTCCTGGCACGATCAAGACGAGGCAATACCAGAACAAAGTGCAGAAACACACCCGGGCTCCCTGTGCTGCTGCTTCCACGAGAAGGAAACACACTGGCCTGATGTGGGTATAAGTCCCCCCAGCACTGCCCCAAACGAGGGGCAAATGAGCCCTTGGTGTGCTGGGTTGGCAAACTTGGATGTTGGGATGCCCTGCCTTCAATGGGGCGAGCAGACCCTCATCCCCACAGGGCTGACCTCAGCCCAGGGCTCTCACAGAGTCACAGAACTGTTAAGGATGGAAAGGACCTGCAAGATCTCATGGAGTTCAATCCGTGCCCGATCCCATCTTGTCCCCCAGCCCAGAGCACTGAGTGCCAAGTCCAGTCCTTCCTTGGACACCTCCAGGGATGGGGACTCCACCACCTCCCTGGGCAGCCCCTCCCAATGCCTGAACACCCTTTCCAGGGAGAAATCCCTCCTGATGTCCAACCTGCCCCTCCCCTGGCACAGCCTGAGGCCGTTCCCTCTCCTCCTGTCCCTGTTCCCTGGGAGCAGAGCCCG